>CM065485.1:5403987-6003987 GCA_032873175.1 Leptopilina drosophilae | reverse complement strand
AAAATAATTGAATTTATGCATTAAGGGGTTCGATTATGTAATTTCACTTTACTTTCCCTCAAACTTTATTTTCACTTCATTTTCACTTCACTTTCACTGAAAATTAATTTGGCGCCGTTTTCACTTCACATTCACTCAAAATTTATATTTAATCAATATTCACTTCACTTTCACTCCATTTTAACTTCACTCACACTCTACTTTCACTTTCATTTACAATTTTTTTCTCAACAATTAATTTCACTTAAAATTTATTTTTCTTCTATTTCTACTTTAATTTCACTCCATTTTCACTTCACTTATATTCTACTTTCACTTTCCTTCACAATTTCTTTTCTCAACAATCACTTTCACTTAAAATTTATTTTCATTCTATTTTTACTTCATTTTCACTTCAATTTTACAATCACTGAAAATTTTTTTTCATACCATTTTTCGGTTAAAGTGAAGTAAAAATAAATGTTAAATTAATGCGAAATTAAAGTTAAGTTAATTAAATTAAATTTTCACTTCACTTATATTCTACTTTCACTTTCATTCACAATTTCTTCACTCAACAATCACTTGCACTTAAAATTTATTTTCATTCTATTTTTACTTCATTTTCACTTCAATTTTACAATCACTGAACATTTTTTTTCATACCATTTTTCGGTAAAAGTGAAGTGAAAATAAATGTTAAGTTAATGCGAAATTAAAGTGAAATTGGAGAAAAACAAGAGTGAAAGTGAAGTGAAAGGAAAGTGAACATAAATTTTGAGTGAATGTGAAAGTGAAGTGGAAATAAATTTTGAGTGAAAGTGAAGTGAAATGAAAGTGAAAATAAATTTTTAGTGAATGTGAAAGTAAAGTGATAGTGAAGTGAAAGTGAAGTGAAAGAAAAGTGGGAATAAATTTTAAGTGAAAGGAAAGTGAAAATAAATTTTGAGTGACAGTGAAGTGAAAATGAAGTGAAAGTGCAGTGAAAATAAATTTTAAGTGAAAATAGAGGGAAAGTGAAGTGAAAGGAAAGAGAAAATAAATTTTGAGTGAATGTGAAAGCGAAGTGATAGTGAAGTGATAGTGAAGTGCTAGTGAAGTGCTAGTGAAGTAAAAGAAAAGTGAGAATAAATTCTGAGTGAAAGTGAAATGAAAGGAAAGTGAAAATAGATTTTGAGTTATGTTTTTTATGTTAGTTTACGTAATAATGTGGGTGCACTACTATTGTCCCATCTTACTCTCTCACAATTGAAAACGTCTTTAAAAAAAAATCCCGAATAATTTTGTATCAAGCTGTACTTTGATTTATGAGATTAATACTTTTACGTAGCCGATTTTATAAAGTGCTTTTTCTGGTGTTGATTTTCTTGTGCAGACATTGTGTTTGTGCGCTGCATAAATGCAAAACGAGAGTACAGAAGTTTGACATATTACGACTCAATTCATAAACGTCCATAAGTTATTTTCCGAAGACATGAACCGTCCAGTATTTTAATGTTTATCGACCACTTTTTTTTCACGAAAATAGTTAATATCCTCGGTCAATGTAGTTCGAGCGTCAATTTATCTGGCTCTGTCTCGTTGTCAATGTTTTTAATCAATCAGACAGAGGATATGGGACCTGGAATGATACGCACCATGGATCACGTTCCGAACAAAACACTATCCACAGTCTCACTTAATCCATTAGAACAAAAATATTTTTTTCCTCTTTTTCTACATAGTGAATTTTTAACTCCACATTCCTCAAATTGCATTAAACAAATTTTTTGAAAATAGATTTTGATACCATTTTTAAAATTATCGGCAATTTATTATTAGTTGAATTATAGTAGTAAATACTTGAAATAAATATTCAAACTAAATATTCGAAAAAAAAATAATTCCGGAATTTATTCGAAACAAGAAAATTTATTAAAATTTCCTTATTTAGTAAAATAGAATACACTCTAAAATGAAATGCATTGAAATATACGGCTGCCCTATTCTCTGGAATATTGTCCATTTAAAAATTTGATATCATTTTTGTCAAATGAATCGTGAAATTTTTGGTTCTCACTTGAAAACATTTTTACATAGTTTTCTCATTCTGTTTTTTATATGTTCGACATTTATGACAGCGTCACATGCAAATAGATCTAATAAAAGCACAAAAATATAAAATTTTTACGAAGATGTTTCACTAAAAAAAAAAAAACTTTAATGAACGATTGCACACTACTTTTACTCATTTTTTGAATAAGTAAATCGATTTCAATAAAAGAGTAAAATTTTAATCAAACCAAACAAAAAATGTTTTCAAAAAATATCCCATTTGACAAAAAAAACATTTCCAGTGTAGAAAAAAGGAGTATTTTACTAAATATTAATTTTTTATTATTTATAATTTGGTATTGTTTTAATTTTTATAAAACATATTTTTTAAGAATAACATGCAAAATGAAAAGTTGTTAAAGTAAACAATCAGGTTTTATCCTTTGTGAAATAATGACGCATAGAAATGTAAACAAAGTGCACAAATTACGAGCGATGTCAAATATAATTTAAAAAGAATGCTTTTGGCTTAAAGTTAAAATTTGTATGTGTTTTCTGTTTTAAACTACGTTGGCTTTAAATAAACTGATTATGTATTTTTAAACCGCAATTAGTCTCCTCACAAAGCGTGAGTTTATTAGTTGCGCACAGTTCATTCAATGAGGTATATGTGTTTTTTAAAAAAGGGTTTCATTGAAATAGAGTATTTCTTTTTTAAATATAGTTTTTTTTTATTTCTAAAAGAATTGTTTATTTTCGTATATTCGAAATAAACATATTTATTTTACGATTGAAAATTGAATTTGAAGTCTTATGAGGACCGGAATTAAATAAACTGTAATTGAAAACCTTTTTAAAAGTGAAAATTTAAAACAAACGAATACAAAATTAATTGAACTAATTTTGTCCAAGTAGCACACTTTTTAAGATCAATATTAAAAATAAGTTGCATTTAGTCTTTTATTATTATACAAAATTAACATCCGACACTCGTGTCAATTGGTTTTATTGGAGAGTCACTTTGTTTATTAATATCAATCATCAAGCTATGAATTAATGCAGGAAACTTATTAATTCACACTTTGAAAAATGTTCAAGATCTCATATATATTTTCCAAAATTCAATTTTATTAGAAATTTATGATAATGATGATTATTATGATTTATGATAATTAATGATATCATAAAAAAAATTCCAAATATGGAAAAATGAATAATTATGTGTGATACAGAAAAACGAAGAAAACTCACTTTACAAAACATCCTTTTAAGTAAAATCAAAACCTTTTTAGGAGAAAATATTTATTAAATCTTTACATTATCCGATAGTCAGAGAAGGATTAGAAAACTTGCGTCACTTGATGCAGTAGGCTGCAACGGATGCTGTGCAGAACAAGAAATACTTTTACCTTTTCTTCTTAGCTTCGCTTGGATTTGCGTGCCTCGCATGCATTATTTTTTCTCGTACAAAAAAAGGCATATGCACAAACTCTCCTAAGGAAGCCGCAACTTCCACTCGTAAAGCAGGAAAGAAACGTTTCATTTCTTGAAAAGACGTGGCAAAGTCATAAAAGAATGCGATCGTAATTTATTTCCGGTTATACTACTTCTTTATATTCAAAAGAAACTTTCATCGTTCCATGAAAAGTATAAATGTTAATTTTGTGAGTGCAAAACTGTAATAACATTCCCTGTATGGATCAATTTAAAAATGAAATATCCTGATTATTATATATATATATATATTTAAGTTTAAATTTGAAAATACGATCATGTAAACCTTTCTAATTGGTACATTTCCCTTTTTTATTATTTTGAGGCTTCTATTCATATTCAATTCATTGTGATGATGAAAAACAAATACAAGTCACCTTAATATTTGCGAACTATTTTTTAAGCTAAAATCACTCTAGAATTCTCGGGGTCGATTATGTAATTTTACTACACTTACACTTTTACTCAAAATTTATTTTCACTTCACTTTCACTTCATTTACACAAAAATTTTATTATTACTCCATTTTCACTTCACTTTCATTCCAATATCACTTCATTTTCACCCGAATTTTATTTTTACTCTACTTTTACTTTATTTTCGCCCCAATAATATTTTTACTCCATTTTCACTTCAATTTCACTTCGTTTTACTGTATTTTCACTTCACTTTCACTTAATTTACACAAAAATTTTATTATTACTCTATTTTCACTTCACTTTTACTTCACTTTCATTCCAATATCACTTCATTTTCACCCGAATTTTATTTTTACTCTACTTTCACTTTATTTTCGCCCCAATAATATTTTTACTCCATTTTCACTTCAATTTCACTTCGTTTTACTGTATTTTCACTTCACTTTCACTTAATTTACACAAAAATTTTATTATTACTCTATTTTCACTTCACTTTTACTTCACTTTCATTCCAATATCACTTCATTTTCAGCCGAATTTTATTTTTACTCTACTTCCACTTTATTTTCGCCCCAATAATATTTTTACTCCATTTTCACTCAAAATTTATTTTCACTTCACTTTCACTCCATTTTAACTTCACTTACACTTTACTTTCACTTCATTTTCACTTCATTTTCACTTCACATTTACTCCACTTTCATTTCACTTTTACCCACAATTTTCTTTCACCTCACTTTCACATTCACCAAAAATATTTTTTCACTTTATTTTCACTATACTTTCACTCACAATTTTTGTTACTTTCTATTTTCACTTCATTTTCACATAAATTTAAATTTTTACTACATTTTCACTTCACTTTCACTTCACTTTTTCTTTCATTAAACATTTATTTTCACTCCACTTTCTCATTAATTCAAACTTTTTATTTTCCATTTCGAATCCACTGTCACTAAAAGTTTATTTTTACCAACAAATTTTCACTCTACTTTCACACTCTTAACTTAATTTTCACTTCACTTTTTCGTTGATCAACTTTGTTGACTTTAACTTTATATACGTGAAAAAAAATAATGAAATAAAATGTGTGAGGAGATGAAAGTAGTGTAAAAGCGAAATAAAAGTGTAGTAAGAAATAAATTTTCAGTAAAAGTGAAAGTGAAGTAAAAGTGGGGTAAAATAAATTTTTTGTGAAAGTGGAAAGAAATTTTGATTTAAAGTGAAGTGTAAGTGGAATAAAATAAAGTTATTACTGTAAGATTAGTAAAAATGGAATTATAATAAATTTTGAGTAAAAGTGAAGTGAAGTTTGAGTACAAAAATTTTTTTCAGTTAAAGTGGAGTGAAAATAGGAAGAAAAAAAATTTGGAGTTAAAGTAAAAGTAGAGTGAAAGTGAAGTGTAATTAAAATAAAAATAAATTTTCAGTGAAATCAAAAGTGGAGTGAATATAAATTCAAAATTGATATTCACTCTACTTTCACTGAAATTTTAATTCCAATCCATTTTTATTTCACATTCACTTAAAATTTATTTTCACTCCATTTTGAGTGAAAGTAAAGTGAAAGTAGAGTGAGAATAATTTTTTAGTAAAAGTGAAATGAAATTGAAGTAGAAATAAATTATGAGTCAAAATGAAATTGAAGTGAAAATGAAGTTAAATTAAATTTTAAAGTGAAAAATAAGTAAAAGTGTAATGAAAACGAAGTGAAAAAAAAATTTGAGTGAATGTGAAGTGAAAATGGAGTAAAAAATAAAGTTTAAGTGAAAGTGGAATGGAAAATTAAGTTTAAGTGAAAGTGAAGTGAAAGTGAAGTGAAAGTGAAGTGAAAATAAATTTTGAGTGAAAATGAAGTAAAAATAAAATTGGGGTGGAAATGAAGTGAAAATACAGTGAAAGTGAAGTGAAAATAAATTTTGAGTGAAAATGAAAAGAAAATGGAGTAAAATATTATTCGGGTGAAAATAAAGTGAAAGTAGAGTAAAAATAAAATTCGGGTGAAATTGAAGTGATATTGGAATGAATGTGAAGTGAAAATGAAGTGAAAATGGAGTAAAAGTGAAGTGAAAATAGAGTAAAAAAATAAAGATTGGGTGCAAGTGAAGTGGAAAATTAAGTTTAAGTGAAAGTGAAGTGAAAATGGAGTAATAATAAAATTGTTGGTGAAAGTGAAGTGAAATTGGAGTAAAAATAAATTTTGAGTGAAAGTGGAGTGAAAATAGAAGGAAAGAAAATTTTGAGTTAAAGTAAAAGTAGAGTGAAAGTGAAGTGCAATTAAAATAAAAATAAATTTTCAGTGAAATTGAAAGTGGAGTGAAAAATTGTTAATGACTGTCAAGTGAAAGTAGAGTAAAAAATATTTTTGGTAAATGTGGAATGAAACAAAAGTTTGAGTGAAAGTGAAGTGAAAGTGAAGTGAAAATGGAATGAAAAAATAAAGTTTGGGTGAAAGTGGCGTGAAAAATGAAGTTTGAGTGAAAGTGAAGTGAAAATGGAGTGAAAATAAAATTGTGAGTAAAAGTGAAGTGAAAACAGAGTAAAAAATATTTAAGTTGAAAGTGGAGTTAAAAAAATTTAAGTGAAAGTGAAAGTAGAGTGAAAATAAATTTTGAGAGAAAGTAAAGTGAAACTTAAGGGTTACATAATACCCTTAACTTAAATAATCATTGCTCGACTATGACATCTACAGTACATAAAAGTATTGCTACAAAAACTAAAGTCAATTAAGAAATTATCAAACGACAAACTATAGTAAGAGTATAAAAAAGTTCATGATGAATGAATGAATTAATTGTACGTGGGCGCGATTTGGTGTGGTAATTGCGTAAAAAGAAGTCAAGATGTTCGCGACTCCCTTTCTTCATCGCTCTAACGAGAATGGTCAATGTTCGAAGAATACAAGGTGCTTAGCAGACACTTGGCTTCTCAAGCACGTAGTATGCGGCCTTAGGGCCTGATACGTACTCACGTCACGCATCTTTGACTTTTTTGCACGAACGGGTACGCTTTCCTTTTCACGTCCTCTTTGTCCTTTTTTTCTGCTTAAAATCATCCTTCGTTGGGCTTACGACGTAAGCCATATAGTTACTCCTTGTTTTATGCTCAAGGAGTCTTGGCTTCCGGCGTCAAGCACACAGTTCTAAATTACCCGAAGAGACTACTCACCGAAGAAAAATTTAGAGTTCAAAGCTAACTAGTTACATTTCGAAACTAATTTTAATTTATTTTTTTTTATTTATTTTGAAACATTTTCCCAGACTAGTTTCTAATTTCTTTTGTATCAACTTTCAAAAAAGGAATTGTAACAAACTGCCAGAGTTACAATTCTGGCTACAATTGTATTACTATTTTCTTCTAAAAGGAATAAAAATTAAATTCAATATCTACATTTAGGAGAAATTCACAAACCGAAATGTTTTGATAATAAGAATTTCATGGAATTACCTTTAGTACTTAATTTTTTCCCTATCTGTAACTAACGCTAGTCAATTTAATAGATAATATTTTGTGATAAATCGATCAGTGATAAATTGTATAAATCTCATGAATTTTTGGTAATTAAACATAATCCTTTAGTTTTGAGTGAAAATAAAGCATTAATTCTAATGAAGTATTAGAAAAATGTGCTTATTCTTAAGATATTTTTTAAAATAGATTACTTAAGACACTAATAGGTGAAATAATACTGTTTACGAAAATACTTTTTTAAACTGAAATTTATGGAATTTTAGAAAACAGAAAAGCATGTGTGACAAAATAAATTTAGTGGATAATAATTTTCTTTAAATGTTGTTCGGTTCAATGACCAGCGAATAGGAAAAAATACGACGAAGGAGTAAAAGAATAGGGCGTGTCGTCTCTAGTCTGTAACAGTCAGACAAATGTGTCTGACTAAAACGGCATTGTTACTACTGGAAATTTAACATATGCTACTAAACACTTTCAAAAAAATTCTTTTTCACTCCACTTTCACTTTAACTCTAATTCTTTTTTCACTTCACTTTGATTTTAATTCAATTTTTTTCACTCCGAGTGAAACTCAACTTCACTTCACTTTCACTCACAATTTATTGTTATTCCACTTTTACTTCAGTTTCACTCAAAACTTTTTTTTAATTCCACTTACATTTCACTTTCACTGAAAATTTATTTTCACTTCAGTTCCACTCCATTTTCAATTCATTATAAACAGAATTTTATTTTCATTCCATTTTCACTCAAAATTTATTTTCACTTCACTTTCACTTCAATTTCACTGCAGTTAAAAATTTTTTTAATCCATTTTCACTTCACATTCACTTCACTTTCATTTTACTTTCACTCACAATTTTCTTTCACTCAAACTTTCACTTTCACCAAAAATATTTTTCCACTTCACTTTCAGTCACAAATTTTTTATTTTCTATTTTCACTTCATTTTCACTGAAAATTTACTTTCACTTTATTTTCACTTCAATTTCACTCCACTTTAACAATAAGTCAAACATTTTTTATTCTCTATTTTTACTCCACTGTCACTCAAAATTTATTTTTACCAAATTTTTATTTTAATTTCCCAATCTTATTTTAATTTTCACTTCACTTTTTCGTTGATCAACGTTGTTGACTCTAACTTTGCATTGGAGAAAAAAATAATAAAATAAAATTTGGGAGGAGGTAAAAGTAGTCTGAAAGACAAGTAAAAGTTGAGTAAAAAATAATTTTTTAGTAAAACGGAAGTAAAATTGGAGTGAAAATAAATTTTCAGTGAAAGTGAAATTAAATTTTGATTTAAAGTGAAGTGAAATTGGAGTTATAATAAATTTTGACTGAAAGTGAAGTAAAAGTGTAATGATAATAAATTTTGAGTGAAAGTGAAGTAAAAATATCGCAAAAATAAATTTTGAGTGACAATGGGGTAAAAATGGATAATAAGAAGCATTTAAGTTAATGTGAAAGTGGAGTGCAATTGAAGTGAAAATGAAGTGAACATAAATTTTTAATGAAAGGCAAAGTGAAGTGAAATCGTAATAAAAATAAGATTTGAGTGAAAGTGAAGTAAAAATGAAATTGAATAAGTAGTTTAGGTGTAAATGGAGTGACAAATATTTTTCAGTAAATGTGAAAGTAGAGTGAAAGTGAAGTGAAAATAATGTAAAAAAAGTTTTGAGTAAAAGTGAAGTGAATATTCAGTGAAAATAAGTTTTGAGTGAGGTTTTAAGTGAAAGTAAAATGAAAATTATGGAAACATAATTTTTAAGTAACACTAAAAAATTATTTTTAGTGCAAATGAAAGTGGAGTGAAAATGAAGTGAATGAGAATTTTGAGTGTAAGTGGATGTGAAGTGTAATTGAAGTGAAAATGGAGTGTAAATAAATTTTAAGTGAAATTAAAGGGAAAAGTGAGTAAAAATATAATTTGGGGTGTAATTGAAGTGAAAATGAAGTGTAAATAAATTTTAAGTGAAAGTGAAGTGAAAATGGAGTAAAAATATAATTGGGATGAAAGTGAAGTGAAAATGAAGTAAAAATATAATTGGGATGAAAGTGAAGTGAAAATGGAGTAAAAATAAATTTGAAGTGAAAGTAAAGTAAAAATGGAGTGTAAATAAATTTGAAGTGAAATTGAAGGGAAAAGGGAGTAAAAATATAATTTGGGGTGTAATTGAAGTGAAAATGAAGTGTAAATAAATTTTAAGTGAAAGTGAAGTGAAAATGGAGTAAAAATATAATTTGGTGTGTAATTGAAGTGAAAATGAAGTGTAAATAAATTTTAAGTGAAAGTGAAGTGAAAATGGAGTGAAAATATAATTGGGATGAAAGTGAAGTGAAAATGGAGTGATAATAAATTTGAGGTGAAAGTGAAGTGAAATTACATAATCAATCCCCATGTATCTAAATTCCTAGAGTTTTCAATTCAGACTACAAAAAAAAATTACCAATTACATAAAAGCAACACGAAATAAAATATCAACAAATATAAATAAAATTCAAACATTAAAAATGTCCATAAAAAGAGATAATTAAATTTTCGCACAAATATGGTACTTTTAATTCTCAAATTCATTTCAGCAATATTAAAATATCTTCATCCATTATCGCGATTTTTAGCAATGTATATTGATATTATTTAATGAACTGTTATTCTCACTCTTAACAAACATGCGAATGAACATAAAAAGTAAATTTCACTCATTTTATTTTTTTACGTTCCTCATCAACATGTGCATATTGTAAAATTAATCATCCATTTGCTTGTTATATCAATGTACAAAAATACATTAAAGAATTTATCATAATTGAGGGAAAAAAATAAAATAAAAAATATTATTATTATTATTATTATTATTTTTTATCATAATGAGGGAAAAAGTGTTTTCTAATAAGAAGGAAAATTAGGATAAGTTATTTTGAACCAAATGCAGAATAAAGTGAAGTGAATGCAGAATTATCCGCCATATTGAATCCGCCATTTTGAATCTTAAGATCCTGAATTTAGATTTTTCATCAGGCTTCCAAAAAGTATGTATTTATTATTTTATTTATTAAACAAGATTGATGTCTGAGAAAGGTATGTTTCTAAAATGTGTGTTCCACATTTGCAAGTCACTTGACAAAGTCTTATATTCTTGGTTTTGATAAGTCGCAAATGCCTGTATTCAAAATTTTATAAGATACGATGGAAGTTAAAGCCTTCTTGAAATAAAGCGCGCACTCTTGCAAAGCAATGTGTTTCAATTCAAGGTTGCGTGTATAGTACTGAGCCCATAAGCGCGATTTCAATATTTTATGCACCCCAAACCAGTCAAGCTCCAGTTTCTCCGATGCATCATTTTCATCCGTTCTTTTTGGAGCTATTAGAGCGTTTACCATTGACTTTTCGGCATGTAAAATAATGCAAAGCACAATACTCTATTCAACGTTTAAATTTATTATTCCATTCTCTATCGATTGTAAATTTTCAATTTTTAATTATAAACTACATTTTATTATTACATTTTATTTTATTCATTTTATATAAATTTTCGGACAAAATATTCATTTTCAATACGAGTGAAAGAGCTTAAGATCAGTGTGAAAAATGAACGTATTTATAATTTCAGGCGATCGTGAATTTTTTTTTCTAGAACAACCGCAGACTATATTTGTTCTCGAATTGATTTAAATTTCTATAATTAATAATTACAATTGTTAAGAATTGTTATAATGGTTTGCTGCTAAAACGTTTGTTGAAATATTCAGATTTGCGAAGTTTTATGAATTTAAATTGGAATTTAAATAGAAGTAAAATTGAAGTTGGCGTCGAAAGACGGAGATTAAAGAAATATCGTCTTTTCTGCAAGTTTTTGCGACTTTCTTGAGACTTAATCCCGTTTTTCGAAGAAAAGAGTTAGTTTTTTAGAATGCTCATCTTGGGATACATAACTTTGTTGGTGAGTCGCAGCCGTTAATTCACGAGGATCAGTGAGTCACAAAAGCACCAAGGATATCGGTGGAGAAAGTTTTTCAAACTTTCGACTACCTTTTCTCTAAATATCTTATGTAAAAATTGGGGATAGTTTTTTTTTTGGCTAAATTCTTTAACTTTTTATCAACCGAATTGAACCAAATACTTTGAACACAAGAAAGAACATCTAAAGGAAGTTACCTAAAAGTTCTTTTAGAATTTCCAGTTTAGAATGAAGGGTTTAAGGGACTTCTTGACTAATTTTGCGACACTATTGATTGGCACAAATTTAATTCGAAAACCAATTCATTTTAGTGTTTTATACAAAACACACGTATATGTGATAGCGGTTACGAACGTGGTGAAATTTCGAATCAACCGTTTCCATCAAATACGATGAAATTTGATTAAAATGGCGAACCTGAAAACTTTTTATCAAATGTGAATTTTGTGAATAATCCCTGCGGTCTGTTTAAATGGAAACAACAACACAAACAGTTGATTTTCCATGAAAGTGTTCATACATTCTGTTTTTAATGCTTTAAAAACACGAAGTTCACATTAATAATACGAAAGTGCTCATTCTAAATGTTATTTAAATTTACATCAATTGAATTTAAGTTTACGCCGCTATTCTAGTTCGGCGAATCAATAAATAAAGCAAAAAATAATTAATAATTACAAAAATTAAAAGAAAAATAACCAAGCAAGGATAATTGAGAAATAATATTAAATGATTATAATTGTGAAACATTTTACACCCATCAGACTTTCTGGATGGAGCAAGGATATATTTTATCTGACATTTCACTTCCCTCGGTTCTGTCATATCCTCTTTTCGTTCTGTGGGAAGACCCTTACTCTGCTTCAAGGCTGGACGCCATCAGCTAAGTAATAGGAAATAAATTGCTGGACCGCCAGGTTCTTATTTCGCCATGTATTTGAAGCCACTTCCTTTCTTGCCCTGGACGATACTAGACACATCCGATTTCCGCAAATCTTTTTTTTCACTTTTTCGTTTTACCTTCATCCAATGAAATAAGTTAAGAAATTGTCTGAGTTGGACATTCATTCTTTCGATAGCGATTACCTCATATGAAGAATTAATATAAGATAGTGAGTAAAAATTTATTAACTTTTAAAATCTTAACATTCTGAATGTATGGCAATTTTTTTAGAAGATTAATTTTCTAGAAGTTGATAATAAGCTGTGATAAATTATTACTTGGACTTTAAGGTTGAGTCCACAATGGAGAACTTTGGTTAAGTCAATGCTTTAATAGAACAATGACAGACAATGTAACAACACTTTGAAATCGTGGGGACTATTTAGGCAAACCTCTGTATTGTGAACTTATTTTCAAGTTCCGAGTTTAGAAAGTAAATACCAAAGTCAAATGAGAGAATTTTTATTGTCAATAATAAAATTAACTGGTTTTTACTCCACTTTCATTTTTACTCAAAATATATTTTCACTCCATTTTCGAGTGAAAGTCAAATGACTTTCACTCACAACGTATTGTCACTCAATTTTCACTTCACCTCCACTCTACTTTCACATTTACTGAAAAATGTTTTTTAAACTACACTATCACCATTAATGTTTATTCACTTCATTTTCACTTCACTTTCACTCTACATTCACATTCACTGAAAAATATTTTCCACTTCACTGTCACCTAAAATATTTATTCACTTCATTTTCACTTCACGTTCACTCTACTTTCACATTCACTGAAAAATATTTTTCACTTTACTTTCACCTAAAATATTTATTCACTTCATTTTCACTTCACTTTCACTCTACTTTCACATTCACTGGAAAATGTTTTTCACTCCACTGTCACCTAAAATATTTATTCACTTCATTTTCACTTCACTTTCACTCTACTTTCACATTCACTGGAAAATGTTTTTCACTCCACTGTCACCTAAAATATTTATTCACCTCATTTTCACTTCACTTTCACTCTACTTTCACATTCACTGAAAAATATTTTTCACTTCACTTTCACCTAAAATATTATTTCACTTCATTTTCACTTCACTTTTACTCAAAATTTAGATTCATTATATTTTCACTTCACCTTCACTTACACTCAAAATTTTATTTGCACTTCGCTTTCACTTTACTATCAATCTACTGTCACTTTTACTAGAAATTTATATTCTGATAATTTTCACATTACTTTTACCTCACTTTCACATAAAATATATTTTCACTCTATTTTTACTTTACTTTTACTTCACTTTCACTAATATTTCGCTTAAAATTTATTTTCACTTCATTTACATATTTACTCAAAATTAATTTTCAATTCATAGTCACTTCAATTTTACTGAAAATATTTTTTACTTCACTTTCACTCAAAATATTTTTTCACTCTATTTTCACTTCACTTTCACTCACAATTTTTTCTCTCTACTTTTTGTTCACTGTCGCATTCACTCCAAATATATTTTAAAACTCGTTTTTTAACTTTTACTTTCAATAAAAATTTATTTTTACTCCATTATCACTTCACTTCCAGTCAACTTTCACATTCACTGAAAATTTATTTTCACTTCACTTTTTCGTTGATCAACGTTGTGGATTTAAACTTTGTATTAGAGAAAAAGAATAATGAAATAAAATTTTATTAGAGGAGAAATTAGTCTAAAAGTGAAGTAAAAGTGGAGTAGAAAATTAATTCTTAGTAAAAGTAAAGTAATAATGGAGTGAAAATAAATTTTCTGGGAAAATGAAATTAATTTAAAGTGAAAATAAATTTTCATTGAAAGTGAAATGAAATTAAAGTAAAAATAAATTTTAACTCAATGTGAATGTAAAGTGAAGTGTATGTGGAACAAACAAGCTTTGATAGAAAGTGTAGTGAAATTGCAAGAAATATAAATTTAATGTGAAAGTGAAATTGGAGGAAAAATAAATTTTGATTTGAAGTGACGTGAAGTTCAAAAATTTTGAGTAAAAGTGGAGAGAAAGTGAAGTTAAAAAAGAGTGCAATTGATTTTGACTAAATGCGCAAGTGAAGTGAAAATAACTATTTAGTGAAAGTTTAGTATAAATGGAGTGAAAATAATGAAGTGAAAATAAATTTTTGAGTGAATTTAAAAGTGAAGTAAAAATAAAGTGAATGTGAATTTGAAAGTGAAGTGAAAATAAAGTGAATGTGAATTGAAAATGAAGTGAAAATTGATTAAAAGTGGACTAAAAGTGAAGTGAAAAAAGTAAAAGTAGAGTGAAATTAAATTTCGAGTGAAAATCATAATTAAATTAAAATAAAAGTGAAGTGAAAATAAATTTTGAGTGAATATGAAAGTGAAGTGAAAATGGAGTGAATGTGAACTGAAAATGAAGTGAAAATTGATTGCAAGTGGACTAAAACTAAAAGTGAAGTGAAATTAAATTTCGAGTGAAAATCATAATTAAATTAAAGTAAAAGTGAAGTGAAAATAAATTTTGAGTGAATTTGAAAGTGAAGTGAAAATTGAGTGAATGTGAACTGAAAATGAAGTGAAAATTGATTGAAAGTGGACTAAAAGTAAAGTGAAATTAAATTTCGAGTGAAAATCATAATTAAATTAAAGTAGAAGTGAAGTGAAAATAAATTTTGAGTGAATTTGAACGTAAAGTAAAAGGGAGACTGGAATGAAAAAAGTGAAGTGAAAATGGAGTGAATGTGAACTGAAAATGAAGTGAAAATTGATTGAAAGTGGACTAAAAATGAAGTGAAAGTAGAGTAAAATTAAATTTCGAGCGAAAATTATAATGAAACTAAAGTAAAAGTGAAGTGAAAATAAATTTTGAGTGAATTTGAAAGTGAAGCGAAATAAAGACTGGAGTGAATGTGAAATGGAATTACACGATCAAACTCCCTGTTTTTGTTAAATTTATACAATTTCAGTAACTAGATTCCCAACTGCTGTATATGTTTAATAAATGAAATGAACTTAAAATCAACTATTCGTTCAGAGAAAAGAAGATGAAGAAGAAGATAAACTCCACTCGATCGTAATGCCAAAAGCAAGCGCACACTTGATTTTATTCTGAAGAAATTTCAAAAGGAATGGACGAGAATCAGAAGAAGTGAAGCCAATCTGTTGATGTTTACTGCAAATATATCGCATGTTCAATAAATAAGCAATATTGCGAGATGGAGGTTGAAAGTGACCAAGGAATTGGATCCTTTGGATCTTCCTTCTAGTCTGGAATATAAGCAGGCATAAAGGTAAACTGGGATGCTTTGGAAGCTGAATGGCCACTACTATTGAACTGGGAACGAAGCCAAGTATTTTTTTTTTCTTTTTTTTGATACATACATATTTGTATCAGTCCGCAGGTCCTCAAGTCCTTCTTCACTTTCTCTTTCTTCACATTTTCTCTCCAGCATTAAGTCCTCATACCTTTTTGCGTCCGAGAAATGCTCTTCAATTTTTGTGCAACAAAGAAAAATTCTCCCGAGATATACACGAAAGCTGATGAATTATTCTTTATATGTATCTTTCAAGACTTTTTTCTAAAGATTTTTTCACTATTATACCTCATGCATTTCACAATATAATATTTTTGATGTAATAAATTGCTGCTTATACGTATGTACACTTTTGTATTATAAAAATTTACTCTTTCATATTAAAATTTTTTATATAGCTCTATCATTTTTTTTGTTATGTGAAATGGAAAATTCAAAAGGGTATGCAGAAAAAAAATGTGTTAAAAAATTTGCACTACTTTCGAAAAGCAGTGTCAACTACGATTGATTTGAAAGAAATGAATTTTTTAGTAAGCAAAGAATTACTCTTTCAATATGTATAAATAATAAAACTAATGTAAAGAAGAAAATAGATAAAAACACCTACTAAAATAAGTGTAGAGAATAGTTTGGAGAAATACATTTTTTCAATCCCATATACTGTCTCAGAAAAACTTCATTAGAAAAGTTCTTTGTCTCTGACGAATCAATGTTATCTCTCTTTTTGAAGAAGTCGCTGACGTTTTCCCTTCTTTCATTACCTTCATTCTCTTTTTATTCCTCCTCTTACATCTTTTTCTTTTCTTATCTTAAAAGTAAATTCCAATAAATGTACACTGGATTCTTGTTTTTTTTTTATTATGGTTTCATTTTTAGATAAAGTAATCAAGTTAAGGTAATTATATTCACTATATTCAATATAATATTAAAAGGAAAAATTTCACAAACAAGTAAATTGTATTCTTAATCCCCAAGTGTAATTTTTGAAAGCATAGCTACAACATCCAGTAAAATACACCGATTTAAACAGAACAAATTAAATAATTCTCCAATAGAATTAATTAATAAATTAATTTGGAAATAATAATAATTATTTAATTAATAATTAATAATTTAATTAATAATCATTTAATTATTTTTATTTATAATAATAATAATTATTATTTTGGAAATAAATCAAAATTTTTTCTACGTCTGCTAAAAATCTAATTTTGAGAATGTCTTGAAAGAAGTATTTTATCAAAAATATTCTTACGAAAATAAACTAACATATAAAAATATGAAAACATAAAAGAATATATAACCCTACAGAACTATAAGAACGTCATTGGTATGCAAAACATGTTACATATTTCGCAGCAAGCTCCTGGGAATTCATACCGTATATTCAAATTCGCATGGGGTGTAAACCAGTTCAAAAATTTAGATTAAAAAAAATAAACAAATTACGTATTAAATATGTGAATGAAATATGAAAAGCTTACTATAAACTTTATGACACGGAAATATGTAATGCGAGCTTTTTTTACTCGAGGTAAGGCAAATCATTTTATGGAAAATTTTTTTTTTGTTGAGAAAATTTAATAATTTCTAGAAAAAATGACAATATAGATCATGACATTTGAAATAATATTGACAATTATTATTTATAAATATATCTGAGAAACTTTTTGACTCTATAGGAGGGACAAGTTTAAATTTAACCTTGTCGATACTGGAAGTCGATAAGAGTAGCCATTTCAGTTTCTGACATTATCGTTTTGTGATAAATTTTGCGGAATATATATTATATATATATATATAGTTATGTTGACTGATACCGAAGCAGAAGCGAACACACTGTATGCGCCTATCACCTTCGTGTTATGAATTCACCCCCGTTCTACACATATACAACTATTTCGCTGACATAATTGCTCAAGTTAGTATGTTTTATGATTTACGCCTTCTCCTGTGTTTGAAAACAGCCAAATGTGTAATTTCACTTCACTTTCACTATCACTTTCACTTCAAATTTATTTTCATTACACTTTTACTTCACTTTTGAGTGAAAGTGAAATGAAATTAAAGTGAAAATAAATTGTGAGGTCAAGTGAAAGTAAAGTGAAATATAAGTGGAGAAAAAAAAAAATTTGCGTGAAAGTGAAGTAAAAGTGTAAGGAAAATAAATTTAATGTGAAAGTAAAATTGCAGTAAAAATAAATTTTCAGTGAAAGTGAAATTGTAGTGAAGTAAAATTGGAGTAAAAATAAATTTTGAGTGAAAGTGAAATTGAAATGAAGTAAAATTGTAAAAAATTGCAAAAAATAATAATTCATAATATTAATAATTTATTATTTATTTATTATTTATTTATAATAATTTATTGTAGTAAATTTTAAGTGAAAGTGAAATTGGAGTAAAAATAAATTTTGAGAGAAGTGAAAGTGGATTGAAAAAAATTTTAAGTGAAAGTGGAGAGAAAGTGAAGTGAAAATGGAGTAAAAATTTTTGACTGAATGTGAAAGTGAAGTGAAAAAAATATTGAGTGAAAGTGAAAGTTAAATGAAAATAAATTTTGAGTGAAAATAAATATCGAGTAAAAGTGGAGTGAAAGTTAAATTGAAGTGAAAGTGAAGTGAAATTTTAGTAAGAATAAATTCGGTGTGGAAGTGAAAGTGGAGTGAAAAAATTTTTGAGTAAAAATGGAGTGAAATTGAAATGAAAATAAATTTTGACTGAAAATAAATATCAAGTAAAAGTGGAGTGAAAGTGAAATTGAAGTGAAAGTGAAGTAAAAATGGAATAAAAGTGAAGTGAAAAGGGAGTGAAAATTAATTTTCAGTGAATGTGAAAGTGAAGTGAAAATGGAGTGAAAATAAATATTGAGTGAAAGTGGAGTGAATATAAATTTTGAGTGGAAGTGATGTGAAAATAAAGTGAAAAAATATTTTGTTTGTAAACTGAGTGAAAATTAATTTTCAGTAAATATGAAAGTGAAGTGAAAATGGAGTGAAAATAAATATTGAGTGAAAGTGGAGTGAAAGTGAAATTGAAGTGAAAGTGATGTGAAATTTTAGTAAAAATAAATTTTGTGTAGAAGTGAAAGTGGAGTGAAAAAAATTTTAAAAGAAAATGGTGTGAAAGTGAAGTGAAAATAAATTTTGAGTGAAAGTGAAAGTGGAGTGAAAAAAATGTTGAGTGAAAATGGAGTGAAAGTGAAGTGAAAACAAATTTTGAGTGAAAATGAAGTAAAAATGGAGTGAAAATATATATTTAGTGGAATTTACAGATTTTTGTTGTTTTCCTCTAATATGGTACCGGTTTTTTTTTATTTGAAGACTAATTTAAAGCTTTAAGATAACATAATCCTTATCATAAATCTTGCTTGCATTTTGCAAATTTTCATGACCTACGAATACTAAACAGGATAAGCTTTTCGAATAAATATCCAACTAACAATTCTCTGCGGAAAATGGTAATTATAATTATTCTTGGAATTAAGTTAAATAGAATCGTTTAGACGCAAACGAATTATTTCACGTAAAACGTGCACTAATTTTATGTAAAATAAGATTTCGTCATTTTTATCAGAAGACTTGAAAAATATATGTACAACTTTCGTAAAAATTTACACTTTTCTATCAATCAGAGGTTACAAATTACAGGAAATTTTTTTTATTCAAAGGGCAGGAATATTTTTGTAATATTTTCGTAATATTTTTGTAATATTTACATAATATTTTTGTAACATTTTTGTAACATTTTTGTAATATTTTTGTAATATTTTGATAATATTTTTGTAATATTTTTGTAATATTTTCATAATATTTTTGCAATATGCTTGTAAAAATATTAAATTTAAAATATTAAAATATTTAAAAAAATGTTTTTGTTGTAAAATGATTGTGAAAAGTTTTTTTCTGATCAGAAAGATTAAAATGCAATCGAGTGAGGATGAATTATTTAAGGGGCCATGCACATCTTGTTTTCTAAAATAATGGGAAAGATGAAGATCGCAATTCTTATCTGAAACAGAAGATGGAAGGAAAATTTTTTACGCTTTACGTTAATGGAACGAAACTTCCATCAATCACACCGACTAACTGGTAAAAAAAGATTTACAAGTGAAATGGAAGAAAACTAGCTTTTAAAATTTGAATGTTCTTAAATCGCAACAATAAATAGTTAAAAAAAAATGCGATAACTGATCAGAGTTGACGAGTGATAGCACCTGACGAATTATTATGAATTAAGGACTGTCGATTTCCCTCTTTCTGTAGATAAGATAACTCCACCTGCCATCCCCTCGGGCAGCATCCAAATGGAAGAGTCGCGTCGCCTCGACCTCCCACACTGGTTTTTAATTCAGAAAAAAGGCAGCTGATACTCCACATCACACTATATTTATAAAAAAAATATTTTTGTATGAACTGTACCATATACAAAAATTAAGAATTTTTATTTACTTAATATTTTATTTACTTTTATTCAACTAAGATTTGTACAAAAATAAATCTTAGTTAAAAAAATAAATTAGTAAATAAAAACTCTTAATTTACTTTCAAGACATTATGAACACTGTAAAAAAAAGGTTCTAAATTAGAGCTGATTTCGGTATTAAAATAAAACCAAATTACGATTTAGTACCAAAATTGGTACTAAATTAGTACCTTTATTTTTACAGTGAAGTAAATAAAAAATTTTAATTTGCAATAAATTTAATTCAATCTTTCTACCAAAAAGTAGAGTATTTTTTCTCAGATCCCAAAATCGACAGTCATTATCCATAGTTCCTTGAGGGTGAACTTGCAAGCGTACCCGGGACAATAGACAAGTTTCCACAATCTTCTCTCTCTCTCTCTCAAGTGTCAACATTGCTCAAAAGATACTTAGAGTCGAAGAAACAAAAGAATTTTTTATTTCACACTTAGTTTCATATGTAGCAGTCAAACTTTAACAATAGCTTGGTTAAAAAATTCATTCTTATCCAGATAGAAAATTATTAACCAGTAGCAGGAACTGGTATGCTTCATCATCCCAAGAAAAATTCAATTTTATAACTTTTGTTACCACTTTTAGTGTTAATAACAAAAAAAGTTGAATTTATATCGTGAAGTATTAAAAAGTGTTGCAGATTAAATTAACACAAAAAAAATAATCAATTTTGGTGTTA
Source organism: Leptopilina drosophilae (assembly GCA_032873175.1). Taxonomy (NCBI): domain Eukaryota; kingdom Metazoa; phylum Arthropoda; class Insecta; order Hymenoptera; family Figitidae; genus Leptopilina; species Leptopilina drosophilae. Next base: position 5,983,224 of record CM065485.1, on the reverse strand, counting down.
TTTTTTACAATGAATGAAATATTAGTTTATTAAATTCTTTTATAACTATAAAACATGAAGATATCAATGATATTAATATTTATTTTAATAATATGAATAATATTAATAATATAATATTATAATATTAATATAAATAATATTAAAGTATTAATGATATCATTAATATTAATATTTTGTTGGATTTCTTCGCATTTTATAATAATTAAAGATGACCAAGTAATAAAATCATTATTTTATATCAAGAATATTGTACTACTTCAAAATTATTTTCATTATTTATTATATTATTTTATTATTTATTATTTATTATTTTTTTTATTATTTTTTTTATTATTTTATTGAATTATTGTTTTCAAAAATGTTTAACTACAATTTTACTTTATTATCTACTATTTTTAAAAATTATTAATTAATCAATTTCACGAAATTTCAATTATACCTAAATTCTTTAATTAAATGCATATTAGAAAATAACAACCTCAAATAATATTTAAAAAATTCAATTAACTTTTTCAAAAATATTAATTTCAAAATTCAATTACTTCCAAAAAGTTCACTCTATATTTCTTCAAATATTCAATTATAATATAAAATTTTAACTGAAATTCATTTTTATGAAATGAAAATCAATTTTTATTAACGACTTCTACAAGAATTTAATTATTTGAATGCAAAAGTAAATAATTTATGGAATAATTGAATGTTTCTCAAAATTCAATTCTCATAATGAATTTTAGTAACAAATTTTGTTAAGAATTCAATTCTTTTGTCGAATTTTATTAAAACTTGCAGGAACATAATTATTTTTTGCAAGGAATTCAATTATAATTGTATGAAAAATAATTAAAACGCTGCTATGACTTTTATGAGAATTTTCAAATTTATTCGTTCATAATTCAATTTTAAAAAATTTCTATTTTTCGGAAATTCTGCAATTAAATATATATTAAAAAATAAAAACTTGAAATAATTTCAATAAAAATTCTATTTAACTTTTAAAAAGAATTAATTCTACAGAATTTTTTCGCAAAAATATGAAAATTAAGAATTTCAATGATTTTAGTTTAAAACTTTTTCAAAATTTATTTATTTCTAAAAATCCACGTTATAATGCTTTTAATACTGAAGTACAATCTAAAATTTTAACTGAAATGCATTTTTAAAACCATTTTTATTAGTAAATTCTACGAGAATTTATAGAAAAATAAATAATTTATTATCTTCATGTTTCTTGAAATTAAATTCTCATAAGAAATATTAGCAACAAACTTTTTAAGTCATGAAATTCTTTGGACGAATTTTAAATAAGATTTTTAAGAATAATTAAATTTTTCGAGGAATTGGATTAAAATATGTATTGAATAAAAAACCATTAAAATTCTGCAATGAGTTTTATTATTTATAAAAAATAATTGAATTCCTAAAAGAATTTTATTATTTATAAAAATAATTGAATCCCTGTAGAAACGTTATTTTTTATGAAAATAATGGAATTATTGCGAAGAAATTTATAAAAAAAATTTGTAAATAATTGAAGTCCTGTAAAAAATGTTATTGCTTATGAAAATAATTGAATGTTTGCGTAGAATTGTATTGCAATTTTTTTTTAATAATGGAATTCGTTTGGAAAATTTTATTAAAATAGTAGATATTGAAAATTATGGAATTTTAGAAAACTTTTGAAAATAATTGAAATTTTGACAAGAATTTGATTAAAATTTTGTAAAATAATTGAATATCAGGGAGGAATTTTATTATTTATAAAAAGAATTGAAATTTTGACGAGAATTTTTAAAAATTTTTTAGCACAATTGAATTTAGTAACTATGTTACTAAGTTAGTTAGTAACTAACTTACTATTCTCCCTGAAAAAGCTAAATTCGTTGAATTTTTCCAAATCGTTGACTTTGGTGTTTTGTTTAAAATAAAATTCCATTCATAGTTAAAAATAACACCAAAATGGATTATTTTAATACTTTTTGGTGTTAATTTAATTCTAGAGGGATTATACTGCTGCAGTTTATTTTAATCCATTCTGGTGTTATTTTAACATAAATTTCATTTTTTTAACACTCTTTTGAACTGAATACCGAAGAAAATATTTAGAGCATTAGGAAATTATGCTTTCTATAATTTAGATTTTGTAATAAATTGTATTTTTTTTATTTTTGTATTTTGTTCTGTCTCAGAACAAAACCAACATATTCTAATAAAACTAATATGTTTTTCTGCTAGAACAAAATATTTTTCTTCATCAAAACCTGTTGCGAATTAAAAAAAAAAACAGAAACTTTAAACACCGACTGTATAAGTAAATTAATAATTTTCTCCCGATGCAATTTTTCATCGTTCATAATTCCTGTCGTTCTCCCTTAGGTCTTGCTTATCGACAAAAATTTATCTGGCACACTCGCTATGAAATTTTTTTTTCAGCGTCAGAAGTAATCGCTGGTCCTTAAGTGTCTCCGCCTGAGGTAAGACCCGCACTGATGTACATACTCGTTCCACAGCAAGATGCAAGTAATTATCGACATCTGCTATGAAGGACATTGAACCGATGTAAAGGATATCGCTCTTTAAAAAATCCTAAGGCATGCAGAGAACTAATCCATGATCGGCAATTCCGATAGCATAAAAGGCATTTATCTGATAACTACACAAAAAAAATTGATTCCTAGCTGACGTAACATTGATTTATCTTTCATAACAAAAAAATCATTCCCTATTTTGTAAATTTTGCTATTTTTGTAAAAAAAAATTCAACCATCTTTCCGTACCTACCAAACAAAATTATATTCTCTCCAAAAAGTTAAATTTAAAAACATTTATTTAAAAACCTAACATAGTAATTAATAATTCACAATTTTACACCAATAATTTAAACTCTAGGAATTTTAAAAATCAATTTCACCAAACAGCATCCTGTGAGGGGAGAATTATTAAATTCTTAAAATAGAATAATTTACAAATTCATGTGATTCGATATTAACGAAATAATATATATACATTGAAAGCACTGATTTTCAACTGACATAAATCGCTTTATGAAATATTCAGTATCATAAAGAGAATTTCAATGTAGGAAAGTTTTCATATAAAAGAAACATTTTTTTTAATAAAATTAGTATTTTCCTGAAAGGAAATATTTCTTTTAATGTCAAGGATAACATCAAAGAAATTTGTTTGAATTAAAAATTGCTTTTTCTACACACACACACACGTTTTTATAAATAAAAGCTTGCCATCAAAAGTTATAAGGACGCAATACAAATCCTTTCTTTCATTTATAAATGAACAACATATGAATTTATAAACAAAGAGTGTTTTTTCATTTGTGCTTAAAAAAATTTCTCTGATTCTCAAAGGATACTTTCATGTGTGGAAAATTACAAAAAAATTTGTTGCCATTACTAAACAAGTAGCAATACTTCATTTGATGGCATAATTTTCAATTTTTTTAATTTCAATATTAGCATACATAATGTTAACAATTTAGAAGAATAAAAGTGAGTTCTAATTGTTTTTATTATTTTGATTTGATTGCTTGGGAAATAATTTAGAGTACACTTAAATTATAATTTGAATTGACGAATATTTTCGATATTTATTTTCACTTCACATTCACATTCAGACACAAATTTTTTCACTCCATTTTTACTTCACTGTCACTCAAAATTTTTTTCACTTCACTTTCACTCCATTTTCACTCAAAATTTATTTTCTCTCCACTTTCACTTCTACGCAAAATTTATTTTTACTAAAATTTCACTTCACTTTCACGTCAATTTCACTTTCACTCAAAATTTTTTTTTACTCCACCTACACTTCTACACAAAAATTATTTTTACTAAAATTTCACTTCAATTTCACTTCCACTCAAAATTTATTTTTACTCCAATTTCACTTCACTTTCACTTCAATTTGCTTTTACACAAAATTTATTTTTACTCAACTTTCACTTACATTCAATATTTATTTTGACTTCACATTCAGTCAAAAATTTTTACTACATTTTTACTTCACTTTCTCACCACTTTCACTCAAAATTTTTTTCAATCCACTTTCACTTCTACTCAAAATTTATTTTGACTTCAATTTCACTTTCACTTAAAATTTACTACTATAAATTATAAATAAATAAAAAATAAAAAATAAATAATAATAAATTATTATTATTATTATTATTATTATAAACTATTATTTTTTGCAATTTTTTACAATTTTACTTCACTTCAATTTCACTTTCACTCAAAATTTATTTTTAGATCATTTTTACATTAGTTTCACTCCACTTTCACTGAAAATTTATTCTTACTCCAATTTCACATCAATTTCACTTCAATTTGCTTTCACAAAAAATTTATTTTCATTAAACTTTCACTTTCACTTAATATTTTTTTTCACTTCACTTTCACATTCAGTCAAAAAATTTTACTCCATTTTCACTTCACTTTCTCTCCACTTTCACTCAAAATTTTTTTCAATCCACTTTCACTTCCACTCAAAATTTATTTTTACTCCAATTTCACTTTCACTTAAAATTTACTACTTAATAAATTATTATAAATAAATGAAAAATAAATAATACATTATTATTATTATTATTATAAACTATTATTTTTTGCAATTTTTTACAATTTTACTTCACATCAATTTCACTTTCACTCAAAATTTATTTTTTCTCCAATTTTACTTCACTACAATTTCACTTTCACTGGAAATTTATTTTTACTCCAATTTTACTTTCACATTAAATTTGTTTTCCATACAATTGCACATACACTTCACTTTACTTTCACTTTGATTTAAAATTTACTTTTACTTTAATTTCATTTCACTTTCACTTAAAATTTATTTTTACTTCACTTTAAGACTAGTTTCTCCTCTAATAAAAATTTTTTTTATTATTCTTTTCTCAAATTCGAATTTAAAATTCACAACGCTGACCAACAAAAAAATGAAGTGAAAATCAATTTTGAGTGAATGTGAAAATGGGGTTTTAAATGAAGTGAAAATGGAATGAAAGTAAATTTTTATTGTAAGTGAAAGTTACAAAGGGAGTGAAAATAAATTTTGAGTAAAAGCGACAGTGGAGTCAAAATAGAGAATGAAAAATTGAGAATGAAAGTGAAGTGAAAATAGAGTGAAAAAATATTTTGGGTGAAAGTGAAGTGAAATAAATGTTGAGTAAAATTGAAGTGAAAGTGGATTTAAAGAAAATTTTTAATTGAAAGTGAAGGGAAAATTGAGTGAAAATTACTTTACTTTTGCGTAAACATGAAAATGAAGTGAAAATGGAGTGAAAATAAAGTGAAAGTAAATTTTAAGTGAAATTAAAGTGAAAGTAAACTGAAAATGAAGTGAAAATATATTTTCAGGAAATGTTGAGTAAAAGTAAAATGAAAATGAAGTGAAAATATATTTTACGTGAAAGTGGAGTGAAAGTAATGTGAAAATGGAGAGAAAATAAACTTTTAGTAAAAGTGACAGGGAATTAAAGTGAAGTGAAAGTGAAGTGTAGATAAATTTTGACTGAATGTGAAGTAAAAATAATTTTTGATTGTGAAAATGAAGTGAAAATAAATTTTGAGTGAATGTGAAATGAAAGTGAAGTAAAAATAATTGTTTTCTATAACAGTGAAGTGAAACTGATACGAAATTATATAATCGACCAACAAATGTTTAAAATTCAAAATGGCGGATCCAATATGGCGGAAATTTCGTCCAAATTCGTATAAAACTTGTTCCCTAGGGGGGTTTTTTTGTGTGATCCCTGAATTCAAAATGTGGTATCGCAATTTTGAAGAATGTATTCCTATGAAAATTTTTGAATACAGCAAATACCACTCTAAGACATAAACATGTGCAAATCAGTAATTGAAAAAACGCCCTTCTAAGAATGTTAAAATCAGTAAATTAAAAAGAATGTCCTCGCCATGTGTTTGAGGCGCAGTAGAGGAGCACTATATAGTGTCAATTATTGGTGGCCTCTGGTCATCGTCAGTGGAATGAACGGTATCGGTAGTATCGTCATTGACCAACCTGTCATTATTGGTAATAACGGCTCAAGTCAGTTGAGCCTAGGGACATGGAGGGCTCGTGGGAACAACTCGTTCGCGCACGCAACGATCACGAAACTCTTAAATGATTCGCGCAGATGTCACTTTTGCCATTTTCAATGTCAGAATTCCAAAGTATTACTCTTGAAATGCATTCTTGTTTGCCTCCGGCTGACACTTTTATCTCAAACTTCATGCAAAAAATATAACTACCAAATGCGCACTTTTGCCAATATTCTTTGACAGTCAGACAAAATATGGAATTTTAAATAGAGAACAAGTGTCTTTTGGAAATTCAGAGTCGAAAATATCAGGGTTTAAATTTTAGGAAACTTCGAAAATATATCAAATTATCAATTCGAAGAAGTAACTTGCTAAGTAATCTCTTAAAAATCCCACAAAAGCGAAATGAAAAATTCTATTTGATACTTTAAATGACAAGAAACAAATTTTTGTAAAGAATTCCTCAATTTAATTGAGTTTTGTATGAAACTTTTGAATAAATAAGTTCAATTGTAGAAGCATGAAAAGGACGTATAAGCTCGTATGTAGAAGACTTTCTACAAAAATAAGAATTTCAAAGAGTTGTAAATTTATTTAGCATACGATACATATGCATATTTTTACGATATGACGCACTTGGCTTGAAAAAGAGCATAAATGCTAATGATGTTTCTCGTGAATAGTGTTTTGCAATTTTTCCCTTTGTTTTTTTTTCTACAGTATGAGTGGCTTTTCCGTTTTAAAAATTAAGACCAATTCACTTTTAACGATTTTATTGATTTTATAATAAAGTTGTTTTGAAAAATGGGATACTACTTTTTTTCGTGCTGCAAAGTAACATTTTTTGCATAATACCTATACGAGGGTAATTGAAACATGGTTATGATATTGTATGCAATATTTTTAAAAACCAGTAAATAGTGTTTTTTATTTGAATCCTTTGCGATTAGAATCAGAGAGATGTTTCCGCGGGCATTGAAACAAAATTAGAAGTTTGAGGAATGAGGGGAAAATTTGAAAAGTGCTTTTGAAATTATTCTTAGATACTCCCAGACCCAAGGAGCAAATTCAATTTTTATTGATTAAAATAATATTTTTGTGGAAATTTTTTTTTCCACCGTATGAGCTCTCGCGCGTTGTAAAAGAATTTACGGCGAAACTTCATCTTTATAATTCTCCGTAGCTGGTAATAAACGCGAATGCGCATTGAAGAGAAGCAACGACAAACAATAAAGGGACGTGGGAGGAAAGAGTGCGAGGCAGAAAGTAGCGCCACTGGAATTTACCAATGTCGTAAAAAAGATGCAATAAAAACAACTATAAAGAGCAGCAATTCTAGACAAGATTGTTTGCGACGCGTGTAATTCACTTATGCAGGATAGTAAACTAAAGTCCTCGGTTTTGACTTTTTCCAAGCTATAGATAGTCCGAGATTCCAGCGAATTACAAAATGGCTTAACCAAACGATTCTCTCCTCTCAAAATCCCTTGTTTTTCCAACCAATTAAATACAACTATAATTAAATTTACAGCTGTAAATGCTAAAGCAAATTACAAGTTGTCCCAAATCTATTCAAGTGATTGAAACGCTCTTAAAAGCGCCGCTTTAAAGCAAGCGAAGGGAATAAAATTTGAATACAGCACAGAACTGACGTTCAAATGACCAATGATATGGAAAATAACTTAAATAACAGAATTAATTAAGCTTCAAGGGATTTTTAATGTTTTAAATAATCAAAAACACTGATTTCAACTCACCACTGCTAAAGCCACGTTCGCCGTTCGTAAACATACTTTCAAAGAAGATTGTAAATTATTATTCGCAATATTTACAATAAAAGATCCTTTTGAGTTGAAAAATTATTTATTTGCAATCCAAATGAACACGGTAAATCGTTGGGTATTAAAATAACACCAAAAAGGATTAAAATAATCCAATTTAGTGTTATTTTAATCCATTTTGGTGTTATTTTAATACCTAACGATTTACCGTAAAGTATGAATGATTCTTATGTTTCCATAAGAGTGAAACAAATTATGTTTCCATAAGAATGAAACAAAAAAAACTGTACCAAACATAAGTCTAATATCATGAGAAAATAATCATAACAATGCTATGAATAATATCATGAAATACGATAATATTTTTCCGAAAAAAAACTATAATTTCCACGCACTGTAAACAAAAATTGCCACAATAATCTAAATGCGATTTTGTTACTTTGTTCAATTTCCATGTAGATTCGAAATCAAAATGCATCGATTCCAAAACCCTCTTTACTAAAGGATTCTAAAGCCGTTCCTATTTTATGGCAAAACTGTACCACCTTGAAAAAATACTGCATGGATTTAAAGAGTGACTTTGATTACCAAAGCTCATAAAAACTATTTTTAAATAAATCTCCCAAAAAAAAGAGGGAAAAAAACCACATTAACTGTTGGACGAAAAATTTGTTAAATTAATTTAATATGTCTACAAAAAGGCTCTTTTTGTTTTAGAAATCCGAAATTTCTAAAATTCCTCAAATTTCTAAAATTTCTAAAATTTCTAACATTTCTATCAATAACTTCTTTTAAATCGAATACATTTTAATATTTCTTGATACAATATTTTTTACGAACTATTTTAATAAATACAAAAATATCCTAAAGAGCCCTGAGGTTTAATTTATGTTTTTCCTTTCTAAAAAATTCTTTAAAAATTAAAAATCACCATTTTTAGATCAGATGAAACAAGTTTCTTTAAGTTTTTAATTTTAATTGGACATGCTAAATTCTTGTTTCGTATATTTGAAAATTGTGTTCGAAATTCTGTTCAGTGACTTCAGCAAGCCCCCAACTGATAATTTTGCAACTTCATGATTTTTTCAGTTATATGGAAAATTTATAAATATTTTTTATGCACACAACAAAATCTCACAGTAATCCTAATCAGTTAGGAAAATATTAACAGAACTTTGGTAGCTCGTAAATTTTTAAAGTCGAATTTAATATTTTCAACTAAATGTTTTACTGTCAGTAAAATTCAATTAAATAATTGAATTTCGTTGAATTTTCTAACATAAATTGATTCAAAATTGAAGTTCAGTTAAAACTTTAAATAATAATTGAATGTTAAAGAAATATTAAAGGATTTTTTTAGAAAGAATTGAATTTTGAAGAAGATTCGAAATAAAATATTTGATAAATTTTAATTTTTGTTTTTCATTAGAAGTGCTTTTTCATAGTTGTATGCAAAAAAGAATTACTGACAGAAAATTTTACTATTTATCTGAACTTCATAAAACACTAGCATGAAACTTGATTATTGCCTAAATATAAAATAAAGAGATACTTTTACAATAGATAAGCATATAAAAAAGCCATGTAATTTTGTATCCACTCTGTGCCACGTAGCTTAAAGTTTTCAAACGAATACTTCAGAATAAATTTTGCCATCTTGTCCGATTTTAATAAAGTGCAAAAACAAATTGGTAATTCAAAATATAAGTTCATATTAACTCAACAATTTTATTAATTTAATTAAGTTTTTAAACTGTTTTTGTATTTTTCAGTTAAAGTTGTAATATTGCAAAAAATTACCAACGTTATCAGTAAATTTTTCATTTTAAAAAATATAAATAATCATTCATGATGGGAATTACAATCATCTTCTTACTACTTTTAACAAAACACAGTAAAAGTTGTGAATTAACTGAAACTGAGGTAACAAAAATAAAACAATCGTTTAGTGAAGCGGAAGATTATATGCAAAAGGAAGCCCTGAATGAAGATGCTGTAATTGTTGTAGGACCAGCAAGAGTAGGAAAAAGTACACTAATTAATTATTTAATAGGCAATAAACTAAAGGGCGTAAGACCATCGCGATACAGTGAATTTAAAATAATTAAGGCAGACAATCAATCCAGTGGCCCGGAAATTGGTGCTGGACCACTATCAAAAACTACAATTCCCATAAAATGGACATCACCTAAATTGCAAGGTTTAAGCATTTTCGATTGTCCAGGATTTCAAGACAATAGAGGACCGGTACAAGACATTACTAATTCTATTTTTATCTATCAGCTGGTAAAGAAAGTGAAAAGTTTAAAATTTATAATTGTTTTTAACTATGACGACATAGAACGAGATAATATTGCATTAATTTTAAAACTTTTACAAAATTTGGAAAATTTGTTTGGAAATATGTTTACAGAATTGTTTTCAAGCATGTCGGTAATTTTTTCAAAAGCACCATTCACAATGTCTATTAATTCAGTTAACATTGAAATGATAAAACGCAGATTAAAAGAAAAACTGTTATCAGAAAATGTACAAATTTCCAGTAATGCCAAAAAATTCGTGGATTATATAATAAAAAATAATAATAGTATTGCATTATTCAGAAAAGCAGGAAATTATGAGATTATTACTTCTGAGAATGATTTAGAGATATTTTCAGCTATCACCAACTCGAGCAGTACAGAGAGGAGACTACTTCATGATATTCGACCAAGTATTTCAGATAGTTCTTCGGTTTGTCTACAAAATTCCAAATACACATTAGTTTCATTAACAAAAATTTTTGAATTAGAGCAATCTTTAGTGGTTCTATTTCGTGAACGGTTATTAAACATGTCTAATGTTGCCAATAATGGAGATAAAACTACAATAGAAAACATTCAAAACAACTTGACTAAAATTCAAGTCTTACTAAATGCTTCTATTCAAAATGGAAGTTCATTGTTCCAAAATATTAAAACTATCAAACAAATTGATAAAAAATTGGAAGAAGAGATTAAAAAAAGTAATTTGTTAAAACAAGTTAAAATGTATGTCTTTATTTCTTATTTATTACAGTCAAGGGAAAGGAGCATATTGAAACAATCTGTTGATGATACAATGTTATCGTTACAAGATTTAGTGAAGACAGAAATTTCTAAACTTTCATTGTTGAAAAAAAAATTAACAGAAGATGAACGGGTGAAAGACAATAAAAAGAAAAAAGGAAATTCTGTCTTTACAACAATTTCGAATAATTTACAAAAATTGTATCATATTTATGAGTCCAGAAATAAAAAAAATTAGAGCTGTGCAAACTAATTTCAACCGAACTGTTTGAATTTTTTTGCCAAGTGTCGAATTTTTGACATTCGCTTTGCCATTTTTTAGTATCTATTAATTTTAATTTTATTTTCATTTCTATTATAGAAAGTGTTGTGTTTGAAGAATATATTGTCTTTTCTTGAATAATGAAAATAAACATTGACTACAAATCGGAAAAATTGTTTACATTCTCTTTCTTTAATTCTCCTATTGAAGAAATTAAATTAAAAATTCTTTATTTATTAAACTTGAATTTATTCAAATCACGATGAAAAAATATTGATATAAAATTCAAATTACCATAAATCCAAATACTAAATTTTCAATTTTTTCTATTCTAGTCGAAAGAATCCATTTAGACAGATAGTTATTAATAATTTCTTTACGAACAATTGAATTTTCGAGAAATTGATTGCAGAAATTCTATTATTTTCAAAAAATAATACAAACTTGTTACATAAATTTAATTGACGTTTTGAAATTGCAAAAAAGTCTTGTCAACATTTTTCTAAATTCAACGATTTTCAATATCTACTATTTTAATAAAATTTTCTAGAAAAGTGCAATTATTTAAAAAAAAATTTGAAAAATTCTACACAAATATTTTAATTATTTTCATAAATATGAAAAATTTAACAGGAATTTAATTATTCAAAAATTTATTTGTAATTATTATTATTACATTATTAATTATTATTATTTAAAAATAATTAATTATTATTATTATTAATTATTATTTTTTATTTGAATTTCAATTATTTTCTACAATAAGAAAGTCACAGAAATTGAATTATTTGTTCAAATGATAAGAATATCACAGAATATTCAATTATTTTTACTAATAATAAAAAAATCAGAGAATATTTAACTATTTTGACAAATAATAAGAAAAATTACAGAATTTCAATTATTTTTACAAATAATAAGAAAATAACAGAATTTAAATTATATTTACAAACAATAAAAAAATCAGAGAATTCCAATTATCTTCAATACAATTTTAATCGAATTCCTCTGAAAATGTATAATTATTTTTAAAAATTGAATTATAATTAGTCGAAAGAATTAATTTACATAGTCAGACATTTATTAATAAATTGTATACGAGAATTCCATTTGATAAAAATGCAGCACAATGAATGATTTATTTTTGTATTTAAATAATTGAATTCCGTAGAATTTTCTATCAAGAATTGATTCAAAATTGGATTTGAATTAAAATTTTAGATAATAATTGATTATTAAAGGATTTTTTTGGAATAATTGAATTTTGAGGAAGATTCGAATTAAAATATTTGATATTTGTTTAGTTTAGTTCTTCTTTGGAAGTGATATTTTTACATTTGTATTCAAAAATGACTTACTGTCATAAAATTTTTCTTCTTATCTAAACTTAATGTACTGCTAGCATGGAATTTATTTATTTCCTAAATATAAAACACACAAATACTTTTGCAATTATAATAAACATATGGAAACGGCACGAACTTTTGTTTCTACTCTGTGCCACGTAGTATAAAATTTCAAGCGAATAATACAGCTTGAATTGTGCCTTATTGTCAATTTTAAATAAATTAAATAAATAATTTGGACATTAAAAATGTAAGTACAGATTAACTCAACAATTTTATTAATTTAATTAAGTTTTTAAACTGTTTTTGTATTTTTCAGTTAAAGTTGTAATATTGCAAAAAATTACCAACATTATCAGTAAATTTTTCATTTGAAAAAATATAAATAATCATTCATGATGGGAATTACAATCATCTTCTTACTACTTTTAACAAAACACAGTAAAAGTTGTGAATTAACTGAAACTGATGTAACAAAATTAAAAAAATCGTTTAGTGAAGCGGAAGACTATATGCAAAGGGAAGCACTGGATGAAGATGCTGCAATTGTTATAGGACCAGCAAGAGTAGGAAAAAGTACACTAATTAATTATTTAATAGGCAACAGATTAAAGACCGTACAAGCATCGAAATATAGTGAATTTAAAATAATTAAGGCAGACAATCAATCCAGTGGCCCGGAAATTGGTGCTGGACCACTATCAAAAACTACAATTCCCATAAAATGGAAATCACCTAAATTGCAAAAATTAAGCATTTTTGATTGTCCAGGATTTCAAGACAATAGAGGAGCGGTACAAGACATTACTAATTCTATTTACATCTATCAGTTGGTAAAGAAAGTGAAAACATTAAAATTTATAATTGTTATTAATTTCGCCGACATAGAACGGGATGATGTTGCATCAATTTCAAGATTTTTATTTGATTTGGAAAAGTTTTTTGGAAATAAGTTTACTAATTTATTTTCAAGCATGTCCATAATTTTTTCAAAAACACCGTACACAAAGTTTGAACACACAGTTGACATTGAAATGATAAAATTCATATTGAGGGAAAAAATACTCTTTGGTAAAGTTAAATTTCCAAGTAATGCAAAACGTTTCGTACGTTATATAATAAACAATAATAATAGTATTGGATTATTCAGGCAAGAAGAAAGACAAAGAACTTTTACTTCCAACAATGATTTACAGATTTTTTCATCTATTACCAACTCGACGACTGTAAAGGGAAAATTACTTAATGATATTCGTCCTAGTATTTCTGATAGTTCTCTCATTTGTCTGCAAAATTCGAAAAATCAATTAGTTTCAATATCGGAAATCATTGAATTAGAGCAATCTTTAGTTGTTCTATTTGGTGATCGGTTATCAGACATGTCTAATATTGCCATTAATGGAAATAAAGCTACAGTAGAATACATTCTAAACTACTTGACTAATATTGAAGTCTTACTGAATGAATCTATTATAAATGGAAGTGATATATACCAAAATATTGAAACTATCAAAAAAATTGATATAAAATTGAATGAAAAGATTATTGAAAGTAATTTTTTGAAAAAAGTTAAAATGTATAACTTCATTTCTTATTTATTGCAGTTGGAAGAAAGTGACTTTTTGAATAAATCTGTTAAAGATACATTATTGTTTTTACAAGTCGTACTTAGTGGAGCGATTTTTGAAATATCAGAGTTAATGGACAAAATAAAACAAGATGAACTGATAAATCATATTAGAGAAAAAGAAAACATTACCTGGTATGAAAAATTTTGGAATGTGATCAAAGAATATGTATTTGCCTTTTTTAAGCATATGAACGAGTTTCAACGATATTATCATATGGACATCTAAGGATATTCATTATATATCCATATTCATATTAAAAAATAATAATAATAATAATAAAAATAATAATAATAATAATGATAATAATATTTTTAATAACCCCATGGACATTTAAGGGACATTTAGGGAAAAAGTTGTATATTAGTTTTTACTAATCTTTTTTGTGTTTGTATAGTTTTTATGACAGATTTGTATAAAATAAATGTTGTTAAGTTAATTTTTCTTAAAATAACATTATTTGAAATAACAAAAACAATTTATTTTTAAAAAAACATTTAACTTAGTAAGGGTTACAGCAACACTGGTGGTGGTGGTTAATTTTAAGTTCTAACTTTATACATTGTATGTATGTCACTTATTTCACTTCGAAGAACATTTTGTTTTCCCTTGAATAATAAAACTAAACATTAACTAAAAATCACAAAATTGTTTAAAATTCCCCCTCTTCAACTTTCCTATGGAAAAAATAAGTTTAAAAAATTCTTTATATTTAATAAACTTGCGGATTATAATTATATTATATTCGAACTATAATAAAAAATGATGACAACATTCAGAATTAATATTTTTACATAGTAATTTAAAAATGACAAGTAATTTTATTTTACGGAACAAAAATAAGAGCAAACCCGGCACTCATGTCATATAGAAAGTTTTTCTTTCGAGCTTTTCCAACGTTCATCGGATGTCTATATAAAGTTTACTAGCCGCAGGGCTGATCTCTTTTTTTTTTATTTTTGTCGAAGGCTTGTGTCGTCCTGGAAGCTTAAATTGAAGAAAGAGAGGAAAATCGAGGTAGAGAAGAATAAAATAGAGACACGCAGTAGACTGAGCGCGAAACAATTTTACGCTGTTTCAAACGACAGAAGCATATATTCGTCTCAGAAGGGAAAATATTGCTCGACAGATCTCTGGAATCCAGTTTGCAATTGAGTTCATTCTTTCTGAAGCCAACGTAAGAATAAAAGGATCATTCAAGGCCACTTCTCGCAAATTGGAGATTTTTCACTTTCATGTTTTTAAATTCTTCAAATTTAATATTGTTCCTGTATCATCTATTCGAATGTTATTTTCCAATGTTTTCCAAATGTTTCCAAATGGTTCCAAATGGTTCCAAATGTTTTCCAAATGTTTCCAAATATTTCCAAATGTTTTGAATTGTTTTTAAAATCATCCCAGTTTTCCGTTAGAGGGTAAAAGTCATAAATTTCGTTCTTTTGACCCGAAAGATGGAAAGTAAAATAGGTAAAGAAATGATTAAAACTGAAACATTGAAAATAATGGAACTGTTTGACAGAATTTTGATTTTTTTTGATAAAATCAACATTCAGAGAATAAAAAGCTCTTCAACTAGTGAAGAAGTGATTAAAATTAGGTACGAGTGATATAAATATGGAAAATTAATGGAATCTTAGTTCCGATTCCGTGGGGTATAATGCAAAGTCTTTGAAGAAGTAAAGACTGATCAATAACCAATTTGAAACTTGCTGATGAGCTCGATATTGCTCCGGCATTTGAGAATAGCGATGTCCAAGCGTCACTTTAAGCATACAAAGCGTTTTAATTAAAAGGGCGCGTTTCCTTTTCAAGTCGTGTTGGTTCAGAGTGGAAGTGCCACTACAAACGTGTTCGAATGCAATCCAGCAAGTAAAGTGGAGGTGGGAGAAGGACGTTTTCAATAAGCATTGATCTCAATAAAGTGGATAGACTACAATCCAGATGGTCGACCCAGTATCGCAGATCCATCTCAGGGCACAGTGATCCTACGAAAGCAAGTTCCTGGCCTGTTTTAGCACCTTCACTCTTATCTTACACTATACCTCACTTGCCAATAATGTTATTGCTCGACCTCTTTCAGCAAAGTTTCTTTTTTTTCTTTTTTTTTTTTGAAAGCTTTTCTAATATCGTTTTCAACCGGCGACCGATAAAATACTCTGTGATAAGAATTAATGAGTTTCTTTTATTGTCACCCATTTCTTATTGTAGTATGAATCACATTTCCTACATACTGCAAAACATTAAATTATCAACCGAGTTTTGTTTTCTGAAAATTGGTTTTTTATGTGTCACGTCTCAGAACACGGGGTTTCATCAACTGATGACTTAAAACACGTTTTGATAACATGTTTTAATAACATGTTTTAATGTTTCAATAACATGTTTTAATGTTTTAATAACATGTTTTAATGTTTTAATAACATGTTGTAATATGTTTTATTTACTGAGCAAAAGGCTTCGAACTAAGGGAACTGACAAAGGATGTTCATGATCAGAACTAAGATCTTTTGATGATGGGAAAATTTCCTTAATTTTTCACAATTTCGATGAAAGAAAGTTCATGATGAGAAAGGGACACACGGGTTGTAATTAAAATTTGCAGCACATAACGGATAATTATGTTTCACGATCGTGAACATACATTTTGTCCGCGTGAATTATTGTCAGAGACAAATGGAAATGGTAACAATTGAAAAACGGGTTATTTATTCAAAGACAATGGAAAGGGCGAATGAAATTTATTTATATAATAATTATCATTTTCAATGTAAATTTGCAACGCATGTAAATAATTTCAACAAAAGAAATTTATGTAAAGCATACGCAAACATGAAGAGGAGGAATGATTAAAAAAAGTATAACAAACAATTGTTTGTCAAACAGGTTCATTGAGACCCATTTTTAAAAAGGACGAACTTTTGTTGGTAGTGATATTTTTTCACTGCTTGAATCAATGTTTTTTTTTTTTTTTTGTTACTGAGAGGATTTTTCGGCATTTTTCAGTTTCAATGGTTCGAAAACAATTGGAGAAAAATCTACTTGCTTGTTGGGGGTACAAACTCTAATTTTTGCAACAGTTACTGTTGCAGGATCATAGAATAGATTAGATTAGATGCAGGATCATAGATTAGATAAGATTAAATGCAGGATCATTTAAATAATTTAGGATATGTTGTAACAAAGAAACATTATCATCAAAGAAGAAAAATGTGACTACAACATTAAAATGCAAAATACCGTATGAAATTATAACTTTCCCTGCTCGCAATTAATAGACAACGGAGGAAATGCTACCTAAGAATAAATCTATTAGCAACTAAGTTTTGCCTCCTAGTTTTGAAACAATACAGCAAGGGGATAAGTATTGTGTACACAACATGCGAATGTTGATGCACATAAATGTGTGTTGTGTATGATATTGTGAGTTTCTCTACTTTAATAATTCAAGTGGAGTTAATGCGACATTACTTGGCGCAACAGAGGTGGAACTCGAAAGTAAATCTTGAAACTGTATGTGAAACTACTGGCCTTTATTTGTGAATGACACATGACGACATGGATAGCACAGCGTTGTCGACACTATTTACAATAACTAAGTTATGAATTTTTCATCTTTCATTTTAATCATGGAAAATGTAGCTCTCTCTAGTCTGTACAAAATGTAGGCATCATATACAATTGTTTTGAATATGAAGCAGTAGATTTATAATTTTATACCGACTGCGAGTTTTCGGAGAATAGAGACCATTTTCCGGAAACAAAATTATTAACTCACAATTCCTATTAATCTACGCAAATCATTAACTTCCTCTAGCCGATGAAACACAATACACAACTCGACCAAAATGTCGAGCCAGAAATACAATTCTAAAATTCAGAAGAATTACAATTCATATCGAATATTCATTAGAAATAAATTATTAACTTTAGACAAAATTCAGTCGTTAACAACTATTTTCAAATCCTTCGTAATTTAATTATACAATATTAATTACACAAAGTAAAATTTACGCAAAATGGAAATATGCTATTTTGGTAGAAAAGGCTCTATTGATATAATTGCAGGGCATTAATTTTGAATTTTCCTGTAAGTAGATTTGTAAATGTAAACGATGTGTGAAGCGAATATATCGCGCACAATTTCGGCTTTGAAAATGAGCTGATCTAATTACGAATTGGTTACCGAAACGAATTGTATGTGTGTGCGTGTGTGCCTATATTTATCGGTAAATTGCAGATTTAAGCATAGAATGTACAAGCCAACAGAACGCTCCCCTTGTACAGAGGGTATTCCAGGGGAATTGGTGCGACTACTTATTTAATTAATAGTGCACCAAATGGTATGATTTAACCGCGGGTCCTACACTACACGCACTTACACATTCTCATATTCGCGAACAAGTGTTATTCAAACATGATGCACTGCTAGTCGACTATTTGCATAAAACACATTTACAAATAGCTTCTTACGAAAAGGCATAACATTCAATTTCGAACGAACATCATGTCAATTAACGGAATAAATTTTCAAATATTTTCTATGTTCAACAAATTATTTCACTACACTGAGAAAACATTATAATTTATACATCATACATTATCAAGTAAAAAAATAATTTTTAGTGATTTTCTTCCATTGAAATTAGTTAGTAACCTTAATTCCAATATATGTAGAAAATATTTACTGCTTTAATTCAAAAATAATGTTTGTTTCAATAATTATGTTTAATTCAAACATATTTTCTGTCTTAGATTAAAGAAAAAATATGTTTAAAAATTTTATGTTTCACTCGAACTTAAAAGTTGATAATAAATAATTTAAAATCAACTATAAATTATGTTTCAATTAAATATATTAACACGGTAAATCGTTAGGTATTAAAATAACACCAAAAAGGATTAAAATAATCCAATTTAGTGTTATTTTAATCCATGTTGGTGTTATTTTAATACCTAACGATTTACCGTGATTTCTATAAATAAACCAAAAAATATGTTTGAATTAAATATATTATTTCTATAAATAAATCAAAAAATATGCTTGAATGAAACTCAAATTTGTTTGACTGTATAGCAAAAATATTTTAAGATTGATTTAAACAAAATATGTTGGAATCAAGTAAATCGTTAAAAAAAATGGAAAAAGAAATTTAATTAATTTAATTTAATTTAATTTTTTTTATTTAATTTTTTTTTAATTTTTATTTGTAATTAATTTTATTTATGTATTTATTTATTTTTTATGTTTTGTGTACATGCCTCAAATCGACTTTAATGAGCAAAAAAAAGTCGTTTTGGTGAATTAAAAATAGAAAAATAGTCGAAAAAGTAAATGTCCTTTATACTTAATTCAGTGTTGTTGGAAAAATTCAAATTAATCAAAAATTGTATAACTTTGCTCAATAAATATTTGAATACTTCTTATTTCTTTATTCGAAGGCAATTAAATTTGAAACATTCCAACTTCGGAAAATTATAATATTTTTTAAAAATTAAAACTATAACCCTCCAAAAAATTCAATTATTCACTGCAATTGAGGGGACAGGTGCAATGACGGACGAGGAGCTCGAACTGATTCGTTCAAAAACTTGTAAACACTGAAAGAAAATATATAATAAATTTTGTAAAAATAATTTGCAAATTGGAAAAAAGTGCAGCAAACCGAAATTTTGCCATTAAAAAAAACTAAAGATTTAAAAAAAATAATGTGGAATTTAGTACAATTATATCAAATATCAAGAGTTTTAATTAAATTTTAATATAACTTTACTAAATTCCACATAATTTTTTTTTAAAGTTTAGTATTTTTTACATAAAATTTTCGGTTTGCTGCCCTACTTCCCCGAATTGTAAAATACCTTTACAAAATTTATTATACATTTTCTTTTCATGTATGAATTTTTAACCATTTTTGGCAATTTTTTCGAAAATTCAATTATTTAAATACAAAAAAATCCAATTCTTTTATAATAATTTAAAACCTTGACTTCGTCTTTTTAAACATTTTTGATTAAGGTTCCTACCTAAATTAATATATATTTAATAAAAAAAAGTGAACGTTTTAAATATTTTCCAAACTTTTGATTAAAAAAATTTGTGAAATTAAATTTATCAAAATATTTCCAAATAATTATTTCAAATACAAGTTTAACAATTAAATAGGTAATTAAAAAATGTAAAAAAAATTGAAATTTGTCAGAATCGTTTCAAAAAAAAATTTAAATTTAGTAAAATCTAATTAAAAAATAATTGAAAATTTGACAACATCTTTTAAACATAATTGAGATTAAAAAAAAATAAAAAATAAATAAATATTTAAATAAAAAAATTAATCAAACTTTTCCAAGAATTTTAATTATAAATAAATTATTTTTGAAAAATTCTAAAGTAGTAAGTTTTAAAAAAATTTTATTTACTTTTTCCAAAGGCAAATTGAATCTTAAAACATTATTATAAAACAATTCTAAGAATTAGTTTTTTTTATAAACATTGTAATGTAATTTTTTTTTAATATATAGTTAAAAAAATTTTGTATAAAGAAAAGTTTTATTGAAAATTTTAATCACATGATTTTCTCCAAAATGTTAAAAATAATAAATTTTGGAAAATTTTAATTTTATTATTTTGTGTATGAATTTAAATTTGCGAAAATAATGAAAATATTGAAATAATGAAAATAATGAAAATATTGAAAATAATGAAAATATTGAAATAATGAAAATATTGATAATATTGAAAATAATTTAATTTTAAAAAATTAGAACGTAATAATTGAGAGAATTACTTTTTTCAAAATATATATTTAAATATAATTTTAATATTATTAACATTAATAATTTTTATATTATTATTTTAAAAATCTGTTTTTCGTTAATTTTCATTTTTACTGAATTTACACGTTTGAAGATTATTCATTAAAATTTTATTGAGTATTTAATATTATTTCCAAAATTTTCAATTAAAATTCATGAAAAGTTTATTTTCAAAAATTGTAATAGAACACATGAAAAGATAATTTAGTTTGAATTAAATTTTACAAAATTTCAATTACTCAAAATCTTTTTATTTGTAATATTTT
Source organism: Leptopilina drosophilae (assembly GCA_032873175.1). Taxonomy (NCBI): domain Eukaryota; kingdom Metazoa; phylum Arthropoda; class Insecta; order Hymenoptera; family Figitidae; genus Leptopilina; species Leptopilina drosophilae. The sequence continues at coordinate 5,962,019 of CM065485.1, read as the reverse complement.
AAACACTTAATTGGAAAACTTATTGAAAAATAATTTTTTTCAAATTTGTCTATAGTTATCATTTTCACACTATAAAAATGAAAATAAGTTGCATTTTATACTAAAAACATGTTATTTTTTATTCGTCTGAAGTCAGTTTCTCAAAAATCAAAATGGCGGAACCAATATGGCGAACGAAGTTCTAAAAATTGATTGGATCCAATTATTAAAATCCAAAACGTTATTAATTACAGTATAAAGTTGAGTCTATCAGTTTTTTTTTATTGAAACTTTTTAGTGGACGATATGTTTTACATTTCAAGCGACTAGCAAATTTTTATTATCCACTGTACGGTAGTGTCTCCCCTATATAAACGACTCATTTTACCCAAAGTTAATGAAATTAAATACAATTTTTTATTTTTAAAATATTCTGACATTTGATGTTAAAATCATGGGACACATTTCCATATGTCATTTGAGCTTTCGATCAAATTTCAAAATGTGTGTGTGTGCTTTACGCTTTTTTGTAAACTCGATAACTTGAAAAAGGTTCAACGAAGTACAGTAAACTTTTTTTTTACTTTAAATTATTCTATGAATAACGCAATTATATTTTATTTTCTTCTTGATATGGAAGTTTCATAGAAAATTGTCTTGACAATTATTTTGTGATTGACAAAAAATAATTAAGATTTAGAAGATTTTTTGCTTAATAATAATAATAATAATAATAATAATAATAATAATAATAATAATAATAATAATAATAATAATAATGATGATACTCTTTTTAAATTATGTACAAAAATATTTTCTGTGCTTGTTTATAATCCTTTTAGTTAAAAAACATATTTCATGCTAAAAAAAACAAAATAAAATAAAAATAACAAAATAAAATTGACAATATTCTATTATCAAGCTGAAATAAATGTTTTTACGTCATACTCAATTATTTATCTCTCATTAAAAATATACAATTTACTTTACATTTACAAAATAATATAATTTTAATTATTCACATATTTACGTCCCTGATTGACAGTTTAAAAATTTAATAAAAAAATGCATTCAATTAAACGCTTTACAAAAAAGGATTTATATTTGAAAATGATAATTTCGCTGAAAGCTTTTTCGGATATATTCCACAAAAATAATCATTATAATTAACAAATATTATGTTTTTACAAACTTTTTAATGTCAGTGTAAATAACCACATTTATATTAAATGTCGTAAATAAAATAACAACCTATAAAATGATATGAATTGAATTTCATTGTATTTACTTGCTATAAAGATGAGAGAAATCATATTTTAACAATTGTAATATGTATATATAACTTATTACTTAAACATAAAAGAGACAAAATTATTTTCGAAAGCAGTAGTCCATTAAATATCGAGTTATGACTTTTTCATTTAAACAGAACAAAGAGAAATGTGAATTTATAAATAGAATAAAGAACAGACTTTAAATATAAAAAAAAAATTTTTATAACATTTTTTAAATAAAAAATATTTTAATAACATTTTTTTAATAAAAAATATTTTAATAACATTTTTTAAATAAAGAATATTTTAATAACATTTTTTAAATAAAAAATATTTTATTAAATAAACATTTTTTATTAAAAATATTTTATTAAATAAAGAATTTTTTTTTAAAAATATTTTATTAAATAAAAAAATTGATGGAACTTATAAAACGATGATAACATTAAGAAATTAATGAAAAAAAAAATAATAGCAATCTCTCAATTACAATGTTTCTTAAACTGACAATGAGTAAATTTTATGAATGCCCATCAGAATGATTTTGCAGTGGGAAGTCCTATCTCCTCATCTCCTGCATCAGTGAAAAATTTAGACCATAGAACTGAAAGGAGAAATAATGAGAGTGCATTGTTATCAGTTATCAGTTCATCGTCTTCCTTTCGAAGTCAAACTCTGCTTATAGCAGATAAATGATTCCTCTCTGCTTTGTTATTCATAGTTTTTTCTTTATTCATACTCACCTATACAAATGAAAAGAATTCATTTTTAGAATTTGCTTCTTACCCGACTTTTTCAACTTATTGCAAAAAATGGCACCGATTCAATTTCTGGGAATGGGGAAAATTCATTTCTGAACAAATGTGCATTAAACCAATTATTACGAAATTAAAGAATTGACACCGATTCAATTTCTGGAAAACTGTGCTTTGAACCAATTATTACGAAATTAAAAAAATGGCAAAAAATGGCACCGATTCAATTTCTGGAAAACTGTGCTGTGAACCAATTATTACGAAATTAAAAAAATGTCAAAAAATGGTACCGATTCAATTTCTGGAAAACTGTGCTTTAAACCAATTATTACGAAATTAAAAAATAGCACCGATTCAATTTCTGGAAAACTGTTTTTGAACCAATTATAACGAAATTTAAAAAATAGCAAAAAATGGCACCGATTCAATTTCTGGCAATAGGGAAAATTTATTTCTGGAAAAATGCGCTTTAAACCAATTATTACAAAAATAAAAAATAGCACCGATTCAATTTCTGGAAAACTGTTCTTTGAACCACTTATTACGAAATTTAAAAAATGGCACCGATTAAATTTCTGGAATACTGTGCTGTGAACCAATTATTACGAAATTAAAAAAATGGCTAAAAATGGCACCTATTTAATTTTCTGGAAAACTGTGCTTTGAACTAATTATTACGAAATGCAAAAAATGGCACCGAATTAATTTTTGTCAACCAAACTTTTTAAAATACATAAAAATTGGTTCGAATTTGCAGATCCCAAATGAGTAACTACAGAAAATGCCTAAAGGACTGATGGACTTGATTTTTAATAAGAGAACAGAATATTTTTTCAAAATTTAAAAAGGGTACGTAAAAGGGCACGTACCTTTCAATATGCATAAGAGTGCATGTCAAAAAGTTACACTTTCCAAACTATATTTCTTTAAATACCATCATTTGTCTTTGAAAAAAAATTAACATCTTTAAGGATTCATTTGTCTGCGATGAAGTTCAGTTTTCACGGAGAATGAAGATAAATTCTTTTTTCTTCAATTTCGAGAGAATTTTTTTTGAACGGTAAAAAAAGTAGACACAGAACTGTGAACTGCGAGCATTGAAAAGGTGGGATTAAAGTAAATTTTAGGCTCTCCGTCTTGAGACGTTTGGTCGACGTGAATGAATATGAGAGAAAGTAATAAACGTCACCGACGAAAACTTTCTCATCCATAAATTGCAGGAAGTTCCTTCTTATCGCAAGAATGGCGCTGAAGTTCCACCCGGTTCTGATTTATCGTGAGGAAAGGCGCCTTTTGGAAAAATGGTGAATTTCCAAATGCAGGGACAATAGTTTTACGTGAAGAAACTTTCTTTGGGATAAGCTGCAAACTTTTCTAACTTAACGATACGGAAGTGAATATGGTTAATGAACTGATTTAGAATATACTGACACTATTTTTTTTAAAGGTCTCTCTCTTTAGATAAGTTTACTTTTATCTTCATTCGCAACTTATTCGAAGTGCAAATTTTACTTTTAACCTTTTGTGGAGTGTTTTAAGTAAAAGCAAGTTTATTTTGACTAGATATTTTGACTATTTTATCTAAATGTAAATGTAAATGTTTCTCTAAAGTTTCAAGTTTAATAGATGGAAATAATAAAATATTGAACTAAAGGGCTCGGATTGTCTTTAAGACTCAAAAAAGTCGTTTTAGTCGCTTAAATTCACAACAAAAGTCACGAAAAGTCGCATAAAATTACCGAAAAAGTCGGAAAAAAATATAATGAAATTTTAAGAAAAAAACGCCGAAAAGGAAACACGAAATTGTCAAAATTTGAAAAAAATCACATTTCTCGACAACACATACTCTAACATCAAACAATCTGCAATAATATTTAATAAAATTTAATAAAATTCATGACAAAATTTAAATTAGGTATTTTAAACATTTTTTTTTAAAATCTGTTCAAAATTTCAATTATTTTTATAAATAATAAAATTCTTTTCCAAAATTCAAATATTTAAAAAAAATCTAATAAAATGATTGTCATAATTTCAATTCTGTTTATAAAAAATAAAATTCTTCTCTAAAATTCATTTATTTTCAAAAATAATAAAATTATTTGCTACAAAACTGGTTACATTCAAAAATTTTATTTAAATTTATAGTCAAAATTCTAAAATTAATAAAATTCATCATGGAAATTTAATTATTTTCAAAAGTAATAATAAATTCTCCGCAGAATTTTAATTATTTTCAAATTTTTTTTAATTTCTCGTCAAATAATCATTATCTTCATAAATAATAAAATTCATCATGGAAATTTAATTATTTTCAAAAGTTCTGATAAAATTCTTTGCAAAATTCAATTATTTTCAAAAGTAAGAAAATTTTTCGCAGAAATTCAATTATTTTCTATATATTTTTTTTAAATCCTCATAATTTCAATTATCTTTATAAATATCAAAATTCTTCTTTAAACTCCAATTACTTTTAAACAATTATAAAAAAAATCTGTTTAAAAATTCAATTATCTTTATAAATAATGAAATTCTTCTCTGTAATTCAATTATTTGCAAAGAATTTTAATGAAATTTTTGTCAGAATTTCAATTATTTATTTATTTAATTCTGTACGTTTGTAACTAACTATCTTTATAAATAATAAAATTCATCCTAGAAATTCATTTATTTTCAAAAGTAATAAAATTCTTTGCAGAAATTCAATTAAATTCAAAAATGTTTTTAAATTTCTCGTCAAAATTATCATTATCTTCATAAATAATAAAATTCATCATGGAAATTTAATTATTTTCAAATGTTCTGATAAAATTCTTTGCAAAATTGAGTTATCTTAAAAAATAAGAAAATTCATAGCAGAAATTTAATTACATTCAAATTTTTTTAAATTCTCAAAATTTCAATTACCTTCATAAATATCATAATTCTTTTTCAAAATTTAATTACTTTTAAACATTTAAAAAAAATCTGTTAAAAAATTCAATTAATCTTTATAAATAATAAAATTATTTTTTGTAATTCAATTATTTTCAAAGAATTTTCATAAAATTCTTGTCAGAATTTCAATTATTTATTTATTTATTTATTTCTTTACAATTGTAATTATCTTTATAAATAATAAAATTCATATTTTCAAAAGTTCTGATAAAATTCTTTGCAAAATTCAATTATTTTAAAAAATAAGAAAATTCATCGCAGAAATTCAATTAAATTCAAAAATGTTTTTAAATTTCTCGTCAAAATTATCATTATCTTCATAAATAATAAAATACATTATGGAAATTTAATTATTTTCAAATGTTCTGATAAAATTCTTTGCAAAATTGAATTATCTTAAAAAATAAGAAAATTCATAGCAGAAATTTAATTACATTCAAATTTTTTTAAATTCTCAAAATTTCAATTACCTTCATAAATATCATAATTCTTCTTCAATATTCAATTACTTTTAAACATTTTTAAAAGAAATCTGTTCAAAAATTCAATTATCTTTATAAATAATAAATTTCATCCTAGAAATTCATTTATTTTCAAGAGTTATAAAACTCTTTGCAGAAATTCAATTATTTTCAAAATTTTTTTAAATTTCTCGTCAAAATTATCATTATCTTCATAAATAAAAAAATTAATCATGGAAATTTAATTATTTTCAATAGTTCTGATAAAATTCTTTGCAAAATTCAATTATCTTAAAAAATAAGAAAATCCATCGCAGAAATTCAATTATTTTCAAATTTTTTTAAATTCTCCTCACAATTGCAACTATTTTGAAAAATATCAAAATTCTTCTTCAAAATTCAATTATTTTTAAACATTTAAAAAAAAATCTGTTCTAAAATTCAATCATCTTTATTAATAATAAAATTCTTCTCTGTAATTCAATTATTTTCAAAGAATTTTAATAAAATTCTTGTCAGAATTTCAATTATTTATTTATTTCTGTACAGTTGTAATTATCTTTATATTAATTAAATTCATCCTAGAAATTCATTTATTTTCAAAAGTAATAAAATTCTTCGCAGAAATTCAATTATTTTCAAAATTTTTTTTAAATTTCTCGGCAAAATTATTATTATTATTTTTTTAAGTAGTTTAATTTCAAAAAGGTTTGAATTTGAATCTTTTAAAGAATTTTAATTCTTATGGAAAAATAATAATTAAATATTTATTCAGAAAAAAAGATATTGATGATTTTTTGAAACATTTGAAAAAAATCTGTAAATAAACTTAACAGAACATTTTTTTGACTAAAACTTTTTCCCTTAATTTTAATTTTCTGAAAATTTTGAAAATTTCAGTCGCATTTTACTAAAAAAGAATTCTCCAAGAAGTCGATTAGTCGCATCTTTTCACCAAAAAGTCGAAAAAAGTAACATTTCCTTAGAAAAGTCGAAAAAAGTCGAAAAAGTCCTACAATCCGAGACCTGAACTAGAATTATTCAATTTTTTCCGGAATATGAGAAACTTTGTTGATAAACATTAATCTCATAATTTATTCGACGCGAAAGTGTTATTTTGCAGTAATGCAATTATTAGTTATTAGGAAGGAAATGTATGTTAAAGCAGATGCTCAAACTTTCAACGTTAAAGATAGCACTAATTATTGCAACTAATTAGATCAGCAGTTACCGAAGCGAACAGGAAAGCTTCAGTTCAAGAGGTAGGCACATGGAACGGCTAAAATGCTCCACGGAATTTCGCGTTTTAACATACATCTAAAAGTTTAAAACACTTTTAGAGTTAGCAAGTGTTTACTTTATTTATACTATTACACAAGTGTACTGTGAAAATGTTTGCAAATTTTCCCAAAGCATTCAAATTTTGTTTCAAAAACTATCACTAGGTATCGAAAAACTTTATACCAACTTTTCAGTTTCGAAACTTTGACGCTTACTCGTTTATCAAATAATAAATAATTATTCCCTATCATTAGTTATTTTTATCACAATTTCTTCGTTGTCAAAATCTTCAATTTTATGAATTTTTATGAGTTCCTTTCTGCTCTTACAAGAAGAATTTAAAAAAGTGCGTCTTTTATACAATGTCAGCACAACAAAGTCTTCTTGAGTCGTTTTTTAAAAATTATCTAATGCTGAGGAATAACAATGTTTTCCCCCACGAGGAAGCAAAAATATTTTCGTCTGATAAATTATGGGAGAAATATATTTTTCAAAATAGTGTATTTCTGATTGGAGATTTTTCGTGAAAGTTCAACGAATTGTGAATCAATGAATCAGGAATGTCACATCCCATTTCCTACATTACTGCAGTTTGTGGAAGTATTTAAATAAAATTCGCATTTCGTTACGTCTTATATATATATATGTTGAAAAACACAAGTGACTTTTGCCTGAGAAAAGTATCCCGTGGTGCGATATTTCTAAAAAGGTGATAACTTGCTACTTGCATCCTGACAGTAAAGAACTTTTCCCTAGAGACTTGTAACATTCCGGACCAGCACCAATGTCCAAACGTATTTCGATTGCTAAACCAATTTTCACAGGCAGACGTGTTTAACGAATATATATTTTTTATTTCGAAAGACAATTCTCCTAGAAGGTAATGCATGTTTTATTTCTTACAATTCTCATTCGGAAAAATATTTAAGGACATACGTTTCGTATGAAAAGGGTAAAAAATTAAATTAGATTAAATTAAATTAAATTAAAATTAAATTTACAGGAAATATATATATTTTTTTATATAGTTACAAACAGGGGTCTAAAGCTACTTGTAATTTTGAATTTTTTGATGTAAATTGAAAAGTAATTTAATATTAAGAAAGTATCTTTTAAACCCAATGGCAAAAAAGTACTTCTTTTGATAGTGTATTTTAAAAACTTTGCAAATTACGTTATTGTAGACAATACACTGAAAGTAAAGCTTGAAAATATTCTTCGTGATGTTGAAAGTCGTGCAGGTGCCGACATCTTTTAGCGGAACGTTCAAGTTACTATTCATCTGCAGTATACACGAATGGTCACAAGCGTACAAAATATACAGCAAGAAACTTTACATAAAGATCTTTAATTAATGATTAAAAATTAAAAGTCCCTTAATATTTCAATAAATATGTATTTTGAAAACCATTTCAAAATTTTTTCACTCTACTTTCAGTGAAAATTTATTTTCACTCTATTTTCACTTCACTTTCACTTCACTTTCACTTTCACTTCACTTTCACTTTACTTTCAATCAAAATTTACTTTCACTTTATTTTCACTTCACTTCCACTCCGTCTTCACTTCACTTTCACTCAAAATTAATTTTCACTCTATTTTCACTTCACTTACACTCTATTTTTACTTCAATTTCAATCAAAATTAGTTTTAACTCTATTTTCACTTTACATTCACTCCATTTTCACTCCGTTTTCACTTCATTTTCATATCCTTGTCACTTCAATTTTACATTCACTCAAATTTCATTTTACATCATTTTCACTTCACTTTAATACTCATGACAAATTTATTTTGACTCTATTTTCACTTCACTTTCACTCCGCTTTCACTTCATTTTTACTTAAAATTTATTTTCACTTCATTTTCACTCCGTCTTCACTGCAATTTCACTCAAAATATATTTTCACTTCACTTTTACTCCGTCTTCACTTCACTTTGTCTCAAAATTAATTTTCACTCTATTTTCACTTCACTTTCACTCTATTTTTACTTCAATTTCAATCAAAATTAGTTTTAACTCTATTTTCACTTCACATTCATTCCATTTTCACTCCGTTTTCACTTCATTGTCACATCCTTGTTACTTCCATTTTACATTCACTTAAAATTTATTCACGTCATTTCGACTTTCAGTCACAATTTTTTTATTCTTCATTTTTACTTCACTTTCACTCAAATTTCATTTAACATCATTTTCACTTCACTTTGGTACTCAAGACAAATTTATTTTGACTCTATTTTCACTTCACTTTCACTCCGTTTTCATTTCACTTATGCTTAAAATTTATTTTCACTTTATTTTCACCTCGTTGTCACTTCGCTTTCACTTTCTTCAAAAAATTGTATACTTCACTTAAACTTTAACTCACAAATTTTTCATTCTTTATTTTTACTCTACTTTCACTCAAAATTCATTTCACGCCATTTTCACTTCACTTTAATACTCACTAAAAATTTATTTTTAGCTAATTTTCACTTTATTTTTTCATTGATCAACATTGTGGACTTTAACTTTGTATTGAAGAAAATTAATAATGAAACTAAATTTTTTTGTGGAGGTGAAAGTAGTCTGAAAGTGAAGTAAAAGTTGAGTAAAGAAAATTGTGAGTGAAAGTAAAGCAAAAATAAATTTTGAGTGGAAGCGAAAAGAAATTAAAGTAAAAATAAATTTTGACTCAAAGTGAGACTAAAGTGAAAATAAATAAAAAAAATTTTTGACTGAAAGTGAAGTAGAAGTGTAATGAAAATAAATTTTGCTCGAAAGTGAAGTGAAAATGGGATAAAAATAAATTTTGAAGGAAAGTGAAGTGAAAATGGGATGACAATAAAATTTGAGTAAAAGTGAAATGCAATTAAAGTGAAAATAAATTTTGAGTCAAAGTGAAATTGACGTGTAAGTAGAATAAAATAAAATTTTGACCGAAACTGAAGTGTAAGTGCAATGAAAATAAATTTTGCGTGAAAGTGAAGTGAAAATGGGATAAAAATAAATTTTGAGTGAAAGTGAAATGCAATTAAAGTGAAAATAAATTTTGAGTCAAAGTGAAATTGACGTGTAAGTAGAATAAAATAAAATTTTGACCGTAACTGAAGTGTAAGTGCAATGAAAATAAATTTTGCGTGAAAGTGAAGTGAAAATGGGATAAAAATAAATTTTGAGTGAAAGTGAAATGCAATTAAAGCGAAAATAAATTTTAAGTCAAAATAAAATTGACGTGTAAGTAGAATAAAATAAAATTTTGACCGAAACTGAAGTGGAAGTGCAATGAAAATAAATTTTGCGCGAAAGTGAATTGAAAAGGGGATAAAAATAAATTTTGAGTGAAAGTAAACTGAAAATTGGAGTTAAAAATAAATTGTGAGTGAAAGTGGAGTGAAAATGGAGTAAAAAAAATCAAAAATAAATTTTGAAAGAAAGTGAAGTGAAAATGGGATGAAAATAAACTTTGAGTGAAAGTGAAATGCAATTAAAATTTTGAGTCAAAGTGAAATTGACGTGTAAGTAGAATAAAATAAAATTTTGACCGAAACTGAAGTGGAAGTGCAATGAAAATAAATTTTGCGCGAAAGTGAATTGAAAAGGGGATAAAAATATATTTTGAGTGAAAGTAAACTGAAATTTGGAGTTAAAAATAAATTGTGAGTGAAAGTGGAGTGAAAATGGAGTAAAAAAAGTTATGAGTAAAAGTGAAGTGAAAATTGAGCAAAAAAAGATTTTATGTGAAAGTAGAGTGAACAAAATTGTGAGTGAAATTGTAAGAAGAGTGAAGTAAAAATAAAGTAAAAAAATTGTGAGTGAAATTGCAGGAAATGTGAAGTGAAAATGAAGTCAAAAAAATTGTGAGTGTAAGTTAAAGTGAATTAAAAATAAGGTATAAAAATTTTAGGTGGCAAAGGAGTGAAAAAATTTATATTACGGTAAACACACGTTTTAGAACTTAAAAAAAGTTTTTGGATTAAGAAAACCATAAAAATATTTGTTATTGACCACCACAAGACATTTGTTTTGAAATAGATGGCATATCAAATTTTTCGGTAATAAATTTTTCATGTTGAATGAATAACACGCCCTCTGTGTGAAAGTTCTTTTGCATAACTATGCTCTCGGCTTTCATACATTTTGTGCCAACGGTATATATACACGTTATGTGAGCACACATCCGTTCTCGACGTAGAGTTTGGAATTCGAAGAAGTTTAGATCGTGAATAAGGCGCAAAAAAAGTGCTGGAATGAAGGAGACGCTAAGGGATGGAAAGCTCATATCTCAAGTAAGAGAATTATGATCTCGTGGTAGTGAAGCGAGGGGTATATTTCTACTCCCACCCATTGATCTTCAGATCACGGTAAATCGTTAGGTATTAAAATAACACCAAAAAGGATTAAAATAACCCAATTTAGTGTCATTTTAATCCATTTTGGTGTTATTTTAATACCTAACGATTTACCGTGATAAGGATTTACCATAAGGATTCAGTATTTTTAATAGTTTTCAATACTTCATCAACATAAGGGTTTAATTTATCCTTAGGATAGCAGGATAATTTTATTCAATTTTAATTTTAATACCACGTGCTCCTTTGGGTAATAAGCTTTGGATTTGGGTTAAAGATTTGGAATAGAATAATTGAGGACAAACTTAGAACTTAGAACTTTTTACCCGCGTGGAAATTTAATAATGGACATAATAGTACAAACATTGGGTCAAATATTTATTAGTTTATCGAAAGAAATGAAGGACACTTGATCAAAAGAAGAAGTGTTAAAATCGGAGAATTTGAATGATTTTATTTATATGTATAAATGTTGCAGTAAGTGAGCCACTAATGCAATCGTTAGTAAGTGCTGGTAAGTCTCCAGGGCTGGGGAAAATTTCTTCGACAAATACAGTAATAATTTCTCTTCATAATGGCACAAGACGTGATAACATTAGCTGGAAATTGTCAGAAAGCTCATTAAAGGCTTTATTACATTACTACTGAAACAGTAAGGAACGACTATGGCTGGGTTATATAGGTGCATAGATGTCTTACATGTACAACCGTTGGCATAATTGCTATTTTCTCTTTCCCCTTTGAGCTATTCTAATTCCAACGTTCAAACCATCCTGTAGTATACATCTTATGTTTGTTCCAATTCAAACTTTGATTCCGCAATGACGAGCAGCATACATTTTATCTCCGTCACGTATAGCTTGATCACATTTTTTAAAAATTATTTTATAAAAATTATTTTATAAAAATTATTTTATAAAAATTATTTTATAAAAATTATTTTATAAAAATTATTTTATAAAAAATTATTTTATAATCTACTAAAATTATGTAAAATCAAGCAGGATGGAAAGAATCTGCAAAACAATGACTCAATAAAGAAAAGGGCAATCCTAACTTAAAACTCCTAATATCACAGTAAATCGTGAGGTATTAAAAAGTGTTGTAGATTAAATTAACAGCAAAAAAGATTAAAATAATCAGTTTTGGTGTTATTTTTTACAATGATTGAAATTTTAGTTTATTACATTTTTTATAACTATAAAACATGAAGATATCGATAAATCCGAGTCGAACACTCAGAGTGATCGATTTCTTTATATTTTATAATAATTAAAGATGACAAGTAATAAAATCATTATTTTATATTAAAACAATATTATACTTCTTCCAAACTATTTACATTATTTCAATTCAATTATTATTTTCAAAAATTTTAACTACAATTTAACTTTATATCTATTATTTTTAATAATAATTATTTAATCAATTTCACGAAATTTCAAATATTCCTAAATTCTTTATTTAAATAAATATTAGAAAATAGAAACTTCAAATAATATTAAAAAAATTCAATTAACCTTTTAAAAAATATTAATTTCAAAATTCAATTATTTCCGAAAAGTTATCTCTATTTTTCTTTTAATATTCAATTATAATCTCAAACTGAAATTCATTTTTATGAAATAAAAATCAATTTTTATTAAAAAATTCTACAAGAATTTAATTATTTACATGCAAAAGTAAAAAAAATTTTTGATTAATTGAATGTTTCTCAAAATTCTATTCTTATTAAGAATTTTAGTAACAAATTTTTTAATTGTTTATTTCTTTTGTCGAATTTCATAAAAATTTGCAAGAACATAATTACATTTTTCAAGGAATTCGTTTATAAATGTATGAAAAATAATTGAAACTCTGCGATGAGTTTTATAATTTTTAAATTTATTCGTCTACAATTCAATTTTACAAAATTTCAATTATTCGGAAATTCTGCAATTAAATACATATTGAAAAATAAAAACTTGAAATAATTCCAATAAAAATCCTATTAGACTTTTACAAAAGAATTAATTCTACAGAATTTTTTGTTTCAAAAATATGAAAAATTAAAAATTTCAATGATTTTAGTTTGAAACATTTTCGAAATTTAATTATTTCTAAAAATCCACGTTATAATGCTTTTAATACTTAAGTATAATATCAAATTTTAACTGAAATTCATTTTTAAACCCATTTTTACTAGTAAATTCTACGAGAATTCAATTATTTAAATACAAAAATAAATAATTTATTAATTTCATGTTTTTTGAAGTTAAATTCTCATAAAAAATGTTATCGACAAATTTTTTAAATCATTACATTCTTTGGACTTTTAATAAGAAGTTTAATAAGATTTTCAGGAATAATTACATTTTTCGAGGAATTTGATTAAAATTGCATTAAAAATAATTAAAATTCTGCAATGAGTTTTATTATTTATGAAAATAATTGAATTCCTAAAAGAATTTTATTATTTATAAAAATAATTGAATCCCTCTAGAAATATTATTTTTATGAAAATAATTGAATTATTGGGAAAAAATTTATAAAAAAAAATTTGTAAATAATTGAATTTCTATAAAAATTTATATTATTTATGAAAATAATTGAATATTTGCGTAGAATTGTATTCCAATTTTTTTATAATAATGGAATTCTTTTGGAAAATTTTATTAAAATAGTAGATATTGAAAATTATGGAATTTTAGAAAATTTTTGAAAATTTGACTTTTGAATTGAAATTTTGACAAGAATTTGATAAAAATTTTGTAAAATAATTGAATATCAGAGAAGAATTTTATTATTTATAAAGAGAATTGAAATTTTGATGAGAATTTTTAAAAAATTTTTAACACAATTGAATTTAGTAACTATGTTACTAAGTTACTTAGTAAGTATGTAACTAAGTTAGTAACCAACTTACTATTCTCCCTGGAGAAGCTAAATTCGTTGAATTTTTACAAATCGTTAAATTTGATATTTTTTTTAAATAAAATTTCATTCATATTTAAAAATATCACCAAAATAGATTATTTTAATCCTTTTTGGAGTTAATTTAATCCTAGAGGGATTAAACTGTTGCAGATTATTTTAATCCATTCTGATGTTATTTTAACACCTCACGTTTTACTGTGATCAAAATGTATCTCTTATTTTTAAAAATTAATACTTTCCTCCAATCTTTCTAACTATTTGCAAACATTTCTCTTCTTTTTTCTAAAGGAGGTTTGTAAAAACAAATTATCAAGTCAACTTATTTTTATCACTATATTTGAAATGCTGAAAGATACAGAAGATAAAATTAGATTGTGCACTTTCCAGAAACTAGATATATATAAGTCTGAAACCCGTATTTGCAAATGTACATGTTTTAAATTCATTGAGAACGAATAATCAACAAGAGCTGAGGGAAACTTAGCTTTTTTGTTTCCTGAGCACATTTTCCTTATTGTTTGGCAGTATTCACCCATCCTTTTTACTATATAGAATATATACAAACAAGAAGGACGCGCCTATTTCTTTCGTTCCAAACTTATAAAAGCAGAATTTGCGCACTGGGTTTTAAGAATTTGCAAGTATACAGTAAGTAAGTTGCAAAGTTTCCAACCACCCAGGGGAAATTCGTTTCTTTCTTCGAGCGTCAAATTTTATGATTCATTTATTTGATTAAATATTCCCCGAGAATGAATCACATTCTATAAATAATCTTTTGTGAATTTATAAGTGTGTGGTGTGTTCCATTAATAAATGCTTCTTTAGCAAAATGTAAAAAATTATTCTTCATATTCTTCAAATTTTTCAAATTCTTCAAATTCTTCAAATTCTTCAAATTCTTCAAGTTTTTCAAATTCTTCAAATTCTTCATATTCTTCAAATTCTTCAAGTTTTTCATATTCTTCAAATTCTTCAAATTCTTCAAATTCTTCTGCTCTAAGTCTTCCAATAGGACTTAGCTTTTCAAATGGAAAATTCAGGAACTTTAAATAGAGTTTTTTTACCTCCAAAAAGAAGAAATTAGTTTAACACCATTTTTGGAAAATTGATCACGTACTTCAACATTTCCATATATTGCAGCCGCATATGAAGTGATTATCTGCAAACTTTCAGCTGTAGGTTTGTGTCAGAAATCTCGAAATTTGAAACATCGGTAAAGTTTGATTGGATATAGATATTCTATTTAGATAACGAAATATGCGATTCGAAATAATATCCAATGTGGAAAGTCAGTTTTTATTTATGTAAATCTAATTTCAGCTGACAAATTAATTCCACTCTAGCAACTTTTGCAATTAAACAAACCTGACATGTATTGTGCTTTACTCGGCAATAACATCTTTTCTTTTCGTACTTTGAAGCACAAAAAATAAACTTCAAAGCACTGCTTGAAATTATACTTCTATTTACTTAAATTTTTGTTTTTCAACTTCTGCTACTGAGGTTGTTAATTTACTTCAGTAGCAATATAATTTACAAAAGGTCGAGCTCAATTTTTTAATACTATTTAATTTTGTTTACATGAATTGTCCATAATTCTTTGGTCCAACCAAACCAAAAATATTGTAAAAAACAATTACACAATATTGTAATAAACATTTACAATATTGTAATAACAATGACAATATTTTAATAACAATTACAATATTTTATAAAAGAATTACAATATTTTAATAACAATTACAATATTGTAATAACAATGACAATATTTTAATAACAATGACAAAAAGTTTAATTTTTCTTCCATGCAAGTGAATAAATCCGGACGGATGGCTTCGGCCAAAGGTGATCGGACTAATAAATTAGGGTCAGTGTCCATTCGAATTAATGTCCATTCAGGCTGTTGTTTTCCGGCGAATGGGCGTGAGCAGTTCAACCCTCTTCCTTTATTTTATCTGAAATTATTGCTCATTCAGAACTATTCAATAAACACTAATTTAGAATTTTTTCCGTCAAGCACAAAAATTTATTGATAATCGAAATTTTGTATATAATCGTCACTTGTTCGAAAGTAAATAAAAAATAAAAAAAAATAGTTTGTAACCTTTTGGTTCCAAAATCTTCTAAGAAGCCAATAAAGACCCATTTTCTAAATACTAGATACGTATTAGAATAATCTTGTGTAAAAGTTAACAAACTTTTAAACACAAAAAAAGGTATCTAGAGTATAAGACTAACAAAAGGAAAAATATTTCCGTCGCGAAATAGCAGAAACTTGATTAAAATATAAAAAAACTGATTGAGAAAAAATGCACGTATATAATTTTATGAATGTTTTTTACAGACTCGTTTCACTCTGTGGATACTGCGGCTTCTGCCTAAATATTCTTTCCCTCGATAAGAACAAAGTTTTTTAGTCAGCGTCAACACAATTTCTGCCGACGAAATGGACCACTTGATGATAAAATCTTCGCTACCGATGAAAAGACACGTACTTTGCCAAGAATCAACTGCATTTTTATTTTTTACACTCTAATAAAAAATGAAAATTAATTATTTGTGGAAATACTATTATGATTAAGTATATTTTGGTTGGAAAATATTTTAATTTAATAAATATCTCCGATCTCAAATGATGTTGTGGGCTAGCATCTTATCCAAAAACCACTTTACTTTTTTAATACCGCAAAAATATTTTTTTCATTGATTTTCGATCATGTGGGCACGAATTGATTCTTTCCATTCTCGACAAATGGTAATTACTTTGAGGGTTTTTTTTTCAACGAATTATTTTATTTTTAAACGAGGTCTACGCACTGTTCAGAGATATTCCATACAGATAGAGCATATTTATACCATCTAGATATCAACTGCACACGTGGCTATCGAGATATATACGTGGTGCGATTACTCTTACCAGTAAATTATGGTCATGAATACTAATTCAATTCGCGGAGTGCGTCACTTTCTTTTTTATCTTCTAATTTAGATGAAGGTTCTAGCGTGTTCTGCCTAATAAGTTTTCGACAAGATTTGTCTATCCTGACATAAATCACCATTTATTTCTTACGTTGACAATCGAAAAAGTATTCATTTACATTTTCAACTCAAAGATCAGGGTTGCGACAAATATTTAATTTTATTTTTCCCTGACTTTTCCCTGATTTCGAGACAAAATTTTCACTTTTTCCCTGACCGTAAAGAATATTTTGATTTACTCTAAAAATTATTAGACAATCAAGAAAAAAATGTTCTATTACATTTATTTACAAATTTCATTAATTGTAAAATTATTCAAAAACATCAATAACTTCTTTTTTAAATAAATATTTAATCATTATTATTTTTCTGTAGGAAAAAAAAATCTTCAAAACGTTCAAATTCAAACCTTTTTAAATTGAACAACTTATAAAAATATTATTACAAAACATGAAGAAGACAATCGTTTTCTTCATGTTTTGTAATAATTTAAATTACCATAACATTTTTCAGAATAGGTTAATTATTTACAAAAATCCTAAAAAAATCCTTCGCAAGAATTCAATTATTTTTACAAGCAGTAAAATTGCTCAAAAAAATTAAATTATTTTTAAAAAATGTAATAAAATTCGTGGCAATAATTCAATTACTTTCATAAATAATAATAAATCGATTATCCGTTAATTCACTTTAAATCAATTTTTATTAAAAAATTCTAGAAAAATTCAATTACTTAAAATAAAAAATAAATAATTTATTGAATAATAAAAAGGTTCTTTGTTAAAATTTAATCAATAAATTTTTAAATATATGAATTTAATTTGACAAATTTTAATACAATTTTTAAGAATAATTACATTTTTCGAGGAATTTGATTAAAATATATATTGTATAAAAAATCATTAAAATTCTGCGATGAGTTTTATTACTTATGAAGATAATTTAAATTTTCTTAAAATTTCCATAAAATAATTGAATTTTGGAAAAGAATTTTATTATTTATAAAGTTACTTGGAATTTTAACAAAATTTTTTT
This sequence comes from Leptopilina drosophilae, assembly GCA_032873175.1. NCBI lineage: Eukaryota > Metazoa > Arthropoda > Insecta > Hymenoptera > Figitidae > Leptopilina > Leptopilina drosophilae. The sequence goes on along the minus strand of CM065485.1, from coordinate 5,944,067 downwards.
TTAATTTTCGAACACAATTGGATTTTTGCGAAGAATTTTATTACATTTTAAAAATAATTTAATTCTTCCAACGAATTTTATTCAAATTTGTAAAAATAACTGTATTTATGTGAAGAATTTTATTATTTATATAAATAATTGAATTCTTAGAAAGAATTTTATTCCAGTTTATTAAAATAATTGAATTTCGGTGATGAATTTTTAAAATAATTTATACTTTTCGAAAAATTTTATAAAATTTTGCATTTTAAATAATTGAATTCCTGTGAAAATTTTATTACTTATTAAAATAATGGAATTATTTTGAATTCGTTCATTAAAATTGAATTCCTACAAAATTTTGTCAAGAATTTTATTAAAATTCTTAAATATAATTGAATTTAGATAAATAATTTTTTGATTTATAAATATAATTGAAATTTTGAAAACATTTTTTTTTTAATTTTTAAGAATAATTGAATTTTGTGCTAAAAATGTTATTAATTTATATAAATAATTGAATATTTACAAAGAATTTTATTCCAGTTTATATAAATAATTGAAATTCGGTGAAGAATTTTTTAAATAATTTATATTTTTTGAAAATTTTTATGAAATTTTGTATTTCAAATAATTGAATTCCTGTGAAAATTTTCTTACTTATTAAAATAATGGAATTATTTTGAATTAATTCATTAAAATTGAATTCCTACAAAATTTTGCCAAGAATTTTATTTATATTTTTAAATATAATTGAATTTAGATGAAGAATTTTTTTATTTATAAATATAATTAAAATTTTGACAATATTATTTTAATTTTTGAGAATAATTGTATTTTTTGCTAAAAATTTTATTAATTTATATAAATAATTGAATTTTTACAAAGAATTTTATTCCAGTTTATATAAATAATTGAATTTCGGTGAAGAATTTTTTAAATAATTTATATTTTTTGAAAATTTTTATGAAATTTTGTATTTCAAATAATTGAATTCCTGTGAAAATTTTCTTACTTATTAAAATAATGGAATTATTTTGAATTAATTCATTAAAATTGAATTCCTACAAAATTCTGCCAAGAATTTTATTTATATTTTTAAATATAATTGAATTTAGATGAAGAATTTTTTTATTTATAAATATAATTGAAATTTTGAAAATTGAATTGAATTCCCACAAAATTCTGCCAAGAATTTTATTAAAATTTTTCAATATAATTGAATTTAGATGAAAAATTTTTTTATTTATAAATATAATTGAAATTTTGACAATACTTTTTTAATTTTTGAGAATAATTGTATTTTGTGCTAAAAATGTTATTAATTTATATAAATAATTAAATGTTTACAAAGAATTTTATTCCAGTTTATAAAAATAATTGAATTTCGGTGAAGAATTTTTTAAATAATTTATATTTTTCGAAAAATTTTATTAAATTTTGTATTTAAAATAATTGAATTCCTGTGAAAAATTTTATTACTACTTACGAAAATAATTGAATTATTTTGTAGAAATTTATTAAAAATTGAATAATTGAATTCTTGTGGAATTTTGCCAAGAATTTTATTAAAACTTTTTAAAATAATCGAATTTTAATGAAGGATTTTATTATTTATAAAAATAATTGGAATTTTGACTAAAATTGTTTTTAGATTTTTGAACATAATGGAAATTCTGCGAAGAATTTTTGTAACTTTTGAAAATAATTGAATTTCTATTATCATTTGTAACTTTTCCAAAATCTAATTTTTGTAAGTATTTTTAACTAATATTCTTTTATCATTCTAGTATTTATGAAAATTGTAAAAATTATTCATAAAATAATTTATAAGTCATAATTTATGATAGTTATTATTTATTTATTATTTAATTATAATTTATTATTATTATTTATTTATTATTTATTTATTATTTATTTATTATTTATTTATTATTTATTATTAATTATTGAATTTTATGATAGTTTTTGAAAATCTAAGTTATTGAAAAAGAAATTATTGTTAGAAATAGAAAAAATTGAATGTTTTGCATTAAAATTTGTGGTAATTTCATAGTTTACGAGACAAAAAGAAAAAAATTCAGTTTTCTCATGAATTTTAAAAATTCAATTTTTTCCAGGACTTTTAGTAAAAATCCCTGACTTTTCCCTGACCAATTTTACTTTCCCTGACTTTGCCCTGAATTCCCTGTCTTCCCTGACCTGTGTCAACCCTGAAGATAGTATCATTTCGCAGATCTAATTTTCAAAACTCTCTTTTAAAATTTATCAAACGTTTTAATATGACAACATTAAAAAAAATATATGACAATATAAAATATGACAATATATCAAAAATATAATTTACCCCCAGTTAGGAAAAATGCTTCGTGTCATTTTATATTTTAAAATCATTTGAAAAGTATATGAAAAGAAATTATCCGATTTCAGGACACTTGAGAGCTTTTTCTAATCGTGAAAGGTTCTAAATTGAAGAGTAAAATGGAAGCTTTTTTTTTGTACACAAATAAGTTTTTCTTGAAGCACTTCTCCTATCAGGCCTTTCCTCTTCTCTCCAAACAGTTCTTTAGACTCTTTGGACGAATTCAATCTCCATCTATTTCCATTTACGGAAAATGCTGCATTCGTTCTGAGAAGAGCTTAGATCGAGATGTAGACGATCTGTTCAATGAAAGTGATCCAAGCCAATTTTTATATGCATTCGTCCGTATGTCGTCTACAGAAAAGCGGAAGATGAAAATTTCCCGTCTTATTGTGTGCAAAATTGAATAACGCCAAAGAGAATTAGGCATTATAAATGTTCTATTTACAGTATTTTTTAAATCATTAAAATAGTGAAATAGTAAAATAATAAATTAATACGAATGGTATTGTATGGTATTGTATGGTATTGTATGGTAATACTAATGGTAATTTAAATATATCTGTGACTACTTTCTACACGGTAAATCGTTAGGTTTTAAAATAACACCAAAATGGATTAAAATAACAGTAAAATGGATTATTTTAATCCTTTTTGGTGTTATTTTAATACCTAACGATTTACCGTGTAGGGATGACTTTCTCATTTTGTTTAAGTACCAGTTTTGCTCAAAAAAAAAATACGACAAATATTTATTGAACTCGGTATAATTGACTAAATGCAAAAACGGATTATTTATAAAGTGAGAGAGTGAAGAGAATCCTCGATGTAATTATGTCATTAACTCCTTTCAACAAGTAATTATATCCATTAGTTCGTCTTCCTTCGCAATTTGGTGATGTAGTTAAGTCCTCTTATTCTCACCGTCTCACCCTTTCTTTCATTTTCAAGTGAAACGAGTTAAAGTGCAACTCTAGATATTTAAAATACTTACCAAATCAAGTCTGAGTGCTTCTTTCTAAAATACAATAGCCACCATTTAATTCTTAACTACACATTAACAGTTACAGTTTAAAAAATTGTTCGGAGATAAGACCAGATTCTCCTTCTCAGGCCATCATTCCTCAATTTTTAGGAATTTTTTTTCAGACAGGAAATAAATGAATTTCGGAAAAACATTTTGCGGCTTTTATTATTATACAAATAAGGATTATTTTTTAATTTAAAAGCAAATAAATAAATAAAAAATGGTGGCTCTAGGTTTCCATAAACGAAGCTCGAACAGTAGAGATGTTTGGGGCGGGGAATTCCACAGCCTTTTCTATTGATCTGAAATTAAAAAACCGAAAAAATTCGTAAAATAGATTACTTTTGGGGGGCCATATGAGTTTCTGTCTTTTAAAAAAGGGCATTGATACAAAATGGTGGCTATTTGAAAGAAAAACGTGTTTTTACCCCATTATTGCCATTAACTTTTTTTTTAATTTTTTGATGAATTAAGGGATCATTATTAGGAATGTCATGAGGTTTGTGTCAATAATTTACATTTAAATGAATAACTATTCATTTAAATGTAAATTATTGACCTAATTATTAAAATTAATAATTAATTAACTGTTTATTCCTAATTATTATGTAAATTATTTATTCATTTAAATGTAAATTATGCAATAGAATTAAAAAAAAATTAAATGCTTCTTGTAGAGGTCTCAACTCTGAGACATGAATAATGGACTGGTAATCGTCTTTAATATCCTTATGTCATGCTTACTTCATAGCAACGTACTTGCTTCTAGTATCATAAGCAAGAACCGAGGAGAGGTCGGGATGGAAAACTTGATTAAATTTCTTCGCGGCGTCATTGCTGCGCGAGTTTGTTTCGTATAATAAATTCCTTGCGGGGTTTTTCACAAAAACATAAATTATTATATTCGCGATAAAAACGATATTCCAGCTCATCAGATCAGCATTAGGAAATAAATGGTTCACGTTTATTTTCTAATTCTGATCTGACGAGCTGGAATATCCTTTTTTTTATTCAAAAACAAATGTTTTTCATTCATTGAACTTGTCGTCAAGGTTCATTGGAAAATCCGCAAAAATCCATCAGCGGAATTTTTGGTTCAGTTCATCAGTGAAAGTACTTCCTGTGTGCATTTATTTAGGATTCCCGAATATTCAGACGAAAATTATTTTTTGCCCTGGTCGTAAAATTCACGGCGGAAGTTTTGAATAAAAGACCTTAAGGTCTTGCTGACTACGGATAAGTCGTTCTGTTTTATCGACCGAAGGTAGTTATCGATCGCGGATAAGTGAAAACAAAAAATTGTGTCTGGAACAGTGAGTCCAATTGACTATATTATTTGTTACTCGACAGATTGGCAAATAATAAATTAATTAATACTTCAAAATATTTAAACGGTATTTGAATTCTAAACATCGGTCTTCCGCAAATAATTTAAACTGAAATTAGAAATTAAAGATTTAAACTAATCCCATTGAATACCAATTTTTAATTTTTTATATTCATGTTATGGAACTACTGTTCTATAAGTGAATGCCAAAAATAATAGCTAATAATAATTATAGCTTTCTTCGTAGAAATATTTTGGGTCTTTTTTCAAAAAGAAGAACGAAAACTTTTGTCAATATATTTATTCGATATCTGTTTTAAATCTGTTGTTCTTACACTCTCAAAATTTACAGTCTTTTATCGGCCGCTTATTTACAATAATATCACGAAGCATCATATACAGTCACACACATATTTTCAATCTTACAATTTTTCTAAACATATAGAATTGGTTTACTTTCTTAGTCCATTCCATAAATTACTTCCCTTCTTTTCTCCCTTAATATTATCGTCATACACTAGAAAATTATCATTTATATAATTTTTACTTTAAAGTCTTTTTTTAGTAAAATTAACTTTTAGTGTTAACTCACTCTGCATAGCTCGCTGCATAGCTCGCTGCATAGCTCGCTGCATAGCTAGCTACATAGCTAGCTGTATAGCTTACTGCAAAGTATATAATACCGCTTTTTTTTCCTAATTATTTCAGCCATATAAATTTATTTGTTTCCCGCAATATTTATAGTATATGAAATTTTCAATAATATTTTGAAAAAATTATTGCTGCATATAGATAATATAGTTAATGTGCACAATATTGTCAAATATAGGCATTTAAGATAATGAAGAACCTAAGAGAACTGTTCTCGCAGGAGCGAATAAAAAAGTTATATTCTCAGTATTTATATGTGCAAATTTGTTTCACACCCGAGCAACATAAATACCAAAAATATTTTTGTATATTTTTTGTATACATACATCTTTGTAAATAGTTTTTAGATATTTCTTAAGTACATTTTTTTTAAATACAAGAACGATAAAGTAAGAAATCTGTTGGAAAAGATTTATAACATTACTAAATAATGTTAATCGTAAAAGACAAGCAAAGAGATGAAAAGATGTTTTCACATGAAAACTATTTTTAGTTTTAAAATTTTTCTAATTTTTCCAAATAATAATTAAAATTAACTCCTCTTGCCATTTTCAAACTGTTGAACCCTTGAACCACTGCTACTTCTTGTACCATTTTTAGAAACATAATTATGTTCAGTTTAATGATTTAAAATAGTTTAATTGTATCATTTTTCGATTATTGTTTTACTCATTGTGTTTGGAATAATAATAATAATAATAAAAATAATAATAAGAAGAAAAAAAAAATAATAATAATAAAAATAATAATAAGAAGAAAAAAAATAATAATAATAAAAATAATAATAAGAAAAAAAAATAATAATAATAAAAATAATAATAAGTAGAAAAAAAAATAACAAAAATAATAATAAGAAGAAAAAAAAATAATAATAAAAATAATAATTAGAAGACAATGGACTTGTTTCAAAATTCTTGGTGTACAGTTTTTAGAGTACAATTTTTCAAAGAACATAATTACTGACCGATACAAATCGAATAATTTTTAAACAACAATTTTAAGTACGTTGTCGGTATTTAAGAAAGCAGACGCTAAATATATTTTTTATTTTTAATTTTTCGAACCTTACTATTGGTTTTTCAGAGTTACTTATTATTTACTGTTATTAATACAAAATTTTCTGAAATGTTATTAAAAGCATTTAATTCAAACAATAAATATTTTGAGCACCCATATATTCGAATTTGAGTTCTCCGTTGCTTGGCAATTGTCACATGTAAAAAATTCAATTCGATTTAAAGTTGAACATAAATTTTCGCCAAACAATTTACATCTTTCACTGAATAATTTTTGAGAGCAACCTTCTCAAGTTAACATAATTCAGTAATTATTTCATCAAAAACTTTTCTAGCCACTTTTTTGTTTCTCTATTTTTCATAATTTATCTATTCTTTCTAAATATTCACCCTCACGGGTATTAAGTGAAAATCTCTTAGACTCTTGGAAATGCATTAATTGACTTGATAGCATTTCTTATCATTTCTCCTTTATTTAAATTCTAACCAACGCGATGGAAAAGGAATGTTCTATCTAGATATTTTTAAAATGCCCTCTACGTGAATATAGAATTCGAGAGGAAAATTTTTTTTAACACTGCGGTAAATTTTACAAGAATCGGAAAAATGACTGATTCTGATTGAAATGAGTTTATTCTAACTACATGAAAAATATACATTTATTATACATTACAGCGTGGTAGTATTATTTATTTTCCTTTCTTCTTCTATTTTAGTTTAGATTATTTTAGATCTATTTTATTTTATTTTATTTTATTAAATTTATTCTTCACTTTAAATTCTTAAGGTATGAATTATTTTTACAATTATTGATTAATATATATATATATATTTTTTACTTCTTTAACTGTTTCTTTATTGCAGTATTTAAATTCCTTACCATTTCTAATTAGTTTAATTATTTTTAATATATAAAATCACCACGAATTTGCAGCACAGCTTTAAAGTTTGATTTCCTCAACTTTCTACAGAATTTAATTACAAAACTTTCATGTTTTATAATTATGTACAACATTAATGTTCATCAATGGTACTTATTGCTAGACAAACGAGAATTGTTATTACTTTCCCAATTAAATGAAAAGAAATTTAAATAAAAAGAAATTTAAATTTAAAAGAGATTTAAATTAAAAAAACATTAAATTTAAACCTTAATTTAAACTTGTTCATAACAATTAAATGTTCACTGTCTTGATAATTCACCAGCAGGTGTTTAAATATTTATTCTGCAATGATAATTTTACATTTTACTGAATTTGTTCCTTAAAAAGATAAATTTCCCTTTACAGTTTTTTTGAAAGTAAAGAACCGAACAATATTCAACAATTTTTTATGTTCTTTCTTCTTGCAGTTTTAAGCAAACTGTTTTATATTCAATTTTTTTTTTACACATATTTTACAAACTTTTCAATCTTTCTCCGAAAAGTGTCTAAACAGATTTAGGCCCATTGTGGAAAGTCTGTACTATTTTGATAGTTAACCTGCTCTACATGCTTTTGCTCCAAAAAGTGAAAAATCAATTTAAAAATACAAAAAAATATATCCTGATATAAAGTCTGAAAATCTTTAAAAAGCATAACAAAAAAGAACAAAAGAATCTAAAAAAAAGCTTAAATTTAAAAATCCAGAGTCATTTTTACTTTACTAATCATAAAATCTTTCTTACGGTTTTTCGAAAATTGACCCACTTTCGCAATTGCTGCAAATTAATACAAAATTAGTAGATAAAAAATATTCTGAATTTAAAAAACATAATTTTGTTCTCGATAGTTCATTACTTTTGGTAACTTTCATCGTTACTAACATTTAAACTACAAATGTTCCTCTCCAAATACTCGGGAAAATTACCAAATTTTTCCCAAGGTTATGTAAAAAAACTTGAAAATCCAAGAGAATTTTCAACTCTCAAAACTTTGATTTTTAATTGCATGACAGAAATTCCCACTCATCGTCAGTAAGCATTAAAATTATCCCTCGAGCTTGTTGAATACTAGGATTTTTTCTCTTGGCCATTCTTAAGACTACTTGTCGGTGAATAGAGTCCCAGTTTTAATCCTAATTCTTTAGGCTTCCTAAGAGCGTTTCTAACCGGAAAGGGACTGAAATTTGACGTTGGACTCATACCACTATCATAGCCCTTCGTATAATTAATATCGCCAAGTGTTAGAGAAGATTTTTTATGATTATTAACTGACCTTCTCGGTGGCAAATCATTGTCACTTATTGTACCAGAAAATTTAGGTGAGACGGGACTTTTTGTCGTTTCTTCCGAACTTGGGGACAATTTTGTTAGAAATTGATTCGATGATTGAGCAAATTCTCGATTGAATTGATTACTCGTAGATACCAGTGGTTGACTCGAAACCAGATAGGACGTATCTTCCATTCCAGGATCCATGAGCTTGTATGGTTGTCTATTGTAGTCTAATTTTGATGTCCCATAGTCCTTGGGTGATATCGATTCTTCTCTGGGGAGATAGGATTCTTGTCTGTCATACTTGTACTCAAACGGCGAGAGTCCTCTCGTTCTTGTAAATCTTTCTTCACTAGTTCCACGTGAGCCGAGAAAATCACTTGTTTTCGTTTCTAAAAATCTGTCATCAATCGTAGATTGAAAAGTATCATTTTTTGTAGCTGAAAACCTTTCTCCATTAGAAGAGGCTAGAAATCTTGATTGGAATTTGTCTCCATTCTTAGCACTCATTCCCACGTAGGTTTCATCATTACTGTCAATTTTTAACTGATGGGTATTGTTTGTAGGAGTGAGGGGCTTGTCATTATAAAATGCTGCTCCTTTAAAATCAGACAATTCGCTCTGGAATGGTGAAATATTTAAATCTATTGGTTTTGGTTGTTCTTCGTCATAGCGGACACGAAACTCTAGACTTTCTTTGGACAAAACTTTTTTGTGATTCATTTCAAAGTCGAATGTTTTATTGCTGAAGTCGAATTTCCCATCATCGTAGGACTTGTCGTACCTTCGGACAGAATAGGAATCGATTGGAGATTTTTTTGGTGATATTCTTGGAGATAGATTCTGCTTATAGTCGTATGGTTTGTAAGTATCGTAAGGACTCTTAAGAGGCGAAGAGTCAAAACGTTTTTCTTCTTTGGACGGGTATTCGATACTCACATCCGAATAAGATTCATACGGAAGAGTTGGAATTTCGTGCGAAGTTGAAGAGAGGACTTGAACAGACGATATCTGGTCCAGTTTCTCCAGTTCCCTGTAAATATCAATATCACTTTTAGGCTTAAAGTTTGAGGGACTGTATTTCGTTGTTAAATAGGTCTGATTAGAGCTGTATGATTGGGTTGATAGACTCAGTGGACTCAATGATTGATTGGCCATTGGCGAGCTGAGAGCATTATGTGTCGCAGTCGTAGAATTTGGGGAATGATATGAATGATTAAATACTTGTTTCGAAGGACTTAGGGTGCTCTCACTAAGAGGATGAAATGTCTGCCTCAGGGGACTTAGATTTTGTGTTTGAAGCAAAGGACTTACAGGACTATATGTTTCATTCACGGGATATTGGGCATGATGCACTGAATTATATACTTGATGCCCTGAAATGAATGTCTGATGTACTGGACTAAATGTCTGATGCACTGGACTAAATGTCTGATGCACTGGACTAAATGTCTGATGCACTGGACTAAATGTCTGATGCACTGGACTAAATGTCTGATTCACTGAATTTAATGAATGGTTAGGATTCAATGTTTGATTCATTGGACTAAATGACATTGGATGCAATTGAATCGGATCTACATACGAATTATATTTTTCCGAATGAAGCATCTCGTCCTGAGTTGAAAGACCATTTTTGGGTTCAATCGAGTTTTGATATTTATAGAGATCAATGTCAACCTGCTGACTCCTTTTGATCGAACCACTTGACGGTGATTCGTTATCGTAATTTGACAAAAGTTTGGAAAGTTCTTCGTTTATTTGTCGATCGATAAACGCATCTCTAGTTTCAAGGTAGTCTTGTGAAATAATTTCGTCTAAATCAACTGATTCAATGTCATCGTCGCCAATTAGGGACAGTTTACAGAGTTCGTCGTTAATTTTTGCGTCAAACTCGGACGTAGTCGAGGTGATGTCTTTAAAGTTTATTTTTGCAAGTTCTTCATTAATCTCGTGTTCATTAAAACCCATTTTCTCTAAAATTGGACTGAAGATCTTTGAAATCTCTTCGTTTATGGGACTGATGGTTATTTCCTTGGAGATCTCTTCTAGATCTGGCAAACGTTTCTTAGCTTGGCATGTCAGAATCTTTTGTAAAATTGCGGAATTTTCTTGAATTATCTTAAGTGCTCTGTCACTGCTGCTTCGTCGACCATTGTCACCTATTTTTCTCGGCTTCACTTTAGTCCAGACTCCTAATTTAGACTCTTTGTCGTCGTCATCTTTATCGGTGGTGTTGTGTGCAACTTTTTTCAATATACTGTCACTGCTTTCATCAATGTTGATCTTTGGTTCGACTATATAAGTTTTTCTGTTTTCGTTCGATATACTAATACCTGGAATATTGAGACGACTTTTTGAGAATCCACTTGCTGAATCGCTGAAGGTGTCTAGTCGTCTGGCTTCTAAATTCTGCACATCCTCCCAAATGTAACCGGTTTTTTTCGTTAGCATATTGGTGTCTGATGGATAATCAGATTTTGATTCAAGATGTTTTATGTCCTCCAATATGTCACTTGACCTTTTCTTCACGGAGGATGATAATTCTTCTTGTGAACTAGACGTGGTCAAGTTTGGGAACTGTCTATCCAAACTGCTGCAACTTCTTTCGAAAGGCTTTGCTGTTAACGTTTTTTCACTCAAACTGCTTTCTTTTCTTTTCACTCCTAACGAATCAAAGAGATGAATCGCGCTCTCTTTCGGAAGTGGAGACAAAGAATCGTCTTCTTTGTCGGGACTATCATCGAACTTACACTTTTGGTAACTGGAGAAGGCACTTCCACCAATCTTGACATCCAAATCACTTTCAAAACTTGGTTCTAAATTTTTATAAGCATATACTTTGGAATCTTTGTTCTTTAAAAAATCATTCGATAGGGAATAATCAGATTTCAGTGAATACTTTACAGTCGGCGAGACTTGACTCTCTGTCCGTTTAGAAGCAGAATCGTACGGTGAGGGCGTTTTTTGATTAGGATGAGCAATTGGATAAAAAGGAGATGTGATGGATACCAATTCGACTGGTGGAGTGTCCGATAGATTACCATTGTCTTTGTAATTCGAGGAGTACTTTATGGAATTGGCACTGATTGGTGATTGAAGGTCAGAACTAAAAGACCTCTCGGAAGACTTGAGTTTATTGGGACTGTATGATTCACTAGAACTACTGAGGCCAAGTTTCGGACTGCACTCTGATTTTGCCTTTAGAGAATCTAGACTGATGGGTGTCGATGGGCAGGATTTATCAAAAGAAGGAACTTTCGGTTCTAATTTCGCCCGTACAGCCATAAGGTCAGCTTCAATGGATTGCAGAGTCAGTGTTTTGGAGTCTGAACTAACGGAAGATGATGTCGATTTTTCCAGTGCTCTCGAATCGGACCTCATGCTTATTTTCGGACTCACCATCACACTCGAGGGTTTCGAATCAGGACCCATTGTTTCTCCAGAACTAGCAGATTCGGGTGTTTTTGGACTTTTCTTACTCTCCGCTGGTGACTTTTGATAAATGTATTCTAAGTTAGAAGACCAACCGTTAGACTCAAGATTTTTAATTTCAGAAACATTACTTAACTTTTGATCGATAGGAGAAATTGGCAGAGGATCTAATGCGAAATCTTTAGAATAAGTTCTATCTAGAGCTTCACTAAGCGAGTCGATCACTAGACTAGAATCACTAACTCCTTGATCTAAGAGGTTATGCAAACTTTTATAATCGTAATTAACGCCTTCGGAAACTGTACTCTCGGGGAATTGATGATTACTATCCGATTCTTCTAATCTGGAAACATTTCCTAAAAAATGATAATCGAAGGAGGAACCATCTTGAGATTTCCCTTCAATATCACGATCACTGAACACTCCACTTGAGATTACATTTTTATCGCCAGCTGATAATCTTCGAATTTGATCCGTAATTTCGGCAATTGATGTTTCCTCGAGGTCTTGCGGTCCATCGATCCGCGTGTCAGAGAGAGCACCAACAACACAAACACTTGCGAATTCGTTTCTCACTTCCAGGGGGATTTTGACTGGTATTTGACTGGCGATGGGAGAACTTCCTAGACGAGGACTTTTCTCGTCATCAGTTGCCATTACGTAACAATCCGAGGAGGAAGTTGGTTCTTCACTGTCCACGTCACTGAGCCGATCAGGTTCATCGCAGAGTTCTGTTGATGTACTGTCGCTGTCGCTATCGGCACTGCTGCGTTTTGATGACGTCATTGTGACCGACATTGATTCGGGTGAATGCACTAACGTGTCAGGCTGCCCTCCCTCATCTGCGGAAAAGGAAAACAAATCGATAAAATCACAGATGGGAGAATACTGCAAGGATTCGCGGTTAAATACATTTTTGGGGAGAAATAATTTTGGTTTTTATCTTTTTGTTATTGGAATCAATTGTTACTTGATGATTTGGAGAAAATAGCGATACTACCCTATGTATGTCATGGAGAATAAATATCCGGATGTTGACCCTGTAGGCCACACCTGCGTCAATACTTGTGTGCCTTGTGTGCCTTGTGTGCCTGCTGGGATCTAACAGGTGGTTCTAACGAAAAACGACGAATTCGCACGAAATGTTAGGTGATCGATAAAGCTCGAGGGTAAATTTGTAATCTCTTTTATCTACCGTTGGAAAATGTTCCAATTGTACTCTTTAAAACTGAATAATAGTTTGCAAAATTTCCAAGTTTTTTTTTATTTCAAACTTTTTTCTTGAAAAAACTTTTATGTTTCATTATGAAACATAAGAGAGATGAAATTTAAACATACCTTCAGGTGTATCCTTGCTACTTTGTCGTTTCTTCATGTCCTTCCAATGCAAAGTCACTGCTTGTCTGTCTTTTCGACTTTGACTTCTGGGACTCAATCGAGGTAGAGATTTTACCTTTGAGGTAGATATTAAAGCAGATGTACCAATTTGTCGACTCCTTCCGCTTATCAAAGCACTTTTCCCAGCGAGAAGATGATTCATAGCGGATGTTGGAGGTGGAACCAAAGATTGTCTCGCACAAGCAGCTGTGGAGTATTACAATTTTTTTTATAATTTCTTCTTTTAAATTTAAAAAATCTTTTCTTACTGCGTGTACACATTTTCATGCTAATACAGATACTAACGATTTTGCTTCTAAATAGAAATTTTTCAACAGACTAACATACAGGATGAAAGAATATTCAAGAGACAAAGTACCGGAAAGTATAATGTGAGCTTGACGTTGACGTTCTCGTAATTTTGCATATTGCTGCTTCAGCGTTGTTATATCCAAAGCCAGTTTTTCCCTGTCACCACTTAAAGACTGCAGTGTTCCCGAGACTGAAGAAGAATGATCTGAAAGTTAATAATCCGTTATTAAATTTAAACAAGAGGGGGAAAATCCATCTACAATTTTTCTTGTAATGTTAGCTGAAAATTTTCTAAGATCAGAAGAAGTATTAAATTAGCCTGTACTAAACTAATCTTTCTTAAAAAAACTGTGGACTAGATTAAAAAACTTTCTGTAACTACAAACATAGATAGTAGTAAAACATTATAAACTTTTATGTTTTCAAATTTGGTGACAAATATTTTTTTAGCAGATTAAGAATAAGGTTCAAGTACAACCTTTCTTTCTGTGTGGCATACTGAAAATAGCAGCTGCTGCAGCTACTGCTAATCTTTCTTCCTCTTCGGTTTCACTGTCGTCCTCATCGTCACTCAATCGGCGGGCCCAAGGTGTAATGTTGTATCGATGCTTTTCCCGAAGACTCGTCACTCCATATAGGGACCCCATACTGACGATAGTCTAATGAAGAAAAACTTGCTTTTGAAAATGAAAAATTGTTGCTGCAACAACTGAATATGTAAATATACTATTCAAATTTACTATTCAAATTCAAATATACTATTTAGTGCAATAATTGTGACTGTTAATTATTTTGTGAACAGTAGTAGCTTAGGAACTTAATGTGTTTTAGTGGCAAACATTTAAGTTGTTCCTGTTTTAACTTCTCAAAGTAAATGCTTTTTATTAAAGGGTTTTCTTATGGAAAACGTTTAAAAATAAACAAAATATGGTAAAAATAAACAAATATGTTTATTTTTTATTTACAGTAAGATGTATGTGACAAAAACCAAATTCACAAACCTTTATTAAGTTGTTCGTATCCGTAAACTCCAACATTTCCCTCGTGAGCACTCCCATTATGCTGTAAAATTCATCTGCTGACTTGACGGTCATTATTCGGCTGTAAAATCGGCTGAATTAGTCTTTTGTTCGAACAATTACTCACAAGAGATGAATTAAAGAAATAGACATCTGTGGGTGATATCAAATATTAGGAAAATTTTAATGGAATTTTAATTTAAGTCACAATTTGTGAAGATGGGTTTGATTTTTCCAAAATTAGGTAAAAAGAAAGGTCACAATTTGTACAAATGGGTTTGATTTTTCCAAAATTAGGTAAAAAGAAAGGTCACAATTTGAAAAGATGGGTTTGATTCTTCCAAAATTAGGTTAAAAAGAAATTACTCTGAAAGTCCTTCCCAAATTGCCAACGCAGTTCTCAGGAGCACTTCATCCCCTTCGAGAAATATGAGATCCCATACTCGAAACACTGCTTCTTGAGGCAAGCAGTGACAAAAGAGGGTGAGAAACCATTGCATCGTAAACACATTTGTCAACGGTGGTTCGTAACTGCTTCCTAAAAATATCAATCATTCTGTAAAATAACCATTCATTGGAAAACTATCGATAGGGAATACTTTTTCTTTATTTCAGTTTCTTCAAAATTGCAACAAAGATAAAATTCTTCTTCATCAAAATAAAGGTATAAAAATTCATAAAAATAAAGGTGTAAAAATTCACAAAAATAAAGGTGTAAAAATTCACAAAAATAAAGGTATAAAAATTCACAAAAATAAAGGTATAAAAATTCACAAAAATAAAGGTATAAAAATTCACAAAAATAAAGGTATAAAAATTCGTAAAAATAATGGATATAAAAATTCATAAAAATTAATAAAAATAAAGGTAAAATTCTTCCTTACTTCACAAAAGTAGGGATAAACTTCTCCAAGCTGATTAAATAATTATAATTGCAATTATTCTATCAAGATGGGAAAGAAAAGAAAAACTGAGATTACGAGGCTGATTGGAAAAGTGGGAATAATTATAAAGAACCTGTGGCTTTGTCCTTAGCGTCTGTTTGCAAGGCCTCGAGATGTTTCGATAACCTGGGTAACCTTATTCGCAAGAGGTCACGAAATACGGCCATATCAACTGAAAGTCCCCGTAAATTGTCGGCGAAATATCCTTCTGGTAGGACACCTTCAATTAAGTAGATCATCACTTTGACAGCTAAAGATTCTGCACGATCGACAACTTGAAGAATCAAAGCTGCCAATACGTTCAAACCTTGGCAATAACCCACGGATTTATTCCATCGAGCGAAGCCAAGTAATACTCGACGAAGAACTGCCTGATTATCACGGCCGGCTGCACCGCAAAATAAACTGCACCCAGTTCTGTGAAGGTCCTGCAAAGAAAAAAAAATTTAACATTTTTTTGCAATTTTGTATAGAAAATAAATTTATTTTATATTTTTTTATTTTATTTATTTATATTTTCTCTAAAGTACTGTATTATGTAACGATTTTTACTTTTCTTTAAATATGTACACGGTAAATCGTTAGATATTAAAATAACACCAAAAAGGATTAAAATAATCCAATTTAGTGTTATTTTAATCCATTTTGGTGTTATTTTAATACCTAACGATTTACCGTGTATTGAATGTGAAATAGTCTGGACAAAAAAAACTATGTAAGTTTAAAATCAACTGGATAATAATAAAATAAAAAATTAAATAGATAAATTAGTATTTCGTGTTAAATTAACTGAATCCTCTAATTAATTGATTTTTCCCACTTGCCTTTACAATTTGAGAACCGAGCTCTTCGTCATCTGGGTTGCTCCACTCGTTGAAACATACTTTTTCCGCTTGTTTCCAGTCCACTCCCCGCTGATCTAAATGTCTCTCTGCCAGTGTAATCCACAACTAAAATCAATGAGCAACAACGGATTCATTAACCATTTATTTATTAATTAGTCAAATGTAAAACTTGTACATTAAGCGAAACATTTCGTTGCAAATAAAAAATTCTAACTCCTAACATTCTTGTTAATTTGAAACAAACTAAAAGGTACTATTTGTTAAAAAGATTCTAATTAAATTTATGTATATACAGAATTCGCATACTCGATAATGAATTTTAAAAAAGTAGCTTTCAAACTAAAAAAACTAGCTATCGAAAATTATTTACAACAAAAATGTAATTCTTACGAAGAATTTTATCAAAATTTTTTGTAAATAATTCATTTCTCTTGACTAATTTTATGCAAATTCTAATTTAAATAATCGAATTCCTAAGAAATTTTTAATATTTATGAAAATAATTGCATTCTTAGGAAGATATTTATCACGGTAAATCGTTAGGTATTAAAATAATACCAAAATGGATTAAAATAACACTAAATTGGATTATTTTAATCCTTTTTGGTGTTATTTTAATACCTAACGATTTACCGTGATAAAAAAAATTTTAATAACTGAATTCTGTTTGGAAATTTTATGAAAATAGTATAGATATAGAAAATCATTTTATTACGCAAAATTTTAGTCTATATTAAGATAATTAAATTTTACAAAGAATTTCATTAAAATACCTGAAAAAGTTGAATTTTTGGTGAATAATTTTCTAGTTTATCCAGATAATTAAATTATTTATAAAAACAATTGAATGGTTGCTAAGAATTATATTAAAAAAAATTATTAAAATGTTTAAAAAGAATAATTGAGTTTCGGTGTAAAATTTTGAATTTTGATATTTTTAAAATTAACTGAAGTATTACGAAGATTTTTACAAAAAAAATTTTTAAATACAATTGGATTCTGTTTGGAAATTTTATGAAAATAGTAGAAATAGAAAAAAATTTTATTGTGCAAAGTTTCAATCTATAAAAAAATAATTTAATTTTAGAAAGAATTTTATTAAAACACCAGAAAAAAATTTTTGGTGAATAATTTTCTTACTTATCCAAATAAATAAATTATTTATAAAAACAATTAAAAAATTGTAAACAATTGAAAAATTTCAAACAATTTTATTAAAAATTTTCAAAACTAATTAAATTCCTGAGAAGAGTTTTATTATTTATACGAAAATAATTGAATTATTGAGAAAAATTTTATTAAAATGTTTTAAAAGAATATTGAGTTTCGGTAGAAAATTTTTATATTTAATTTTTAAAATAATTTAACTATTATGAAGATTTTTACAAAAAAAATTTTAAACACAATTGAATTCTGTTTGCAAATTCTAAGAAAATAGTAAATATTAAAAATCATTGTCTTGCGGAAAGTTTATAAAAATAATTAAATTTTACGAAGTACTCTATTAAAATTTTTTTGTAGTAAAATGAATTTTTGCGAACGATTTTATCAAAATTTTTTTAAACTAATTGATTTTTCAAAAAGAAATTTACAATTTTTCAAAAATTATTGAATTCTTCTAATATTGTTATTCATAAGAAAATAATTGAATTTTGCAAAGAATTGATTTTATTAAAATTCCTGAAATTAATTAAATTTTCAGAAAATAAAATTAAATTTTTAAGAACAATTACATTTTTTTTATCAATTTCTGTAAAATTCTATCAAAAATACTTGAAGTCCTGCGATGAATTTTATCATTTATTAACGCGAAAATAATTAAATACTCTCTAAGAATTTTATAAACATTGTTACAAATAATTAATTTTTTCCAAATTTTAGAAATTTATAAATATAAATGAAAATTTAATTTTAAATCATTGAATTCTAGTGAAAAATGTTACATGTGAAAATAATTGGATTTTTTCCAAATTTTTAGAGAATTGAATTATAATTTTTGTGAGTAGTTCTTTGATCTCTAATAATTTAGGATTTAAAGGATTTTCAATTAGAGGATTTAAAGTAGTGTAAATTTTCCCCAAAAAAAAAATTTCATGAAAAATTCTGGGAAAATTTAAAGAAATATTAGCTTTTATTTGCTGACGTTGTAAAAAAGTACTCAAATGTAAAAATAAATAAATAATAATAACTAAATAAATAATAAATAAATAAATAAGTAAGGTAAAAATATTTAATTTGAATTCTGACATAAATGTGACGTGGAATTTTTTTAATTTATTAAATTAAATAAAAATAAATTAAAATAAAACTCACCCTCTTTCGAAACTCTGCAGGAATTCCTCCAGGTAAACCTGCCACCATTTTCATAGCATCCAACCATTGCGTAAAACCACTTTCACCCGGTTGTGGTGTTAGGCTAAATTTAATTTTTGCATCCTCACCTAAATATGTCAACAGAATAATTTAAAAAATTTGCTTTAAAAAACATAAACTACATAAATTATTGAATAAACTCGGAGATTTCTGAGGTCGCTGATCACGATTCTGGAATCAGATTTTAAAAATTCAAAATGGCGGATCCAACATGGCGGTCGAGTTTCCAGAAAGCGCATTTTGCGTAAAACTTGCTGCTCGAGAGTTTCTTTAGTCGGTGATTACGAATTTGCACTTATATTTCGAAAAATAAAATGGAAATTTTTTAAATCTAACATCGAAGCCAAAAACCCACGAATGGCAAATTTTAGGTAAATTTATACACTTAATGAAAATTTGTCCGCCATAATAGATCCGCCATTTTGGATTTTTAAATTCTGCTTCCAGATTACGTAAAGTCGCAGGATTTTAATAAATTATATCTCAAAAATGTTTATAAAATAACCTCCAAGGTTTTTAAAATCCTGATGTTTTAAGGAAAATTTTAGAAACCAGGATCGTGCTCAGAGGACAGAAAAAATTGAAAACCACTTAAAAAAAAATCCACTCCTTGGCTTGACCAATTTTATTTTTTAAAAAAATTTCCAAACATAAATTTTTCTCATAATAAAAATTCACTTCTTGGCTCGACTAACTTTATTTTTAAAAAAAATTTCCAAACTTAAATTTTTCTCACGAGAAAAATGATGTTAACGACAAAAAATGAAAACCGGCAACGGGAGAAGAAAATAGAAATAAAAAATATATTTTCTAATTATCTGTATCGAATAATAATAGTGTTTTCAACTGATATCCTTGTGTGAGAAGAGATAAGTTTTCAATTTGATTGGAATAAATATCGAGTTACGAGGGGCAAAACTATATTTAACACAACTGCGGCTTTGTAAAGTTTCAACATTGGTACAATTTCGACGATGAATTCAAATAAATGCAACTTGTGTGTATGCATGTGATCAAGGTGTAATATGTAACACATTCAATTTCGTTAATAATAAAAATACTTTTTTTCAATTGTAACAGTTCATTGTTTCCTGCCAGGAAATGAAGAGATAGATTCTTTAAATAATAGAAAAGTTTAATATTATACATTTGTAGCGCAGTAGAAAATAGAATATTCAATGCAATTTTCCCATCGTATATATAAAATATTTAAAACAATATGCAAATTTAACCTTATTTTGCTAATTACAAAAATATCGAATTTTGTGTTTTTTCATAATCGATTAAGTTGGCAAAAATACTTTATTTTGCTTATTACAAAAATATGGAATTTTTTTTCTTTTCCTAATCGATTAAGTTGACAAAAATACTTTATTTTGATTATTACAAAAATATCGAATTTTTTGTCTTTTCCTAATCGATTAGGTTGGCAAAAATACTTCGGAATATTTTTTGTAGTTTCTAGGCCAAAAACAGATTTTTTCGTAAGCTTGTATTAATATTTACCATAATAATTTTTGCTGAAGGAATTCAGTTTTTTTGTTTACAGGGAAAATTTGATTTATAAATTGTGATTTATAATTTTTTTTTAAATTTGAAATTATTTATTTCGCACCTTCGTCCTGGTATCTGGATGCGCCACTCGCAGCATTCGCAGCTCCTGACGCAAGGCTCTTAAGGGAGTTGAAAAATCCACTCATTCTCTAAATAGAGTTTCTACTCCTTTTTCTTCTTCTACATTTTTCATTTTCACCCCCCTGTGATCTTGTGCTTCTTCAATTTTTCTTTTATCCGTTTTCGAGATTCATAATCGGTTATTGTTGCTCCTTTGCTTTCCGCTAAGTCATTAAAGACAACTCCTCTCATTGCGCGTCAATTTTAAATACACTTTTCCCCTCTTCAACATTCTGCAATATTCAGTTATCCTTTCAAATTTCAATTTTTTTTTTGGATAAATTTATAAATATGTTTCTTGTTTAATATTAATTAAAAATATAAATATAAAACTAATATTTTTATGTACTTTCAAAATTACTGTTATTATCACAATTATTATTATCATCGTTTTTATTATTATAATAATAATAATAATAATTATTATTATTATTATTATTATTATTATTATTATTATTATTATTATTATTACCATAACTTTTTTCGAAAATTGAATATTTACCATTAAATATATTATAGACACGTACGCAACTTTATATATTGTAAAATTTAACTCACAAACTGTAAATTTTGCATCTATGTCAATATAAATGTTAATGGTTCATTTTATTCAAATTTACTGAAGCTATAAAAAAAATTTAGTGTTTTTTTTTAAATAATCTTTTTCTCATTATTATATGAGATACAAAAAACTTTTTTCAATAAAAAAAAAGAGTATTATTGCTTTTAATTACCAGAAGTCGACATTTTTTTTCTAAAGTCCATTTAAGATGTAAAATTAACTATGGAATATACTGATTCTATTCGTATGTAAACATAAAAGAAACTTTTTCAGTGAATAATCGAAACCTTTATAAAATAATTGTAGTGTACAGTTTCCAATTGTGCGACACTTTTTATTTCTTAGAAAATCCAATATTTATTATGGAAAAGCAAATCTAAAAGTTTCAATTGCATTGTGTGTGAAGACAATAAAATGGAAACGTTTAAACGTTGTTTTTCGATCATATAAATACACGAGACATTCCTTAGAAAAAGAATTATTCTGTCAATGCAGATTTTATCCTGTTCAATATAAACAATTGCTCATAGGCAATTCCACGTGAAATCTTTCTTTGACATTTCAAAATCGGTTAACAATTTTTTTTCCGAACGAGAAAAAATTTTTTGAATTTTTTGAATATTTTTCTTTCTAGAGGAATATTTATAATACGCATTTTTTTAAAACTTTTCACGTGATTAATTATTAATTTTTTTTTTTCTTTCTTTATTTCTTTTTTCTCTTTATATATTTTGAGGTATAAATAAATGAAGAAAAAAAATTAACCACGTCCAAATTAAATAAAAAATTAATTAATTAATAAATTAATTTTGTTTTTAATTTTTTATATTACTTAAAAGCTGAAGAAGAATCAAAATTTTCTTTCTTCGATAACTTTTCTTCTAAAATCAATACTTTAAAATTTTATAAGCTACTAAAAAAATAGGGGTAATTTTTTAAATCCAAAAATTCAATTTACATCAATTGAACGCAGTCGCTGTTTTCGCCATTTTGGAACCACCATTTTGAAATTGAAACTATTGCTCTGCGCATGATTCGAGAGTGCAACTGGATTTTATTCACGAATGGCGTATTTACATGATAAAAGGCATATTATTCTCACTGTTTAGTAGCTCTGTATCGTATAACGAGTAAATTAAACTTTAATAAATGCGCATAACATTACTAACAAAACAGAGGAGACTAACATAATTATTTATTTCAGTCGCTACTCAAACAGAATTCCTAACTATAAGTTTGCAGCTATTATTTGAAAAGTATTTCTCCTCATGCATTTTCATTCTTTTGTGTGTAACTAACCCCCCCCCCCCCCCCGATCTCAAACACAAAATTCCAACTAATTCCTAAATCAGTAAATTAAACATTGACTTTCGATTTTTAATTATTTCCTTTCATTAACAAACTTTACTCGAAGATTTATAAAATCCTGAACTATAAAATATAATATAATAAAAATATAATAAAATATAATATAATAAAAATATAATAAAATATAATAAAATTTTTTTCTTTTTATTAACAAACTTTACTCGAAGATTTATAAAATCCTGAACTATAAAATATAGTATAATAAAAATATAATAAAATATAATATAATTTTTTCCTTTTATTAACAAACTTTACTCGAAGATTTATAAAATCCTGAACTATAAAATAAAATAAAATCTATAAAACAAATTTTAAATTGATAAATGACCGAAAGAGACTTTTTTCACGTTACAACTGGTATAGCATCTTTATAAAAGTATCAAAGCTATTTTTATTTTTTCACATAAAAATTTAATGAAAAAATATTGTTTTACGGAAAATTTTCAAAACACAATTTTTACATTTTTTTCTTCACGTTTCTTGACCTCAGGAAGTCAAAAACACTTCTAAAAAGGCCTTTTCGTGTGTGTATGTGTATGTAAACATTATCTTTTCATAAATATCTCAAGATTCATATAGAAGCTAAAAGGACGTCTTTTTTTAATTGTAGATCTCATTGGAGGAAGTCTTTGCGGCTCATTCATAAAGTTTAAATATGTTTCTTTGCCTTTTTCAAATTTTTCCGAAAATTTGCAAAAAGCAAATATTTTTAAAAAATGTTACACCTAGGTATATTTTTCTTTAATTTTTCAGCGCTCTTTGGGAAGCATCTTTTGACATTCTTTATTGAAAATTGAAAATTTTTCCGACAAGTTAGTCAAATTTTTTTTTTATTCTTATTTATATAGAATAAAAATAATAAAATAAACTAAAATGTAAATAAGAAAACATAATGAAAATGATGTTTTCGTCCTTTAATTTCTATATTAAATTGATATTTAGGTTTGAATTTTTTTTCACTTCTTGATTCTTGAAAAACGCAACAAATGGTCTGTTTGTGAATTTTATTCGACTAAAAAAAAAGAAAATTGCTTAAAAAAAAGGAAATGAAAAAAAAATAATAACAAAAATAATAATAAAAAATGACTAATATAATAATAAAAAAATGACTAATATAATAATAAAATAATAATAATAAAAAAATGACTAATATAACAATAAAATAATAATAATAAAAAAATGACTAATATAATAATAAAATAATAATAATAAAAAAAATAATTTTTTGGTATAAATTTTTCTATTCCTTATAAATCCTCGCATTGTCATAAAAAACAGAATTTTTTTTCATTAACAGAAATGAAAAATTTGACATATAAGCCTAAAAAATAAAAAATTCGTTTTTAGTTACTTATAGCAATTCAAATAGATTTTTATGGTATAAAAATAAAAAAATATAAATAAATGTCCAAATGTAACTATAAAGGTTTACACTGTTTTTAAATATATTTTCTATTGATATTCACTTATAGTGTATTTTTTGCTATTATATATTTGAGTTATATATTCGTTTTTTTAGATTCATATTGACTTTGACATTAAAAATGTAATTATAACCGCACGTTCATTTTATCATCTTTATGGAAGTTTATTCAAGTATTGTTTTATTGTCCTTATATAGAAATTTTATGTCACTACCAGAGTTAAAATAATTTTTATAAAAATATTTGCTTCTCAATAATACATAATTAAAAAATTATAATAATAATAATTAATTATAAATAGTAATATTATAAATTATAACAATTAGATAGAGGTTGTTAAAAACATGATTAAGACACAGTGGTTAAAAAAAATATTTTTTCTGATAAAATGTAAGAATTAGAATAGCCAAAAAAAAAAAAATAATAATCAAATATTTTTCCTAAACAATCAAGAATTTTTTTTTCTTCATAAGATACTTTTATTTAATATAAATAAAAAATGGGCCAATTTCTAAAAAAAAAAAATAAATAAATAAAAATAATAATATAATTAAAACGAAGCCAAAAAATCAAATGGTAATCTTTAAATATTTATTCAAGACAATCAAGAATTTTTTTGCTTCACATGATACTTTTATCTAATATAAATAAAAAATAAGACAAGTTTTTAATAACTCAATAAATAAACAAATAAATAAACGAAAAAGAAGCCAAAAAATCAAATAATCCTTAAATATTTATCCCAGACAGTCAAGAATTTGTTTGCTTCGTAAAATGCTTTTATTTTTTTTAAGTATTATTTTTTTATAGAAATAAAAAAATGAGACAAGTTCTTAATAAATAAATATAAACAAATAAACCAAAAAAAAAGCCAAAAAATAAAATGGCAATCTTTAAATATTTTTCCAAGACAATCAAGAATTTTTTTGCTTCATAAGATACTTTTATCTAATATAAATAAAAAATGGGACAAGTTTTTAATAAATAAATAAATAAATAAGCAAATAAATAAACCAAAAAGAAGCCGAAAAATCAAATAATCTTTAAATATTTTTCCAAGACAATCAAGAATTTTTTTGCTTCATAAGATACTTTTATTTAATTAATAAATAAAAAATAGGACGTAAGTTCTTTATAAATAAATGAATAAACAAATAAATAAATAAACCAAAAATAGTTAATTACCGTTTTTTAAAAAATTAATCCTTGCCTAGATTATTTATAATTTTAAGATTGCTTTTTACTAGCAAAAATTTGAACAGTTCGATTTGGAAAAAGACAAGTCCTTACTTTCCAAAAATGCCTTTTAGAATCGCAAATTATGTCGAACGGTGTTTTGAAATTTTGCATTAAAACATATTTCCCCTCAGAACGAAATTTTAAGCAATATTTTAAAATTCAGGTCTCATGTGACGTGACATATTGTCTATTGTACAAAGAAAAGTAGCTCGAAATAGCTCGATTGCAATTATAAAAATAATTAATAGCTTAGCCGACAATAGTGACTTTTGTAAATAATTAACTGATTTTGCTAAAAATATTTACTGCATTATAATCGTAATCCAGTTACGACTGGATAAAAATACAACTGTATAAAAATTATAATTGTCGTGGTAACAAAAATTTATTTCTCCCAATAGAGACAACATGCCACAGAAATATTAGTATTAAACAAGAAACATTTCAATAGCAAAAATCCAAACTACTTTCGCCCGAAAAGAGTACTTTTAATCGAAATCCATAGAATAGAGATTCTATGGTTTTCATCTATGGATTCTATATAGGAATAAATTTTTCTACGATGAATTTTTATTACTCACTCTTGAATCCACAGAAACATTCAATATTTTTCACCAGACACAGACTACTCTAGCCACATGTATATTTTCATTGATAAAATATGTCTGTTTTCCTGTATAGTAGACACTCACGAAAGGGGCATAGAGACGCAGTACCTCAAAAAATATGGTGCCTCAGGGAAAATATTGAAGACTATATTCCTTTTTTTGTTTTTTTTTGTCTTAAACACACAGTGAAAATGAACTTCTTTCTGCCTCTTTGAGTCTATGTAGTTAAGGTCATCGGTTGATCAGCTGAGTTCAGAAACAAAAGTGCGCACGCAACATTTCATCGTGGGTGGAACATGGGCAAAGGGTGGCAAAGCGAAGTTCCTCTCTTGCCTTGTGGAACACTACGGCTAGAACTGTAGGCACCCTTAACGAAACTTGCAGACAGTACCCAGTGGTGTCCCTATATTATCATTCTTGCGTTAAGAGCATGCGCAATCATTTTCCAAAACCCTCTTGAACTTACACTCTCACCCCCCGGACTCTGCGTTCTTTATATACATCGCATCGCTCCTTTTGCCTTTGCTCAAGATCAAGTTAGCTTGATAGCCAGCTGCTATATAAAAGATGTGTATAAAAATCCAAATGCGAATAATCACTGTAGTCGTTTATTGAAAATTGGTACATAAAAAATATTGACCAAGGATTTTTTAATTTTTATAGGCACACATTATTCAAGGTTCAATTATTCTAACACTGAAATTTAATATTTATTTTTTGTAAAAGTATTTTTCAATTTGGGCAAAAAGTACAACAAACCGAAATTTTGATATAAAAAATACTAAACAAAAAAAAATTTTGTGAAATTTAGTAAATTTATATTAAAAAATTGAATTAAAATTCTTGATATTTGATGTAATTATACTAAATTCCACATAATTTTTTTTTTTTTGTTTAGTATTTTTTATTTCAAAGTGTCACACACCCAAATTTTGATATAAAAAATACTAAACAAAAAAAAATTTTGTAGAATTTAGTAATGTTATATAATAAAATTGAATTAAAATTCTTCATATTTAATGTAATTAAACTAAATTCCACATAATTTTTTTTGTTTTGTATTTTTTATATCAAAATTTCGGTTTGTGACACTTTTTCCACAAATTGAAAAATACTTTTACAATTTGGGGAAATAGTATCACAAACCGAAATTTTGATATAAAAAATACTAAACAAAAAAAAATTTGTTGAATTTAGTAAAGTTATATTAAAAAATTTAATTAAATATCTTGATATTTGATGTAATTATACTAAATTCCACATAATTTTTTTATGTTTAGTATTTTTTATATCAAAGTGTCACAAACCGAAATTTTTATTTAAAAAATACTAAACAAAAAAAATTTTGTGGAATTTAGTAAAGTTATATTAAAAAATTGAATTAAAATTCTTGATATTTAATATATAATAATTCCACATAATTTTTTTTAAAGTTTAGTATTTTTTATATAAAAATTTCGGTTTGTGACACTTTTTCCCCAAATTGTAAAAGTGTTTTATATTTGGGGAAAAAGTGTCACAAACCGAAATTTTGATATAAAAAATACTAAACTTTAAAAAAAATTTTTGTAGAATTTAGTAAAGTTATATTAAAAAATTGAATTAAAATTCTTGATATTTAATAAATAATAATTCCACATAATTTTTTTTAAAGTTTAGTATTTTTTATATCAAAATTTTTTTTTGTGATACTTTTCCCCCAAATTGTAAAAGTATTTTTCAATTTGGGGAAAAAGTGTCACAAACCGAAATTTTGATATGATAATTTTGAAATAATAAATAATAATTTTGATAATTTTGAAATTTAGTAAAGTTATATTAAAAAATTGAATTAAAATTCTTGATATTTGATGTAATTATACTAAATTCCACATAAATTTTTTTTGTTTACTATTTTTTATTTCAAAGTGTCACAAACCCAAATTTTGATATAAAAAATACTAAACAAAAAAAAATTTTGTGGAATTTAGTAAAGTTATATTAAAAAATTGAATTATAATTCTTGATATTTGATGTAATTATACTAAATTCCACATAAATTTTTTTTGTTTAGTATTTTTTATTTCAAAGTGTCACAAACCCTAATTTTGATATAAAAAATACTAAACAAAAAAAAAAATTTTGTGGAATTTAGTAAAGTTATATTAAAAAATTGAATTAAAATTCTTGATATTTAATATATAATTCCACATAATTTTTTTTAAAGTTTAGTATTTTTTATACCAAAATTTCGGTTTATGACACTTTTTCCCCAAATTATAAAATACTTTTACAAAATTTAACATACATTTTCTTTCAGTGTCGGTTTCTGTGTTTGAATTTGAAGAAAATTGAGAATAATTAACTCATATATGGTCCAATATGACGAATACATTTTCAAATACTTATGGCATATTTCGATCTGTAAAATTTAATATTCGAAAGGTTTTAAGACTGAATATTTAATTTTTTATTTTTTACATCAAAGCCTGCAAAAAAATTTTTTTTTCTTTAATTTAAGAGGATTCCTCTTCTTTTGCAGATCATTCTTTTCCTCTTATAGATTAGTACTAAAGTATTTATACCCAATTGAGAGGATTTTGCTCCTTTTTGCAGGGGAATGATTTCAAATGAAAAAATATTCATCTTATTTCAACCTTACGTTAAATTTAGAAATATGTAAAATAAAAATAGTTTTATTAAGAAAAATTATATGGATTTACGGTTTAATTTAGTTAGTTTGGAATTCATCTGGAAATTGTTTTCAAATTTTTTTTCTTTCATTACTAATTGAAATGACCTGGAGCTACCATGACTTTTTTTTTAATTTCTTCATAAAGCTAGGCTTAAAAATTGATAATTTAGAGCTAGTTTATTTTAAAAAATTTTCATTTGTTAAAAATAAATTTTTTTTTTAAATTGAAAAATCGTATTGTAAATTATTATAAATTTTTGTTTATATATTTTTATTAAAAAAGAGCAGACAATTTTCGAAATGTTATTTTTTTTAAATAATAGATATACTATATACAAATTATTGAATTAAATAAAATTTTTGAAAATAATTGAATTCTTGTGATGAATTTTATTAAAATTTTTGAAAGTAATTAAATTTTTGTGATGATTTTATGAAAAAATTGAATTTTGCAATGAATTTTATTTAAATTCCTGAAAATAATTGAATATTGCAATGAGTTTTATTAAAATTCCAGAAAATAATTGAATTTTGCAATCAATACAATTTTATTAAAATTCCTGAAAATAATTAAATTTTGCAATGAATTTTATTAAAATTTTTGAAAATAATTAAATTCTGGTGATGAATTTATGAAATAATTCAATTATGCAATGAATGTTATTAAAATTTTTGAAAATAATTATATTCTTGTGACGAATTTAAGAAATAATTGGATTTTGCTATGAGTTTTATTAAAATTCCTAAAAATAATTGAATATTGCAATGAGTTTTATTAAAATTCCAGAAAAATAATTGAATTTTGCAATTAATAAAATTTTATTAAAACTCCTGAAAATAATTGAATTTTGCAATCAATAAAATTTTATTAGAATTCCTGAAAATAATTGAGTTTTGCAATGAATTTAAAAAAAATTTTTGAAAATAATTAAATTCTAGTGATGAATTTATGAAATAATTGAAATATGCAATGAATTTTATTTAAATTTCTGAAAATAATTGAATTGTGCAATGAATAAAATTTTGTTTAAATTCCTGAAAATAATTGAATTTTTTAATCAATTTGAATAAAACTCCTGAAAATAATTGAATTTTGCAATGAAATTTTAAACAGCAAATGACACCATAATTAAAATAATAATTTCACAAAGTCTAAAAACTTAAAAAAAAAATTTTTTATCAAAAAAATGTTTACTGCGAGTATTTTTGGGGAAATCCGTATTTGAATGTAAATATTTTTAAAAAATCAAAGTTATTAGTTGATTAGATATGCATAAGTTTTGTTAGAGAGTTGATTTAAGAAAGATGGAAAAGTTTTAAAAAATTTCCATTTTCAAAAGAAGAATTATAAAAACTTTAAAAATAAATATTTATAATGTCCCTGCGCGATTGTGAGAAAAGACATATTCGTATTTTTAAAAAATATTTTACGCTCTGAAACTTTTTCTGTGAATTTTTCCACATTTCTTGGACCAACTTTAACAGCTTGCATATTTTTGCACGAACAAAAAATGTAGAGCAACTTTTAATATTTACGTAAAAATTTTCTTTTTTTAGTATTTTTTGAGTAAAATTTTTTTTTTTTTACTATTTTCGGAGTAAAATTATAATATACGCTTGAAGCGAACATTTTACTATTTTATTAATTTTTTGACTATTTTATTAAATTTTTCATGTGGAAAAAATTGGCACATTCTAGTGGTAACAAAATATTTTGATTATAATAAATGAAAAATTAAATTCGAAATAAACTCAATAACGCTGAAAAATACTTAATATTTCAGGTTTGACATTTATTTTAAAAACCATTGCAAATTTAATTATTTTTGTAGTAATTTTGCTTAAAATTAACTAAGTTCATTCTAATAAAAATAAATTAATTAATAAAAATAAATACTTAAATTTAAATTAAAATAAAATTTCTTTTTGTTTTTATTTATAAATACAAACTTTAGAACAAAATAAATAATTGTCAGGAAAAAAACCAAACTTCGAATAATGGTTAAATTACAATTAAACGAGAGAACTAAACAGATTTTTATGCTTTGAAATAAAAAATACCAATTAAAAAAAATATATAAAAAAATACCTTTCATTGTAATTAGAAAGCTAAAATAAAGGGAAATTAGTTCGATTTTCCGTCCGTGCAAAAAAATGTTAAAATACATCATAGTAATAGAATATGAATAGAAAGAGAATTATAACAATTGAAAAACTTCAATGAATGATTTAATGCTTTTAACATATATATAGTATTAGAAACCAACGCGATACTAAAGCTCACGTTAACTGGATTGATGAAATTGGCAATAGATTTTAATTATCGCTGGCAAATTACAGTTAAGAATACTGCTAACTTTAATGAGTTAAAATTAAAATGAAGAAGGTCAGAGTTGACAGTCTCGTTAGAAATACTCTTTAAAATTTATTATCTTAAAAGCAATAGAGAAAAATTCTTAAAAATGCAAAATTGTAATTTTCTCAGAATAAATAATTGTTAAAAAATGTAATTAATTTTAATTTACACTGATAACTTTATTCTTTTAATTAGAAAAAAAATAATCGTCATTTTAATTCAGAATCGATTGATTTAAATTGCCTCGTAAAATTGCAAAACAAGTCTTTCAATTTTTCAATTTTCCAAAATAGTTTAAAATTTTGAATAGATAGCAGATTTTTTATAGGTTTCCGAATTTGAAGAAAAAAATTGATGGAGACATTAAAAGTAGTGGCGATATTGAATTTTTTGTCCCATGGCGCACACTTTTTCATAAACTTGCTTGACGTCAGTGTCACGAGATCCTTTTTCTTGCTTGGTTAAATCTGAATTTTATTTCACTTATAAAGTTGTTTGTAAAATAATAAAAAAATTGTTTTAAAAAGTCAAAAATTGTAGATTTTAATTTTTTAGAAATCAGTTAATAGAATTTACAGCTAAATCTCTATATTTTCTACTACTGGATTTTTTGTAAATTTTTCCATTGACTTCAGACTTGCAAAATCAAAATTCGATGACAGCTTTAAAAAATTCAAAATGGCGGATCAAATATGGCGACAAAGTCTAAAATTACTGGCTTCGATCTAAATTCATTAAGTTTGATTAATTTTTATCAAAACTCTCTGAAAAAGGGACGATATTTTTTATGTAAAATTAAATGCTAACATATTTTTTTATAATAAAATTAAGAAATTGACAAATCGAAAAAAACACCGTCCAATACTCTCAAATTACATTGATCCTAATATTATTACTCAATATTTGTTCTATTACACTAAAACCACGAAGTTCACTTTACTAAATTAAAGAGCAACATTTTTTTGTATTTTCATATAATTTTATTATTAAATATTTATTTTTCATTTATATAACTCAATATTGTCAAATAAGAGTTTCTTAAAAAAGTACATTTTAGTTTGATGAAAATTTAGACTCTTGAATAACTTTTTAATAAACAAATAAGTCGCGAATCTTCAAAGTATAATATTTGTAAAGATTCTTTTCATGAAAAAAAAATTCTTTCATTAAAAGAAAACTATGTCAATACTTGCAAATTGTTACTAATGCGTTAACATTGAAAAAAATCGATTTTCCAATCTTTCCCTTTATTTACAGAGTTCTGTCCTCTAATCTGTAATTTTCTAAAATTTATCGCATTTGATGTATCTCTAGATAAGTCAAATAAACTTTGTGAAGATTGAATGTGTTTTTAATTTACAATAATGTTCAATAAATTTTTTTCAATTTACCTAAAATTTACAAATTGAAAAATATTTTTGATTCTAAACAAAGATTTGTTGTTTATTATTACAATAAATATTTATTTTTATCGAATAATTTTTATCTTAGTTTTATTTCATTTTTAAAATGGTATATATGTGATGATAATAATAATAATAATAATAATGATAATAATAATGATAATAATAATAATAATAATAATAATAATAATAATAATAATAATAATAATGATAATGATAATAATAATAATAATAATAATAATAATAATAAAAATAATAATAATAGTATTTATAATATTAATAATAATATTTATAATATTAATGTTTGTAATAAAAAATAAGTGAACTTATTGGTTCAATTAAAATTTATTTGATAATTAAAAAATAATCGGTTATTTAAAACAGTCTAATGTATTTTAAAAAAATATAAAAAGTATAATAGCCTTTACGATCCTTCTGCGCTTTAAAAATTTTTATATATTTTTCCCCCTAACTTTAAACTGTATTAAAATTCTAATTGTACTTTATAATCAACTTTTCTTTATCGAATGTACTCAATTTTACATAACTGTACGTAGTCGATTATAAATATTTACTGGGGAAAAATAATAAAAAGAATATTTTTTTCTATGACATTTAACATATGTTGAAACGCATGCCCTTTACCTTGCAGTAAATTTGGAGCATGCGTGATAAAAGGTACGTGCAACTTTATGTATATATTACTTTTATTGATTGAAATATTTTTTCCTTATACCACCAGATGTTTTCTAATTTCTAATTAGTTTTTAGAGAAAAAATTGTGAATTTATTGAAAATACCTTATATAGAATATATTGTTGCTAATTTTTTTGTATACATCATTATTATGTGAATAGGTTTTTTTTTAAACACTGCCACAATTTTAGTGGCTCCATCTGATACGAATTTTAAAAAATTTAAAAAAAAATTTAAAAAGTTTCTATTTATTTATTCAAACAGGCATTATAGAAAATAAATACTTTCATGAAAATGTTTTGTTTTTAAGTGTTTTTTGATTAAATTCTAAGAGCAAAAAAGAGGATTCAGAAAAAAATTAATTTAGACTGTATGAAATTTGCCAGAACGCTTTTACTACTTCCGGTGTAAATTTTACTACTTCCGGAATAAATTTTACTACGTCCGAGATAAATTTTAGTAATTTTCCTTTTTAAATTTACAACTCGAAGAAAGGTATACAATATATAGTGAATATACTACACTTTTCTCGCTTTCTCTTTTAATCTGTTTTACTTTTAATTTAATACTTTTATTTACATTAATTTTTTTTTAAATTTTTACTTTAATACACAGAAAAAAAAATTTATGTGATTCAAATAACTGATTATTTGTCTATAATCAAATAAATATTTACTTGAATCAAATAATTTTTATTTGAATCAATTAATTAGTATTTGCTTCAAATACTGAAATATTTGATTCAAATACAATTTATTTGATTCAAATAAAAATTATTTGATTCAAGTAAATATTTATTTGATTCAAGTAAATATTTATTTGATTATAGACAAATAATCGGTTATTTGAATCAAATAAATTTTTTTTTCAGTGTACTTTTAATTAATTTAATATTTATAATAGTAACATATTTTTAAAATATATTTTAAATAGTAAAGAATTTTTTTTAATACCTACATTTTTCAAAACTTAAAAACTGAAATGAATGCTTAAAAATGTTTATAATATTCATATTATTATAAATAATTATGTGTAAATCTTGGAAAATTTTCATCAAACCTTCATAAGCCGTATGCTTAAAAATAACTGATTTTTCAATAATTTTTTTTTTTTTTGACCGATTAAATTAGTCAACTTCAAATCATTTTTTTACAGAACATAATTTATTTTTCCCCTGAAAATCAGTGATTTTTAACTAAATCAAAAACATAAAGTAAGTCACTGATTGTCAATAAAAACCATGATTTTTAACTGATTTAAATAAAAAGATTGGATTTTTATAATAAAATTCCTATTATAATAAAATAATAAAAAGCTTTTCAAGAAATTATTTTTTTATAAAGACAAGAAATGCATGGAATATGGACTCATGTACACACATATAAACTGAGAAGGATCTCTCGAAGGGAAAAATTTTTCGTACGTGATCAAAAACTGTTTCATGTATATTTTCACTATGAATATTTCAATTTCGGTTGCTTGATCACTTGCCGACCACGTGCAGCAGCTTGTGTATAAAAATGTACGTGATCTTATGGAAAAAAATGTGCATAAACTTGTGCAAAAATTTTCAACTAGGGCACACAAAATAAATATAGGAGAGGAACCACCCTACATAAATGGTGCCGGATTATTTATAAGGTAAATTTTGACAAAATGCATTTTACTATTTTTTGAAGTCGAAGACCATGAAAAAGGAGTTTTTAAATATTTCATTTTTTTTTCTCTATTATTAAATGGATTTTTGTCCTCTGAATACGATCACGAATTCAAAAAAGGCACGCATGACATTTGGCATTCAATAAATTTATCTTGCATAAAAGAAAAGGTATTTGATATAATATCCATTTGGCATATGTTTCATTAAACATAAAATTTATTTGACACAAATTTCACATGAAATTATTTGACATGAAAGATATTTAACATTATAATACTCATTTGACATAAAAGTCATTCAACAAAATCCTCATTTGACATTAATTTATTTGACATGGATTATATTTGACATAAAGTTCATTTGGCATAAGAGACATTTAACATAATTCTCGTTTGACATATAAATGTCATTCAATAAAATTCTAAATTGACAAAAATTAATTTTACCTAAATTTTATTTAACATAAATTTATTTTACCTAAATTTCATTTAACATAAATTTATTTTACCTAAATTTCATTTAACATAAATTTATTTTACCTAAATTTCATTTAACATAAATTTATTTTTCCTAAATTTCATTTAACATAAATTTATTTTTCCTAAATTTCATTTAACATAAATTTATTTTACCTAAATTTCATTTAACATAAATTTATTTTACCTAAATTTCATTTAACATAAATTTCAATTAACAGAAATTTCATTTGGCATCAATATATTTGACCTAAATTTCATTCGACATAAAGTTAATTTAACATAAAAGACATTTAACATCATTTATATTTGACATAAGTAATTCTACTTTCTCATTTAACATTCATATTTGACAAAAAATTCCCTTGAGATAAATTTAATTCGTCTAAAAAATTATTTATCAAGATTTTCATTTGATAACGATTTCAAAATTTGACTAAGATTTCAATTAGCATCAATTTATTTGACCTAAAGTTCATTTGACATAAAGGAAATTTTTAAAAATTCACTTTTAACATAAAAGTCACACAACGAATTTCTCTTTTGACGTAAATTTATTTTGCATGTATTTCATATTTGACGTAAATTTGTTTGGCATGAATTTCATATTTGACATAAATTTCATTTGACATAAAGTTCACTTGTCATGAAAGACATTTAACGTAATTCTCATTTAACATAAAAGACATTTAACAAAATTTTCATTTAACATAACATTAATTTTATATAAATTACACTGAAGTAAAAATATTTACGGTAATTTTCAAAAGTAAAACAACAAGAAAATTGTGATAATAACAACGTTTGAAATTCGCGCCAATATTTTCATGTCAAATGAACTTTATGTCAATTGAGTTTTACGTAAAATAAGAATTATGTTAAACGACTTTTTTGACTAATGAATTTTATGTCAAGTGAATTTGACGTCAAATGACATTTTATGTTATAGACTTTTTTCGAAGTGAAATTTATGTCAAATGAGAATTATGTTACAGAATTTTATGCCAAAGGAAATTTCCGTCAAACGAGTTTAGTACCAAATTAATTTTTTGTCAAACGAAAATGACAAATCAATTTATGATAAATGATGTTTAGGTCAAATGGAATTTTCGTTTAATGAATTTAATGTCAAATGAAATTTACGTTAAATGAATTTTCATGTTAAATTAAATTTACGATAAATGGATTTTATGTTAAATGAATTTTATGTTAAATGAAATTTACGTTGAATGTACATATTTTATGCCGAAACGAATTTATTGTCAAATTGAACTTTATGTCAAAGGCAATTAATGTGAAATTACTTTTATGTCAAATGGAATTTTCGTTAAATGAATTTTATTACAAATGAAATTTATGATAGATGAATTTTATGTCAAATGAAATTTACGTTAAATGTATTTTACTCCAAATGAAATTTACGTTAAATGTATTTTTTGACAAAAAGAATTTAATGTCAAATTGAACTTTATGTCAAAGGCAATTTATGTGAAATGATTCTTATGTCAAATGTGAATTAAGTTAAACATGAATTTTATGTAACAAAATATTTGTATTAATTGAATAGTATGACACTTTACATTAATGTTAAATGGATTCTTTTCTGCAAAGAATAACAAATAATTTTTATATTTCATGTGAAATTTATTTTACCCGGTTTTATATCAACTTTTTTTGCAAGGTTAAATATTTTCCTATTTTGTATTATCTGGGCGATTATTTAATTTCTTTCTTATTTCGAAAAAAAAGTATTTATTCCTTTTTTCAAGTCATACTTTTAATTTTATAAATTTTATAATATTATAAATTATAATGTTTAATGTTATATTCAAAAAAAAATTTTTGTTCAAAAAAATTTGAAATTTGAAATTTTTTATTGTTAATTAAAGTGAATTCGCTTACTTGTCTGTTCAAAATGTGAATGAAGATGAGCCGTAATGACATCGTATTGCTTATCGCGTTTAGCAAGAAGATAATCTCGACGACGAAGTTGTCGAATTAAAAGTCCACCTTCATAACTGACATGTTCCATTAAAGTTTTAAGTACCACACGAAGTTCCTTTTCCGCTGTGAAGAATAATTTTTTTTTAAGACTTTTATGAAAGAAAAATTGTACATTATATATGTATATGCTAATGATAATTATAATTTATATAGGTAATAATTACAATACTGTCGGAAATTGTCGGTTATAACTTTAGTTTCATAGAGAACTCTCTCTCTAAAAGTATACTTCTTATCTTTGCTTTAAACCAAGTTAACTAACTCATTGGCAGTTAAAAATTATGGTCGAAACTTTGAAACAAAACCTATTGTACGAGATTATGGAATTCTGCTCATTGTAACACTGTAAATACTAAATTATCGTATTTAAGTATGTTTACGTATGTTTACGTATATTTACGTATGTTTTTATTTATATTTACGTATATTTACGCATATTTACGTATGATTTTATTTTTATTTACGTATATTTACGTATTACGTATTTACTTTTTTATATTTTAAAGAATTACATTGTAACATAGCTAGAATTTTTTTTGCAAAACCAAAATAGGTAAAATATTTTTCCTTTCATTTATGTTTGATACAAATTTTAAGTTTTACAGTCGTGAACTGTGGCTGACAATGCATAAGTGAAACTAGCTAGTCATACGCCCTCATTGACTTGAAGAACAGGTCCTTAGCCTATCTTTAGCCGCAAACCTTTCACGATAGAAGAACCACTTATTTTATCGCTACATGCCAAACCTCTTAAATTTGCGTCTCTCATGTTTTAACAAAGCAAAATTTATTTAAAAAAAAACGGCTAAAAATCTACGAATCTTTTTTTTCCCCTACAATTTATTACACCTTATTTCGAATATATCGTGTAGGACGCATGTTAAAAATTTATAATAGCCGAAATTTTGAGGATACTTTAATTAATTTTTAAAATCTGACATCAGATTCGTAATCAGCGAACCCAAAAACCCCTCGAACAACAAGTTTCAAGCAAATTCTTAGAATTTTTAATTTTCCCGTCCGCCATATTGGATCCGCCATTTTGGATTTTGAAAAACTAACCTTAAATTCGAATTCAGCGACCCAGAGACCTTATAATATTGAAAAATTATATAAAAATAAAATATAAAATTAATATAAATATAAAATTATATTTAGTTATGGAAACTTCTTTTCGGAGGGTTTTATTTGGCTCGCAAAGGATTTTTAACTTCTTAACTGAGCTACAATTTCAAAAAAGTGCCTAGAAGGCAAAAAAATAATTTTTTTTTCAGTTTAATAAAACCGTTTACATAGAGATTTCTCGGCTTAATGATTATGAATTTGAGATCGAATTTAGAAAATTCAAAATGGCGGATCCAAAATGGCGGTGAAAATTTTAAAAGTTACACCACTTTGTTCGAAACTTATTACTCAAGGGATTTTCATAATCGCTAATTTCGAATTTGATGTTAGTTTTCAAAAATTCAAACTAACGGTCGATTTTTTAAAAATTACATTATTTCACATTGTAATTCGCCTTATAAATTTGAATTTAAAATTTCCATTAAATCTGAAGAAAACTGGATTTAAAAACTTGTAGAAAAAATCGACTGAAACCCAAAACATTAATATATTTCCTGCAGAGTTCTTTTCGGGAATTAAAAATTTCCTACATGGCGATTTTCACTTTTCAAAAATTAAATAACAAAATTATTCAAATTTTAAACTGATAAATTTTGTTTAACGTTCTTTTTCTTTTTTTTCAATTACTGAATAGTATCTGAATTGAATAATATCATCATAACTGACAAAGGTATTTATAGTTATTCAGAAACATGACTAAACCTTCAAGACAATACAATTTTTTAACAAATAATTTCATGTATTTCGAAAAAAAAATTCCATTGTCTTAAAATAAGGAAGAGATTAAAATTTAAAACATTAAAATAGGTAAAAATCTAAAAATGAAATTAATAATGATTAAATTAATAATAATTAATAATTAATCAATAATAATATTAATATATATTAATAATATTATTAATAATAATAATAATAATAATAATAATAATAATACTTATTAATAATAATAATAATAATAATAATAATACTTATTATTAATAATTTAAAAAATTACTATTATCTGTAAATAAATAAATAAATTAATTATTATAAATAATAATTATTACTGATACAACAATTATTATAATAATTAATAATGATAATTTTAAAATAATAAATAATGGATATTTTAAAATATATAACACGTTTATAGTGAGCATTTCTTACTTTTAAGCATGAGACGAGTTTTTTGTAAGTGAGTATGACGTTGTTGCGAATTCGAAGAGAGCGATGAGTCGCTTTCAGATTTCCCTCGATCGCTGCTTGGAATTCCGTAAATATCCGAAAGAAGTTGATCGACTAAAGTGGTAACAGTCTCTCCTCCACTTACTGCTTCTATATTATTTAAAGGCTCTGGATAAATCTAAAATTTAAATGTTCAAAATTTGCAAATCACATTGTTCTTCATAATATCAAATAATATTTACTTTTAAAAATTCGCGCCTATATTTTCATGTCAAATATGTAATTTATGCGCCATGAATTTTATGTCAAATGAGAATTTTCTCGAGTGACTTTTATGTTAAACTTAAAATTAAAAGTAACTTTTTTTTAATGTCTTTTATGTCAAATCAACTTTATGTCAAATAAATTTATGTTAAATGAAATCCATGTCAAATTTTGAAATCCTTGTCAAATGAGAATCATCATAAATGATTTTTCCGTCAAATGGAACTTATCTCAAGGGATTTTTTTGTCAAATGTTAATTTATTGACATAAATTTCATTTAACATAAATTTTATTTGGCATCAATATATATTTGACCTAAATTTCATTCGACATAAATTTCATTTTACATAAATTTCATTTGGCATCAATATATATTTAACCTAAATTTCATTTAACCTAAATTTAATTTAACCTAAATTTAATTTAACCTAAATTTCATTTAACATAAATTTCATTTGGCATCAATATATTCGACCTAAATTTCATTCGACATAAAGTTAATTTAACATAAAAGACATTTAACATAATTTACATTCGACATAAGTAATTTTGTTTCATAATTTTATTTCCTCATTTAACATAATTCACATTTTTCAAAAAATTCACTTGAGATAAATTTCATTTGAGGGAAAAATCATTTATCTAGATTCTCATTTGACAAGGATTTCAAAATTTGACATAGATTTCATTTAACATAAACTTATTTGACATAAAGTTGATTTGACATAAGAGACATTTAAAAAATTCACTTCTTACATAAAAGTCACTTATGTTAAATGTCATTAATGTTAAATTTACTTCGTGTCAAATGAAATTTAGGTGAAATAAATTTTTACCAATTGCGAATTTCGTTGAATGGCAAAATAAAATTACTTTTGTCAAATGTGAATGATGTGAAATGTTTTTTAAGTTAAATTAACTTTAGGTCAAATAAATTGATGCTAAATGAAATCTTAGTCAAATTTTGAAATTGTTATCAAATGAGAATCTTGATAAATGATTTTTCCGACGAATGAAAATATCAAGAGAATTTTTTGTCAAATATGAATGTTAAATGAGAAAATAGAATTACTTATGTCAAATATAAATTATGTTAAATGTCTTTTATGGTAAATTTAAAATATTTATGTTAAATGTCTTTTATGTTAAATTAAAAATATTTATGTTAAATGTCTTTTATGTTAAATTAACTTTGTGTCAAATAAGTTTATGTTAAATGAAATCTATGTCAAATTTTGAAACCCTTGTCAAATGAGAATCTAGATAAATGATTTTTCCGTCAAATGGAATTTATCTCAAGGGTATTTTTTGAAAAATGTGAATTATGTTAAATTAGGAAATAAAATTATGAAATAAAATTACTTATGTCAAATCTAAAATATGTTAAATGTCTTTTATGTTAAATTAACTTTATGTCGAATGAAATTTATGTTAAATGAAATTTATGTTAAATGAAATTTATGTTAATTGAAATTTATGTCAAATGGAATTTATATCAAATGAATTTTAGGTGAAAATAAAATTTATATCAAATTAATTTTATGTTAAATGACAAATGTGTTAAAGAAATTTTACCTTAAAAGAATGTTCTGTTGAATAAAACTTATGTCAATTGAAATTTATGTCAAGTATTTTTCATGTGAAATAAAATGAATGTCAAGAGTATTTTTACGTTAAATGGAAATTATGCTGAATGAATTTTACGTCAAATGAAAGTTATGTTAAATTACATCTATTTCAAATGACATTTAGGTCATAAATTTTATTTCTAATGAATATTGTACCAAATACCATTTTTGCAAAATAAATTGTATGTCTATTGTTAAATTTACTTTTTTTTATCAATTTTTCCTTTTTTTCTACCAAATATATGATTTTATTCTGGTCAACACCAAAATACATCTTTAAATATATGATTTTATGTTAAATAAAATTTATGCCCAATGGTTCCATGTCAAATGACTATTGCATCAAATACCCTTTCGAGAATTTTAATTTTTCCCACTTAAACTATACCTTCGGACTGCAAAACTTCTGATTTTGTAAATCCTCAATGTCAATAGTCTTCAAAAATTCATCTCCCACCGATTTGGATCTTGGAAAATTCTTCTGTACCATTCCTGGAGCGTGCCTACATATTGTACTTCTTCGTCGAGTCACGGGTTTACTGTTCATTTTCATGAAATCAGGACTCTCCAATGTCTTCTTAATTAAATTGAACTTCTTCTTTCTCCAAACGGATGGGAAACAATTTTCACAATAAGCCGAATCTTGCATTTGATTTGTGACAAGAACATCGCCAAAAACACGTTCAGTCTCAACAGAAACGCACTTTACTCTATAACTAATGTCGGAGTTTCTCTCCAGCGGTATAATTCTGTACTTCATTGTTTTTGATGAAATAAATTTCACTAACGCGTATAAATTGAAATTGTATTTATAAAATAAAATGTTTTAAAACGCGCGATTGATTGTTCCTCTTTAAACCGAGTTTGTTAATTTAAAAACCATCTTCTTTGTTCGATTCACTTTTGATATTCATATTTCGATTTCACTGATGAAATGAAAAATTAAAGTCCTGTGAGAATTGGGAATGTTTAACTCGACTTTCCACGGAAATAGAATAATGGATCAATTTTTCACTGTAAGTTCAACATCCTTTGATTTTACATTCAGGAAATTATAAGTATGTTTAATCGTATTTCAATTGACGAATTATTTTTAGTTTACGACATTTTTTTCCTGCTGGAGTTCTTTTATTTTTAATTGTAAATTTCGAAATTGTTACGAATTATTTAATGTTTACGGTTGAATCTTTCGAAATCTAAATTATAATATATAAATATATTTATAAAAATTAATAATTGTATAAAATTAATAATCGAACGTGAAATTAATATTTGCAACTATGAATCACTAACCAAATGTATAATTAAAATTTTTTCAGGTTAAAATTAAAAAATTCCAAATAGAAATTATTCGGGAAATTTTCTTTCATTTTAGTTTAATTAAATTTTAATGTTTTTTTGATTCACTCTTCAAAATATATTCTTAAAGAAAATTGTTATTTTCTTTAAGAATGCTTTTAATTCACAAGTTTATAATTGGTGTTCAAAAGTTTTTACGAGAGAATTTGATAAAATTATTTACTATCGTTTTGACCTCGCGTTCTACCTTCAATGAAGTTGGCTACATTATGATTTTTACAAATAAAAATACTTTGAATAAGAATTTATTGACGATTATAAAAAATTCCAATTTTTACTACTATTAATATTTAAAGAAGTAAAAATTTTGTTTATTATATTTTAACCCCTTTTTAAAATTGTTTAATAGTAATTTTAATATCAAAACTGTAAAAAAAAGTTCAAATTTAATTTCCGCTTTTAAAAATAATTTCAAAAAATTTAGAAAATAAATTATAAATTAAATTTTTATTTAATTATTGATATTGGGAAAAAATAAAATTATTTCAGAGAAAATAACAAAAATTTCAATTT
This sequence comes from Leptopilina drosophilae, assembly GCA_032873175.1. Classification (NCBI taxonomy): domain Eukaryota; kingdom Metazoa; phylum Arthropoda; class Insecta; order Hymenoptera; family Figitidae; genus Leptopilina; species Leptopilina drosophilae. The sequence goes on along the minus strand of CM065485.1, from coordinate 5,901,008 downwards.
AAAACCTTCTGAAATTTATTAATTTCTGGAAATTTCTTTTATAAGAAAAATTGTTCAAAAATTTTCTGCAATAAAAATTGTTCAAAAATTCTCTGCAATAAAAATAAAATAATTTGAACATTTTTTAGATTCATTATGTTATGGTTATAATAGAACATTATAAAAGCTTAACTGTCCATGCAAAAAGGCAAATTTAATCCTGCAGTGTTAAAAGAAACTTGATAATGAACATTAAAGTTTAAATAGAGAGAGAAAATTATGAATATCAAAGACAAGGCCACTCTTATATGTATGAATATACACCTATATCAATATATTTTCCCTGGCACATTTCCTATGGAATTAATGCGATAGTTATTACAATTCTTATTATCTAAGACACTTGTCAAATGAATAAAAATAGAATTTATCATAATATTGAATATTTCCTTTATCGACATCCGTATTTTAATTACATTAATTATATTTAAATATTTTTTCCCTTTTCTCTTTTCTTTAAATAAATCTTCTTTTTACAAATGTTCGCACTACTATAATTAAAAAAAAATAACACAATATATTTAATTACAAAGGTTTTAAAATTTTCTAAATTGACGTAAAAAGAAAATATCCAAATAAGTACGATTTAATTCCACTTGTATTAAATTATTTTAAATTAAAAAAATAAAAATTAAAGTACTAAATTATTTTCAGTAAGAAAAATATTAAAATGTCTAAGTATGATTTAAATTCACTCGTATTAAATTATTTTTAATTTCTCATTTTAATTTAAAAAATAAAAATTTAATTAATAAATTATTTTCAGTAAAAAAAATATTAAAATGTCTAAGTATGATTTAAATTCACTCGTATTAAACTATTTTAAATTAAAAAATAAAAATTTAATTAACAACTTATTTTACTTCATTGTTAGTAAAAATTCGTTTTCTGTTAAATGTTGAATAACATTTTCTAACTTTTTTAACAATATTTTTCTTTTGAAATAATTTTTTAAAAATTCTTCAAGGGAATTATTATCATTATTATTACTATTCTTGTTGTTGTTTATTCTAGTGATAACAAAATTATAAAAAATTATCTCGTAAATAAAGATCATAGAGAATTAATTATTTCTATATAAATAAACATAACGTATTTTTAATTTTCTCATTTTTTGATAATTAATTGTTTCCCACGAACAAAATATAAATAAAAGAAATCAAATTTATAAAAAAAAACTATGTCGAAACTGTAGCAATTTGTCATATTTGTAAATAATATTTGTTTATGAATAAACATTGTATGTATATCGTGAACACTATACGTTGTGCAAATTTTTTTTTTTTTAAACTCAAAAGGCAGCGAAGTTTTATCACAACAATTCCCTCACAGAAGCAAACCACAACTGGAAGTGGTTAGTGATAATAAGACTTTTTAAGTCCCTACTTTACTATTCTCCCGAATAGGTCTAAAATATTCACAGTGTGTGTTTATTTTTCTTATTTTTCAATGTAGAAAAATATTTTAATTATTGAAAAATCAACTTTTTCTTTTATACTAAATGTTTATAAATTCTTTAGATAACAACTGTTTTAACTGTCACTATCGTATACTCTTTTGAAAATTATACAACAAATGTTATCTAAATGAACATAACTAATTACGTTTTTCTATAAAAACACATTATACGTTCTTTTATTTTTTTTCCTGTAAATATTCATTTATTTAATTATTTTTTTATTCAATCCTTCAATTCCTGAAATTTAATTTTTTATCTTAATTTTTTTCCTTTAATTTTGAAATCTATTTTTCTGTTTTTTTGAAAAATAAATTGACGTTAGTAAAATAGCGTATATTTTTCATTCAAATGAATTCTTTTTATTTTCCAGGTGTGAACATTTTAATTGGTCAATGGCCTCATTTCGGTAAAAAAAGCAGTGGAAACCCGTATCTATTGCATATAATTACAAGAAACGAACATTTTAAAGTCACATCCCAACACTGCTTTAAAGTTAAATTTTAAATTCCGTACAATTTTTTTTAAATCACAAAACTATTATTCAAACTGTAAATAAAACGAATTAAGTTACCTAAGAAGGAAACAATTTTGGATGACGTTTATAATTTTTCTCAAAAACAAATATTTCTATAAGATTAATTACATATTCGCCTATTTTGTTTGTTTATTAATTTATTTCTAAAATACTATTAAATCTAAAACCCTTTTATTTAATTTTTTATCTACAATAAAAAGAAACTGCTTAACTGTTTGTTCCTTTTTATTATCATGCTGATGATACAGAAAGTTTTTCACGACGAAATTCTTATAACAGTAAAATAAATTTTCTTAAATTTGATAGTCTTTGGTGGTGTCGCAATAAAAATTTTCACACTCAATTATGAAAAATTAGGGGAAAAACAGAAATTTCTCTGCATATTTCGCAGTATAAAAATTAAACAAAGTAAGGTATTATTAAAAAATGTTTCAACATGCAATGAACTTAGTCTACTACTTTCAATTATTAATCAAGAAAAAAAAGAACATTTGAGTAAAAATATTTAAAGCCGAAAAAAGCTCTCAGAGCTTAAAAAACAAAGAAACTAAATTACTAAACGCTCTGCAAAGAAATATTTATAATCAGTTATTCGCATTTTTTTTTCATTCTTCAACACCTTAAATAAATTTAAATCTTCAATCGCACACATGTTTCACAAATGTTTTCACAATTATTCGAAACATTTGGAAAGAATAGCAAATGTGTCGCACCAGAACGATTATGAGCAAAAAAAAGGGTAACAAAATTACCTTAAGATTTTATCTAAATAATCTAACGCGAATCGTCGGAGAATGCAGAAAAAAAATGAGATAGACACTTATTAAATTTACTTGAGAGTTCTAACATATATATTTTAAATATATATGTGTTGAGGTTTTTTTTTATCAGTGGAAATGAGCTGCGATCTGCATTGAAGCATTCGTTCCTATTATATAAATATTGTACAAGCAATTGTACCATTTCCTTAACATTTTCCGTAAAATTATAACATCAGTAACAACATTTTTTTTTTTTTTGAATTCTGTACAAAATATAAATAAGCCACACACATCAAAAAATTATTTTTCTTTTCGAACAGCCAATTATCAAGGCTGTACAGCTTCATGAGAGATATACAATTACACTGAACCTGATTCACTGAGTTCTTTCACAATTAAATTTTCATCAGGTTTTTCTTTTCTTGCGTATATTATACAAAGTTTATCACCTCAAGTGCTTCTACGTTAAAAAATGACGAGGACGGATTTCATTAGTAACCAGTATCATGTTAATTCTGTGTATTCAGTGAATCCATGATTCGGAGGTCCTAGCAAAAGTACTCCGACACTTTGATCTTTTGAGGCAGTAACAATATCTTTTTTGCTTCTTAAGGAAAACGTATTTTTTTCGAAATTTTATGTTAATTTGTTAATGATTTTCTTCAAAATACTTTCTGGTGCAAAATTGGTAAAAAAAAGCAAAAGTTTTTAAATTCCTACTGTCTTCTGATAATTTTTAGTGTAAAAATGAAAAAAATAGCTTGAAACATTTTTTCGATATTTTGATATCAATCAACTTTTTTTTTATAAAATATTATTTTAAGGAAAAAAAGAAAATTCATCTAAAATAATAGAGAAATCCAATTGCTCACAATTCCATTTAATTAAATTTTCGTAATTAAATATAAATTCAAAGAAATTAAAAAAATATACAAAAATGCAGTAAAAAGGATCTTTTTGAAACTTCTCAACTAAAAAGATCTAAAACTTTTTACTATTATTAAGAATTTTTTAAATATTCAAAATTAAAATTTTTGAATTCTTTCGAAATTTGATAATTTAAAAAGAGACTTCTTCTCTAAAATCATTGTTAATAAATTCAATTATTTTCTAAATTTAAGTAAAATTCATTTACTAATTGAATTATTTTTAATATTTGAAAAAATTACTTAAGACTACAATTATTTAATAAAAATAAATAAAGTTTAAGTAAACTATTTCAATTTCATTCAATTATTATTTTCCAGTTTTTAACTAAAATTCTCTGAACTTTTTTTTAATAATATTTTAAAAAGTGGTTGATTTTTCAAATCGATTTGTTTAGAATTTAATTTTACGAAATTTCGATTATTCGTAAATTCTTCAATTAAATAATTCAATAATTTTTCATTCGAACTTGAAATTTTATCAAACTTTTAATTATAGTCTTTTGAATTTTACTTACGAGTAAATTGAAAATAATAAAAATCTCTAGAACCAATAAAAGGATACATTCATCGTATGGAGAAACATCTACGTCCTGAATATCGCCTTTGTGCCGATAAACTTCTCCCAGATATTCATGATGATCCGGATATCTTCTGTATCGTCTCAAAATTCCTCCGTCACAAACAGAAAAAAGCGTACTGCCATTCGAAGTGTATCTCATTTTCCAAATTGGCGAGTCTTTCTGTTCCTTGAGATGTTCTTGAATTCCGCTGTCCGGGACGTAGGCGGAAACAAGATCACCGCCACTCATGATTAAACCTTGAATTTTAAAGAATAATTTCTTAAATGCTGCTAAATTCTTAATTGATATTTATTATCTAAAACACATTTTTTAAAAAGATTAAACGATTAACGTTTTAAACAATGTAAAAAAATCTAATATTCGCATCTTACTGTAAAATCCATCCTCTGCACTTCGACAAAATGGCTCAGGAGTGACGCAAACTGTATTAACAGAATGTCCCGTTTGGAAAGTGTGCAAAACTCTGCCATCGGGTGAGGAAACTTTACATGTACCATCAGATCCTCCGGTTAGAATGGAATTCTGCCACGGCCAAGACGAAGGTAGGAAGCAAATATCTCTGATAACAGAACCGTGAAGCTGCGAAAAATAATAATCTATTAGAAATTAGAAAAAAAAATATTTTTATGAAATTTAGTTTCATAAAAAATATTTATCGTAACAATAACAAAGTCTGCATAATTGTTTTAATTAAAAGAAATTGTCGATTCCCTAAGTTTTTAAATTAAAAAAACCTACGTAGACTTTTGTGTATAATTTTTATGTTTTCAAAAATGTATTTTAAAAAAAAAACTTACGTCGTACACAAAATCTAATGGCAGTGGCATTCGAAGATCGACTAGTGTAAGACCCTTTCCATTGACAGCGACGGAAATTGCTAAATTTGGTCCCGCGGGATCAGTAGCTAATCCGGTTCGATTTCCATTTCCATTGAATGCACAATTATCGTAGGCTAAAAGTTGTTCGCCTCTTTCAACATCGACAACGACTAATCTTCTCGCATTGGTAGCCGCCAGAACCTAGAAATGCAAAATGAATTTCAATTCTTTGTGTTAATTTAATAAATAAATTTTTAATTATTTAATTTAATAAATAAATTTTTAATTAATTAATTAATTAATTTTTAGTTAATTTTTTCGGAATGTTTGCTCCAAACTATGTTTTTTGCCTCCTTAATAAACAAAATTTAATTATACAATTTTTTTACAAGAATATTTTTATAGAAAATTAGTATGTTCTCAAATTCAACAATTGAAAATTTTATTATTATTATCATTGTTCATTATTATTATTATTATTTATTATTATTATTATTATTATTTATTATTATTATTTTTTTATTATTTTATTTTTAGTGACAATTTTCTAAAATGATCTTTTTTGCTCACAAAGAATAATAATCAGTTTTTAAAAACCAAGCTAATTAAATTATTAACCATTAAAATAATGTAAAGAATAAACCGACATTTTTTCTATAAATTTCGTCCATATTTATTAATTTTCGGTTCCACTAATTTCGAGTATCATATTTTTTTCTTTCGTAAATTTTCCACAACAAAATGCTCCAAAAATTTATTGCAAGCAATTTTTTTCAATTATAAACCTTCCTGTGGATTCAAAGACATATTTTCTACAAAATTACACATAAGTTACCAAATCAAAGAATTTTTGAAGAAAAAAAATTTAAAAAGGGTCGAAATATTTCCCAAACGGTTATATTTTATGACCATTGAATTTTTCACGAAAAATTAATATAAAAACAATTGTACGAAATGTTTGTACTATTTTCTTGATAGAATGAAAAATATCGTTGTATTAATTATTAATATTAATTAATAATTATATACTTAGAATTTACGAAACTTATTTAAAAGGTTTCTTATAGCTTTTAAATGTTTAAATTTAAAATGTGAATTTAAAACTTATTTATAAAAATTACTATTTACTGTTAGTAATTCTTATTTCCATGAAATGAAAAATAATGCATCTGAATAATTACTGCAATTTAGAGCAAATACCAGCTGTCTAGACGCAAATGAAATTTATTTGATAACAGTTAAGTATGGACGATTATTTCAATCAATTTTCTCAGTGTTGTTTTATCTTTCGAAGTACTGAACTACAAAACTCTTTTTCATTCTATTAAATTTTATTATTAAATTTTTACTCGACAAAAAGCTATTTTTTTGTTAAATCAATTTTAAAACATCTGTTGTGAACAGGGAAAATCCCTAAGGGCTTAAAAATACGATTTCTATTCGCAAAATATAATTCTTCAGGCTATTTTCATATTTTTCGAGTCAGAAATATTTTCAAAAACACATTTTTCAACTTGATTTTAACGAATTTCGTTACGTAAAAAAGTGGGTCTTTTTCGACAATTTAATCGAATGGAAAAAAAGTTGAAACTTTACTTCTAAAAATTAAAAGCAGTATTTTAGTTTGAATTTTAGAAAATATTTTATAAATAAAAAAAACTACTTTATTTTCAAGTCGTATATTATTATTCTTATCTTGAGCTTTGGCAATTTTTAAAGTATATACGCTTCCGAGGCATAAACTGACTTTTTTATTTAATTATTTTTGTTCTCTTGCACAATTAACAGAATTTTTTTATTTAATTTTCCTATTGTCATTTGCGTTTAAATGAATTTCTTAATTTTTTTTTCTTTTAAACGAATTTTTAAATAAAACTTACATTTTTTGCTTTTTGAAATTAATTTTTCTAATTTTTAGAAGAACTTTTTCTATATAGTCTTTGAAAATAGTAAAAGATATTCTAGAAACACTTTTTCATATTAAATTTTACTATTTTTATGGTAAATTTTCCGAGCTTCGAGTTAATTTTACTAATTTTTATGTTCTGAAATTTATTTCGTATATCATGAAAATTCACGAAATTTTATAGAAAAAAATTGACGACTGGTTAATTATTCAATGATTCAAACAGCATTATTTTTGTCCTGAATTCAAGTTTCAAATAAAAATTACGAATTTTGTTTAATGATATTGAAGTTTAATAAAAAATACCCACCCTCGATCCGTCTGAAGTAAATCTTACAGCATTGACATTTTGTGTTTGTGTCATTGCAGTGATCTGATAGCATGTAAGTAATTCCATGCGCAGAGCCGAATAGAGATTAACTTTGCCATCGTAGCCTCCCGAGCAAAATAAATACCGATCCTAGAAAAAAAAACAAATCAGAATAATAGTCATTTTTCTCAACATATAATCACAATTTTCCCAAAAAGATAAAATAAAAATATCCCACTTCATCCTGATTATTCAATTTTTCAAACATTCAAATCACTGTCTTTCTTTTCAATTCATCTCCTCTTATTTTCAACGTATAGAAAATTTAATTAATTAAAAAAATATAATAGTGACATAATACCCGTGGACTGAAAGCAACACCCCTCACTCTTCCTTGATGAAATTTTAAGAATTTCGGTGTGCCTTCTTGTTGCATTTTTAGAGAGAAGAAACGGAAGATATTCACAATTAGCGTTGATAGCCGATTTTTTCTCTCCCCTCACTATGTCAATAATTAACACCAAAAACAATTTATTTGCATATCAATAACATTCTCCGTGATTTTGACATCACACGATTATTATCGTGTTTCATTTCAAAATAAACTTTTATACTTCTCTATAAATTCATTGTTACACGGGGAGAGAAAGATTTTCTTATACTTCACGAGACTTTCATTGAGAAACTATTTTTATTACTAACGTACTAATTAACAAAATATTAAAAAATAAATAATAGATTTTCGACCTTCGAAATTGTGGAGTACCTCCATTTCCCCCTCCCTTCACCACTTGACTGGAACCTGAAGTTATCTACAAGTGTTCACCGTCTTCAATCTTCAAAAATTCAAACCTTACGACGTAATTTTTAAAAAAAGAAGAGTTGAAGAAATAGAAAAATAAAAGAATAGCAAAAAAATGGGAAATTGTTGTAGTAATTTTCCCCTTTTTGAGAATTTGCAAAAAAAATTACATGGTGTTCTAGTTCTGTTAATGGCCACAATCTAGCGAGTGGCGCTAAAAGTGTTCAAAGTCGAAGACGAGTTTCCCGTCTAGTCACATTTATAGTCTTTGTAATTTCTTGTCTCTTTCTAATTTTTTCTCTTTTTCACGGCGGACTGTAAGCGAACAAGGTGCGTGGTTTTTTAAAAGGGATAATTCTTTCTATTTTACAAGTAAAATGTTGAAAAAAATGAAAAACTTTTTATGCACAATTATTTAACGTCTGTTATTGTTTGGAAATAATTCTACATTTTATCTGAATGTTATATTGTGAAGTGGATGTGTATCGATTTGGAAAGGGAATTTTTCACGAGTGTTTCTATCACGTTTCATAGATATTTCATTTCAAGTGCTTATTAACTCGACTATTAATTATTTTACAAAAAAATGTATTTTATATCAGTTTTGTGTTCAATTTTCGAAAATTTCCTTTTACAATTTTCTCTCAGGGACTAAATTTCCCGTTCTTGTAAACATACATTCTAACCTATAAAAATTAATTTCATAACCTGTCAAGATTGATTCTTACTTTTTCCTGCTTTTGTCAAACAAATATAATAATAAACACAGAAAGTGTAAAAAAATATAAAAGTGTGTTTAAGATTCAATTTTTATTAACTTTGTTTCTTAAAATCATTTTTGGTGTTTTTTTCAACCAATTTATTTCTTGTTATTTTTATAATTTTACTCCAGTCTCTGGAGGAGAAATGAAGATATAAAATTTGTCTAGTTGTACCTAATATTGAGATTAAATTTTTTGTCAATTTCAGATGTTCACGTCAAACGCGAAAATTGTTAAAAGCGGCGGCGCTGAGCCGGATGCTTGTGAAGCTAGTGTCTCGCAGGCTCTTTTGGAATTGGAAATGAATAGTGATTTGAAGTCTCAACTTCGTGAACTTCACATTACAAAAGCTAGAGAGATCGAAGCTAATAACAAAAAAGTAAGTATTTTGTCTGTACATTTTTTCTATAATTAAAATAATTAATATCATTACTGAAATTAAATTAAATGTCTTAATGTTTGTTTTTAACTCAACTATTCAATGATTTTATTATCTAATTATAAACTTCGTTGGAATTCAGTTTTTCGAAAAGTTTTTTTCTAATAAAGTTGAATTTTTTAAGAAACTTCTCAAAAAGGTGATTTTCTAATTTTCTTTCTTCTATTAAAGGTCATTTTCTAAAAAATTATTTTTTTCTAAAAATATTTAATTGAAATTTCTGTTTCTAAGAAAGATCATTTTCAAAATTTTTTATTCTAAAATTATTTCATTCAAATTTTCTTTTTTAGTACAGATAATTTTCAAATTTATGTTTTTCTAAAAATATTTAATTTGAAATGTCTCTAAAGTTTCGAACGTTCAAATGAATGACAAAATTTTTTTACCTTTAATTTTTAATTTCTTTAGAAAAAAATTATTTTGAGATTGAAACAAATCAATTCCAAACTGAATATTGGTTGATTTCAATTATTTTTTTTCTTTCGATAGTAATTTTCAAAACCGTTTAAAATGAGAAAAAAATTTCCTTCATTTGAACTTTCAAAACTTTAGCCACATAATTTGAATTTCTTTTTCTAATAAATATAATTTTGAAATTTATTTTGTTCTTAAATTATTTAACTTAAATTTCTTTTCCCAATAAAGATAATTTTCAAATTTATTTTTCAAAGTTATTTATTTCCAAAAATATTTAATTTTTGTACTGACGATCAATAGCTTTATGATTAGAAAATACAATTTATGAAAAATTTTTAATTCTTCAAAAAAAATACTTGAGATTTTGTGAAAAAAATTGCAGGAAAGATAGATAATAGATTTAATTGAATTTTAATTTAATTTTAATTGAATTTTAATTTAATTCTTATTTTATTTCTTTTCTATCAAATTTTATATGTTTCTAAAAATCTTCTCTCTTGTAGTCGATCATCATTTACGTTCCAATGCCAAAACTCCAGGCGTTCCACAAAATTCAAACGAGATTGGTACGTGAATTGGAAAAGAAGTTTTCTGGAAAACATGTTATGTTCGTTGGAGATAGGAAAATTTTACCTAAACCAACAAGAAAAACGAGGACAAAGAACAAGCAAAAGAGACCAAGGAGGTAATCTTTTTAAATTTTTTAAATTACAAACTTTGAAATATACGAAAAATTTCATTTTGTTTTCAATTTATTTTTAAATTTAATTTATTTTTCATTTTCATGAATGTTGCGATTTTTTACAAAAAATTTTCCCAACGATCAAATTAAAAAGAAAAATTTTGTATTATTGCTGCAATTTTGAAAAAAGTAGCTCTAAAATTGGAAAATAAAAGATTCATGAAAATTGAAGATGCAAAAGATTTAATTTTTACTGTTCGTTAAATTAAATTGTTATTTGAACCGTTTTGTTGAACCAAAACTGTTAATTGTTTAATTAAACTGTTAGTTAAAATTCACGAGTTTATTTTAATATGTTTGATGTTAAAAATTGATTTAAATTATTTTTTTTCCAGAAATATATTTTCAGGACTGAAATTTAAAATTTGCTCCTTTTAATTAATATTGCAAAGTTTAAATTTTCGTAGTCTTTATTTTTCCTTCAAATTAAATTTTTATTACAATAATTTTGCGTCAGTATAAAAAAATTATTTATAAAGTTTCTGGAGGTAAAATTAGTTTCTAATTTTTATTACCATCAGTCACTTCTTTTTAAAAAAAATTCATTTCAAAGAAAAAAATGATTCCTGAAATTACAAAATTTTAATTTTTGTAATTTTGCTTTTGTATTTTTTCATGAAGAAACAAATGAAATTTAAACTGTTTTAGTGACTATTTTGTACTATAATGTTTTTACTATAAAACAATAAAACTATAAAATTTAATTGCAGCCGTACTCTCACTGCTGTGTATGACGCTCTCCTCGAGGACTTGGTCTTCCCCGTTGAAATTGTAGGAAAACGTATTCGAGTCAAGCTTGATGGTTCGCAGCTTATTAAAGTTCATCTTGATAAGAATGAACAAACCAATATTGAGCACAAGGTAGGTTGCAATTTTCTCTTTCGAAAAAGCACTTAAAATCTCGTCTGCAATTAAAATCACAAACTCTTGAGACTCAATTTTTGTTTAGAAGAATTTTTGAAAAAATTTATCATTGAAGAATAGTTTTTATAGTTTTTGCTACAATTTTCTTATTTTTTATACACGAGAGAAAATTTTACCTTATACAGTGATAAGTTTCTCTAAAATAACGAAAGTCTAAATCTCACATTTAAATAACTAACAATTTTGCTAAAATAGTAAAATTTGTAGCTATTACGGACATTTTTTTATTTTTATTTTCTTACTTTGAATTTTGTTGAAAATAATTGAACCTAGCAAATGATTATTGTTTTTACTTTTTTTCTGATTTTTACAATAATTATTGTGAAGAATCGTTAGTATTTAATTAATTTAAAGCATATTTTTAATTCTTGTTGAATTTATTTTTAATTTCAGTACTTTTCGCTTTTAACAATTTCTCCAATTCCAATTTTTGTATTCTCGTCCTGGCAGATTTTAATTATTTTATATCATTTTTTGCGTCCTTTTTAACAAAAATTAAACCGTATTTTTCAATATAAAAAAAAAATTACCTCTCTAATTTTTAAAATCATTTTCCTTCGAAAGTTGAGATTTTTTCCAATAAATTATGCAAAGTTTGAAAATGGGACAACAATGGGGTTTCAAGAAAATAAAAGAAGTATTAAAAAAGTTGGGTTTTATCATTTAAAAGTATCTTGTTCTACTTTCATTTTTACATATTTTATTGGAAAAATATCACTCACTAATAGAAGTGGAAAAAAATTCAAGTATAAGATATATAAATTAAAAGCCTTTCATTTTTATAGAAGTTATAAATTATTTTATAATTTAATATATTTTACATTTTAATATCACTGTGAAAAGGGGAAAATTTTTAACTCCAAGCGGAAGTTAACTAGAAGTTTAGTAACTATAAAAGGCACACTTTTTGGAGTACGAAGTTGAAGACCTTTGATCAACGAAAAAAATTTGTTTAATCCATTCGAATATTATTTTTAACTTAATATCTAATTCTGTAAAATTTATAATCTTGTTTGTATTTTTAAAATTCTGTTAGTTTAACACTCTAAATTTTTCTTCTCAGGTTGACACTTTCGCGTCTGTCTACAAAAAACTAACTGGCCGTGATGTTGCATTCGAATTCCCTGAATCGTATGTATAAAACATGTTTCAGTAAAAATAAAAAAAATTGTTTATACATACTTTCTGATTTAATTCATTGTACACCTTCCTTTGAATTTACGATTTTTTGAAAAATACTTCCTCATAAGGTAGCTTTTCATTGGAGGAAAATTTCAATTCAATTTTGTACGAAGAAAAGAAAAATTATAATTTCAAAACAATGTCAGTTTTATCTTTTAAATCTTTTTCAAGTTAAATTTCGAAATTTTGTTTAAAAATGTTTTTTAACATCTCGATTGTTTCTAAAGTAAATATTAAAACATTTAATAATACAATTGAAATATTTTTCATTCACGTCTTTACTTAATTTTATAAATAAACTTAAGATTTTTTTGGAACAATTGGAAATAGCATTTTTTTAAAGACTTTTTTAAAGATTTTTTTGAACAATTAGAAATAGCATTTTTTTTAAAGACTCGATGTCTTTAAAAAAAATGCTATTTCCAATTGTTCAAAAAAATCTTAAGTTCAGCTATAAAATTAAGTAAAAACGTGAATGAAAAACATTTCAATTGTATTATTAAATAATGTTTCAATATTTACTTTAGAAACAATCGAGACATGAAAATCGGGAATTTGAAAATTGTAATGTAAACATTTTGGTCCCTCCAGTTATAATTTTATGATCTAAAGAAGCAGATTGTATTATCTTTTACAATATTTAAGTTTGAAATTGTAACAAGAAGTTTTATCGTAAAATTGCTTTTTATTCCTCTTTTTTTTCTTTTTTTTTAATTCTAGAGGACTTTTAAATGGAAGTTTGATTTTTAATGTGGTTTTGTATCCTCAAGCTCTTCAAATATTGGCGTGTCATCAAGTATTGGCTGATTTGCCAAGCTGAAGTTCTCTCATTCTGACTGGTTAATGGAAATAATATTTATTTTATTCGAAATTAAACCCTGAAGAAGAAATTGAATTTCTATTTTTTTTATTTAAATATTTTCGACTATTTGAATAAAAATTTAATAAAATAATATTTTAACTTCCAGATTAGTTTTCTAGTATTTTAATTTTTAATATATAAATGTTTATAAAACAAATATTTTATGTTTACTTGTTTATTTTTCGCTTTTATTGATTTATACGCTTCGTTATTAAAAAAATATGACTTATTTGTTTTAAAAAATATTTTATTAATATTTAATTTTTATGTTTTATGTATTTACAGATTTTCTGCTTTTTCAAACCTTTTCGTACCTTGTACGACTGTACGTTTTTAAAACAACAAATTTAATTTTTTTTTCTAATGTTTCAAAATCAAAAATTTTTTTAACATTGTTTAAAAGTTTTTTTGCGAATTTTAATATCATTTCGTATTCAATTTTCTGCGCAATAAACTATTAAAGACATCGTCAAAGGAATATTATGAAAAGTGTTATAATAAGATTGGTTTTTCAATTTAGTTACTCGTTGGAATGGAGTAGATTTAAAAAAAAAAAAAAATAAGTATCGATACGCATTGGAGAAATTCAGTTTGCTCCAATTCATCCACAATCATTTGCATATTTTACTTGACTAGCGACTGTTCCATTTGCAAAAGAAAATATATTCTCGTATTCCATAATCGTGAATAGCTCCGACTTTTTCTAAAGGAACATTTTTTTTTAAATTACCTTCACTTCCGGATTTTACATTTATTTATTTTTTTCAATCGAAAATTTCTTTCTTCAAAACTCTTAAATGTACTTATAATGAATATTTTACTACTAACCATTGGGGGTAAATATTGCTTTGAATATTTAGAAAATAATGTAAGCATTGAAAAATTATTTTTAAAAAAGTAATATTTTAAATAAAAAGTATTAGTTTACATAAAAAGTAATATTTTAAATAAAAAGTAATACTTTAAATAAAAGTAATTTAGAATTATGTTTATATTACTGTTGACATTATTGCTGCGACTTGTTTATTGAGTCTGTCAGAAAAGCGTTGAAAGAAATTAAATTGCTCGCAATTGTAAAAAGATGTTTAGGCCTTTTTCCAATATTGCGTTAAGAAATAGTCTAAACTGCCGAAAATTATCTGGCTCCATGGTGTAATGGTTAGCACTCTGGACTCTGAATCCAGCGATCCGAGTTCAAATCTCGGTGGAGCCTAACTTTTTTGTGGAAATAATTATTTTTTCGCCTAACTTTGAGTCATTAATATAGTTTCACAGTTGAGAGTTTATTTTTTATTATTATTCGTTCATAAAATTATTATTATTATTACTATTATTATTATTTTTATTATTATTATTTTTATTATTATTATTTTTATTATTATTATAATTATTATTATTATTATTATTGCTATTGCTATTATTATTACTATTATTATTATTATTGCTTTAACTGTATAACAATAATCGTATTACTTTTTTTAATAATATTTTATGGAACATGTCTCTTTTTACAAGAAAAAATCCACCAATGTTTGTGATTAACTTATTTTCTTATTTTTTTCATTCAGAATTTATACAGTTTTTTCGAAAGACAAAAATAAAAGCTATTACATTCTCAAGTAAAGAAGGTTGCAATTTAGAAAAAAACTTTATGTTTGTAACTTGATTTGTAAATATTCAAAACCTGAGGCATAACCTAACCTATTTGTGTAAATAAATTAAATTTGATGTTTTGGCATTAAAATTCCAATGAACCTGCACATGACAGACGTAATCTATAATGTTATAAACGTTTTCCGAAAGTTTTCATGAAAAAATATTCAACATTTTATTAATTACCGATTGGGGAAATATTTGCATTGTAAAACGTGACGTCATGATACTTCAAATGCCCTTAAGACTGCTTTTCACTTTTTGGCAAGTTTGAAAAGAAAAAAAACGGTTAACGATAATACGTGCGCGATATGTGATATCGACTAATGTCTGCAATACTCGATCGTCAGAAGAAGACTTACAATGTTATGGAGCTTATTTATAAAAATTCATAACTTGTAAGTAATACATAAAAGGGAAAATTTGAGGGCAATTGTCTAATGAATCATTGTTTATTGAAATTATACGTATTTAATTGTTAAGTTTTTTGTGTTAAGAGCAAGAGTGTTGGAAGCTGAAATTTTTAGGTTATGTAAGACCTCCGATTATCGCTCAAGAAAAACAAGATGCACTAATTTAAATGCCATGAAATAGTAAATATTTGGAGTATTAATCATAATAGGAAAAATCGAAGTAGTCAAAATTGATTGACAATTTCTGAAAGTTTTACGTGAGCAATTATTAAATTGAAGAAAAATGATATAAATATTGAGAAAACTTAAAATGCAAAATCGAAGGCGTGAGTATTGATAAACCACAATAATGATTTTTATAAGGAAGCAAAATGTTACAAAACTTTAAAGAAGTACAATTTTTTCTTATTTTTCAACTTAAAAAAAGCTTATTCCATTCTAAAGTTGAATCTCAATATATAAACTATCTCGGAATGCCGTTAAGATTTCAATAAGGATCCAGTTATATACCGCTCTGATAGCAAGAAGCTTTGAGGAGCTTATAGCTCTAATCGGTTTCTTAACACCTTTACTTCGGTTGCTTTTGTGAACGCAGAAGTCATTCATGGGATTATTTTCTTTTCCAAATTCGTCTAAAGACAAACAAATATCGTATTTTGAGAATCGATTTTTTGACAGAATATAGTAAAGAATGTAAAAGTTTCCTGATATTTTATTTATACGAGTTTTTTTACAGACTTAAATTGCGTCATTCGCCTCTGTCGTTTCTTACAATGGTATTTTGAAAATAAATTATTAATAAATTCTATTTAAATTTCTATTTTGGTAGATATGTTTCATTCGTGAAATCTGCTAAACAGAGAAAGGATAATAATAATTTTTGAGCCATTATGACCATTTCCTACAATGTCTTCACTTTATAGAAAATGGTCATAATGGGTCAACAATTATTATTTTTATTACTTTGATACTATTTTTATTACATTTGATACTATTTTTATTACTTTGATTGTTTACAGGATAAATATATAATATTAAAGAAAATTGATGATTTGGACGCAAAAGGTTAAGTTTTTGCTAAATTTATCATCACACATGCTGGAACAGTCTGCAAACTAAATGCGTTGAGTTACGGCTTGCAAGCATTAACAAGCAGTATTTGTACAGCCTAGAACTGAGAACTATCTAATTTCCCTTGCGGATTTGATTCAACGAATGTCAGCCCAGCTGTGGATTGCAATATTGCATAGAAATTATTCTCTTTAAAGGGGGAAAAGAAAAATTAAAATATCAACGGTTTTTGAAGAAACCGTTAAAAAATGTAGGTACTGTTTTCCTACGTACCTACGAACCTTTTTAGGGTTGCCACGCAACCTGGAAAACCTGGAAATGTCAAGGAATTTTATAAATCTTGAAAAAACCTGTAAAAGTCAGGGAATTTTTATCCAAATCCTGGAAAATTGTTGTTTTCTAAAGATATTCTATGTTTATTCTTGAAATCTAATTTTAAAACCTGCAATATTTAAAAATTACTTCTTCAATTCTAGAAAAATTGCGTTTATAATTTTCATTAGTAGATCGATTTCAAAAAGTATCGATTTACAATTTTAGAAAATTTCGATTTAAAATGAATTCAATTAGAAATCTTGAGGCATGTAGATTTTCGAAAAATTTTAATAATTCAATTTCTTCTGAAATTAGTTCAGTTTTTTAATATATATTTAATTGATTATTTAAAATAATGGATTTACAGAAGAATTTTAGTCAAAAACACTAAAAAAATTGAATTTCGAATCAATTACAAATGTAAAGAAAATCAATTTATTTCAAAAATTTTACTAAAATTCTTGGCAAAATTTCATTTACTTTCTCTATTCAATAATTTTTATTATCTACCACTTTAATAGAATTTCCCAAAAGAATTTAAATATTTGAAAAATTTTTTTCAGTTCAATTACTTTCAGAAATTCTTTTAATACAATTTTTTTGCAAAATTCAATTATTTTCAGGGGTTTTGATAAAATTCTTTGCAAAATTCAATTATTTTCAGGAGTTTTGATAAAATTGTTTGCAAAATTCAATTTTCAGAAGTTTTAATAAAATGCTTTGTAAAATTCAATAATAATTTTCAAGAATTTTTATAAAATTCATTAAATAATTCAATTATTTTCAAGAATTTTCGTAAGATTCTTTGCAAAATTCAATTATTTCCAGGAGTTTTAATAAAATGCTTTACAAAATTAAATTATTTTCATAAATTTGAAAAAAATTCTTTAAAGAAATTCAATTATTTTTAATACAATTTTAAACAATTAATTAAATTTCTCGAAAAATGAAATTATTCTTAAAATTTTTTTTTATAATTCTTCAAGAGAAGTCAATTTGTTATTTAAAAATTTGTTCATAAAATTCTTTATAAAAATTAAATTTTAAGAAATATTCAATTGTTTAATATAATTTTGTTATTTAAATAATTTTGAATTTTTGGAGGTTTTTCTAATAAATATTGATTTAAAAATAAATTTTAGGTAAAATTTAGATTATATCGTTGAATATTGAAAGTAATATAGCATGAATTTTTGGAAATAATTGAATTTTAAAAAGGTTTCAAATTAAAATCTTTGAAAATTTGAATTTTTCATATTTTTAATGAACAATTCTGTAGAATTTTTTCAAAAAGTTTAATTGAATTTTCTGTCAATTATTATTATTATTATTATTGTTTTCTTATACATATCTAATTGAAGAATTTTCTTATAATCGAAATTTCACATAAAATTGAATCGTAAACAAATTAATTTGATAATTTTGAAACAAACTTTTTCTAAAATTATTAAAAAAAACATCGACTTAAAAATGAATTTTAGTTGAACAATATAGAATTCAATAATTGAATCAAAAATGTTAAAATTTTGACTGAAAATTAGGGAATTATTTAATTTGGTAAATTATAAATGTTATTTTAAAAACCTGGAAAATTTTCGTTTTTCAACCTGGAAAACCTGGAAAAATCAGGGAATTTGAAAGTAGCAAAAGTGTGGCAACCCTGCTTTTAGAATAACTTGAGCGTAAATGCAATTTTTAGCTTTTCCTAATCCTGTGTCATCAGTAATGAAATCCAATAGAGCCGAAAAATGCCATTAAGGCATTGTACACAAACAATGTTTCATAATCAGTTGAATCTATAAACGAACTAACACAAAGCTTTTGATTCCGATAATTGATTTCCATTAAGTAGAGTTTTTCTGACAATATAATTGCTAATCTACTTGAAATTAACATTACCTATATAATGATGAAGTCAACTCAAGAGAGTTATCAAAACGAATATTTATATGTATGTGGGGATCAATAGCGCTTATGACAAAACGTGCCATTCACAGAAGAATTAAAATGTTCGATGAACTTCTACTACCATATTATAATTTTTAAATGTTTAATTTAAAATTTTGAAATGTTTAATTTTAAATTTTTAAACGTTTAATTTAAAATTTTTAAATGTTTAATTTTAAATTTTTAAACGTTTAATTTAGAATTTAAAAAAATTTTTATTTTAAATTTTTAAACGTTTAATTTTAAATTTTTAAACGTTTAATTTAGAATTTTTAAAAATTTTAATTTTAAACGTTCAAAACACTGTATTTGAAAATTTCCGTATTTTTTGTTTTAGAACAGAATTTCGTCCGTGTTTGAACTCGTTCAATGACTTATATGTACGGTTCATGCAAAAACTGGTTCAAATATAATAACTCGTTCGTGCAGGTTATTTAATTTTTTTTCAGCAGTATATTTCATTCCTTTCCGCAGAATGTGCAGTTTATAAACAATTCCCATTAAGTTCTGAATTTATTGATCACGGTCAGGTGAAGAAAGTTCAAGTTGGCATCATAGACAAGTCCCGTCTTTAAAATGCAGTTTGTATCGTGAGTGCCGAGCGGTAACACTTTGATCGCCGAAATCGATAAGGAAACTTAGATGCCAAAATGTAATATGCTTAATTGACTTTTTCTTATTTTGAATTAGCGAAATTATACCTACCGTTTATTAAAGTAAAACATTTTGTAAATTTTAAGGTTTCTTCATTTTTACAAAGAACATCCCTCAGGGCTAGAAAATTTGATTGGAATTCTGGAAAATTGGTGTTGCTTTTATTTTTGAAATCTAATTATCGAAAGCGAAAAGCTCAAAACAATGAAAATATAACGAATTCTACACTGAAAAAATATTTATTTGATTCAAATAACCGATTATTTGACTATTATCAAATAAATATTTACTTAAATCAAATAATTTTTATTTGAATCAATTAATTAGTATTTCCTTCAAATACTGAAATATTTGATTCAAATAAAAATGATTTCTTTCAAGTAAATATTTATTTGATAATAGTCAAATAATCGGTTATTTGAATCAAATAAATTTTTTTTTCAGTGTAATACAAAATATTTAATTTTTTTAATTTTTGCCAATAAAATTTCTTTAAATAACTTACACGGAAAAAAAAGAATTGTTAATATAGAACTAACAAATTTTTGTTGTTGTTACAAAATATCTGTTACCTGGACAGATTTTAATGTTATTAGAACTAATTTGAACTGTTAGGAAAACAAAAATTTGTTAGTTCTATATTAACAATCTTTTTGTCAACGTAACAATCCCTTTTCTCCGTGTAATTCTTCAACAATAAATTATTACTTACAAATTACTTAATTAACAATTTTACTTAAGTGTTTCAAAGTTAATTCAATTTTAAAAGAGTTGAGTTTACAACTTTCATAAATAGATTAACTTTAAAAATTTATTGTAAATTTTAGAAAATTTCTGGAAAATTTCAATTTCGTATATATACATTTAATAAGAAACTTGTAAGAACTTAGATTTTTGAAAAGTTTCAATAATATTTAAAATTTTCTGAAATTGGTTAAATTTTTCAATATTTAGAATATTTAATTTAATTAATTATTAAAAATAATGAACTTATAGAAGAATTTTAGTTAAAAACACAGATGAAAATTGAATTTTGGAAAAGTTACAGATACTTGAAGAAATACAATTGTATTTTCGAAAGTAATGAAATTATTCGCGAAAATTCAATTATGTTTAATTTTTTTTTAATTTTCGTTTTTTTCAAACTTTGAAATACTTTGAACAGTAATAAGATTCTTCACTAAAATTCAATTATTTTCAAAAATTTCAATAAAATTCTTGGCAAAATCTAATTTTAAAAAATTATCCTCAATTCAATGATTTTCAATAACTAATATTTTGTCAAAAGTTTAAAAAAAAATAATTTTAATAAATTTATATGCAAATATTTAACTATTTTCATAAATAATAAAAATTTCAGAAAAATTCAATTATTTAAAAAAATGTCATATATTTCTTCGCTATTATTCTATAAAAAATATGTAAAAATTCGTAAAATATACATAAAAAAATTTTTATTACAAAACATTACTTATTTGTAATACAATTCAATTAAGAATTATATAATTCAATTAAGTTCTACAAAAAATGTGAATGTTTAAAATTTTTTTATTAAAATTCGTAGAATAAATTTCGCTACTTAACAATTTGTTAATAAAATTCTTTACAAGAGTTCAGTTTTAAAAAACATTTAATTATTCCCTAAATTATTTATTTTTGCGCAAAAATTAAATTCTCTTAGAATTTTCTTAGATAATTGATCTAAAAATGAATTTCAGTTAAAATTTTTCGTCAAAATTGCAATTATCTTTAAAAATAACAAAATTCTTCTTCAAAATTCAGTTAGTTTCAATTATTCTCTTCCAATTGGCCAATTTTCCATATCTACTACTATATAAAAATTTTCCAAAAGTATTTAATTATTTCAAAAAAAAGTTGGTAAATTTTTACTCAACCATTTAGTTACTCTCATAAATAATACAAATTTCACAAAAATTCAATTATTTTCAGAAATAGTAAAATTTTTTTTTGAAATTAAATAATTTTTTATATAATATGATTTATTTATATTACAAATAAATTTATTTATTTATATTTATTTATATTTATTTATATTTATTTATATAATATAATTTTTAACGCAAACTCTTGGAAAAATTTAATTATTCTTCCAAATTTTTTTATAAAAATATATCAAAAGAATGCAATTTTGTAAAAATTTTTTTGATGAAATTATCTTTATGAGAATTCAATTTTACGAAATATTGGCAATTATTCAATACATTTTTTTTTCTACCTCAACAATATTGAATTCTCGTGGAATTTTTTAAGAAAACTTGATTTAAAAATGAATGTCAATTAAAATTTTAATAAACTTTTAAAATTTTAGTTCATAATGGAACATTAGAAGGATTTTACTATTTTAACGTATAAAATAGAAATAATTGAATTTTGAAAAGGTTTCAAAGAAAAATTATTGAAAAAATATGAATTTTCCATGCTAAAAATTTTTGCAAAATTAATTTTTTTCTATAAAGTTTAGTTGAAGTTTTTTTTGTATATTATTTCAATGTTTTATTTTCTAATGTATATTTAATTGAAAAATTTCCGATTAATCGAAATTTCGTAAAGTTTAATTCGCAAGCAAATGGACTTATGAAAATTCTCAAAGAACTTGTTTAAAAAATAATTGATTCAGAGAATAATTTTAATTAAAAATTGTAAAAAATAATAATTGAATTCAATTTATGAAATTGTGAAAAAATTATAGTAACAATATTCTTAAAATATAAAATAATGATTTTATCACTCGGTTCTCTTTTAATTTTATAATAATTTTATATAAGTTATTATATTGTTATTCTTTTATTATTATTATTATTATTTAGGTAATCTTTAACGTCCCAGATCCTTTATAAATTAAGGCAAATTAATTTTTTTTCTGATTATTATTTTTACCAATTATTAATTTTCTACTATTTATTATCTATTAATTTTTATAAATTAAAATTTTTTTGTTTAAAAATTATTTATATTAAATTAATATTTAAATTTATATTAACTTGTTACTAATGTTATTATTATGTTATTATGTTATTATTATGATTATTATTTTTACCAGTTATTAATTTTCTACTATTTATTATCTATTAATTTTTATAAATTAAAATTTTTGTGTTCAAAAATTATTCATATTAAATTAATATTTAAATTTATATTAACTTGTTACTAATGTTATATTTGATTATTTTCACAATTTTTAATAATTTTTGTCATTAATGTTAAAATTTTTTCAATTATTTTTTAAAATTATTTTAAATTATTTTAAATATTAAGTTCCTTTATAATTTTATGACTCCAGATTCTACTCCATCGTCAGAGCATAGAAATTTAAGTCTTCGTCTACCTATTTTAATTATTATTTATTGTTAAACTAATTTTATTTTTTCTTTTATTTTTAATTTTATTTTTTTCTTATATAATTTTACTTTATTATTTTAACTTTGTATATTTTTTTGGACAGACTCCCTGAAGAGGAAATCATTTAGATTTCGAAACGTTGGAGTAAATAAATATTTTATTCATTGTCTGAATGTTTTCGTTTAATTTGCCTTAATTATTCTTATTATTATTATTTTACAATTTTTTGTAATTATATAATTTAAAAAAAGATTTGAATGTGGAATTTCTGAAAATGTTAATCCCTATGGAAAAATTTCTAGTTTTCATTTTCTATTTCTATTCATTCATAATATTCATATTTATATTTAATTGTAAAATTTGCTGATAATCAAAATTTCGTAAAATTTAATTAGCGAACAAGGATTTTGAAAAAAAATTTTTATCACGGAAAAAAATATTCACCTGGAACAGTTACAAATCTCGCTAGATTAGCCAAATGTTTACTTGTTTTAGTTAAAACGTTTGCTATATTAGCGAAACTTATCGCTGTTCCAATTAAAAATTTTTTTGCGTGTTGTATTTATTTGAGATTTTTAGAGGGAATATTTTCGACACATTCTACGTTTAGAAAGTACAATAAAAAAATTCCTGTCCTTAAGACAATGACTGACCCTAAATTTCCAATAATATTAATGATTGAATCAAAAAAAAAGTTTAGCCTAATTTATCAAGTACTTTACGGGTTAAATAATATGGGGAGAATATCTGACCTGACAGTCACACGTCCTTAATGATATTTTGTTAAAAAATATCGATTAATTTGAAAGTCAGAGAGAGAGAGAGTGACGATGGAAATAATGAGTTTCGAGTGTCCATATATACCAATGGGACTTTCGGCTCGTTTTCTCCACATTGTACGAGCGCGGGTGTAGAGAAACTGTAAGGATTACAGGAGAATAGTGGGGGTGAAAAGCTCAGAGGTAGAAGAAGTGTTAGGGGGGTGTTGGCGGCCGCGAAGCAGCAGTGCGACGCGACACAGGCTGCCACGCGGTTGCCCATTCAGCCTTTTACGGAATTCTTTTGCATTAAGAAATAAAGTTTCAAAAAAAAAATTAAAGTTATATTAAATTCGAAAAAAGTTGTCTATACTATATTTTAAAAAATAAATCGAAAAGTGTTCGTTTTAATTGTGACTTAGTCATTGATATTTTTAGTCCTTATCTTCAACTCTTCATTTACAGTGCTTTCTTTGTTTTCTATTTTCTACTTCTCCTCCCATTCAATCTAGGGGGAAAAAATTTAAATTGTTAGTGAATAAGTTAAATTTTGTGAATTGAGGAAAAAAATAATTAACGACTCATTAGCGGTGATTTGTGGTAATGTTGATGTGAGTGAACGTATAAAAGGTGCCACGTGAAAAATTTCTTCCCTTGCGGATTTTCTTCTCCGCATATCACAACTTGCAAGTTTCTTCAGGAAGCCCAGGTCCTCAGCTAACTTGGTTAGTTTTCAAACTTTTCTCTATAATTTTTTGTTAAATGTAAACCAAATATTAATGACAATGGACTTGAATTAATTTAATTATTATTAATTTAATTAATATTAATTTAATTACTATTAATTTAATTATTCTTAATTTAATTATTATTAATTTAATTATTATTAACTTAATTATTATTAATTTAATTATTATTAATTTAATTATTATTAATTTAATTATTATTAATTTAATTATTATTAATTTAATTATTATTAATTTAATTAATTTGATTATTATGAATT
Source organism: Leptopilina drosophilae (assembly GCA_032873175.1). Taxonomy (NCBI): domain Eukaryota; kingdom Metazoa; phylum Arthropoda; class Insecta; order Hymenoptera; family Figitidae; genus Leptopilina; species Leptopilina drosophilae. The sequence continues at coordinate 5,876,364 of CM065485.1, read as the reverse complement.
TAATTAATTTAATTTTTCAAAGTTATCACTATTGTCACTACTTAATATGGATGATTAATAATTATCAATTAATGCAAGTCAGGTAAAAACGCAAATGAATGTTTAGGATCTTTTAGTTCTTATTTCTTAATGATTGAAATTTTATTAAATTAAAATTGATATAAAAAAATTAATTTGATTTCAAATTGATTATTCTATGGTACAATGTACATAATAAAAATATACGAATAACAAAATGTTTATTAAAAATATTAAAATACATAAAACAATGTTTGTTATAAAACTCAAATATAAAAGTTTGTAAAAGTAAATTAAAAATTTTAAGTTTGAATTTATAAAACTTATTTATAAAAATACCTAAAACAATGTTTATAAAAAAATATAAATCAATGTTTATATATCAATATATACTCAGGCTTTTAGAAAAAATTTTATGATTCTTAATATTTTACAAGAATTTCCTTTTAAAAGAAAATTGTTGAGACCTCAAGATTAGTAAAGCAGGAAACTAAGTATTAAATTTAAACTAAATTATGTTGTTATTCCAACTATTCAAAATTTGTTAAATACCTGAAATACCAACTACTCTGAAATTTAAATTAGAAAAAATATTTACTAACTCTAATTAGTGTGACTGACTTTTTGCTTTCGAGTTTTGAATTAGTAAATTTTACTATCAAATTGTAATTTTTTACTAATATTTATAAGTAAAAATAGTAAGACAGAAGCAAAAAATAAGTCGCTAATCAAAATTAGTAAAAAGTTTTACTAACATAAATTTAGACAGTATTTACTATTTTTATTACGATTCGCTACTATTTTGATCCTTTTCTTTAATTTTTGTGACACTAAAAGCAACTTTTTTCTATTTGTAAAAATTTTCATTACTTTAAATTCGTTTATTTTTTGGACTAAAAAAATTGTTTTAAGAATATTAATAATGAAACACTCAAAAACAATTCAACATATTTTGCGAAAATTATTTCGAACGATTCAATTATTTTCGAAAATTTTTCAACATTCTATCATTTTCAATTATATTTTTACAATTTCAATGAAAAATTTCTTAATTTTAATTATTTAATGAAAAAAAAATATATTTATTGAAATTTTTTAATAAAATTCTTTGCAAATATTTAATTATTTTCATAAATAATAAAAGTTTCATATAGAAATTCAATTATTTAAGAAACAATTCACATGATCGAAAAAATCAATTAGTTAAAAGGTTTTTTATACAATTTTGCGCAGGGATTCTATTTTTTTTTAATAAATAATAAACTTCCCATAGGACTTCAATTCTGTAAAAAAACAATTTTCATAAAATTTTCTCGAAAAAAAATTATTTTTAAGGGAATTTAAACCATTATGACGTCACACATTTAAAACACATGCTTTGCAAAAATTGTGACGTCATAATGTTTCAAATGCCCTTAAAGATTTTTCTGAAATTTTTTACAGGGACTTCATTATTTTTATAAAAAATAAAATTCTTATCAAGGATTCAATAATTTAAAAAAATTTAATTAAATTTATTGCAAGAATTTGATAATTTTCATAAATAATGAAACTAATCGCATGATTTCAATTATTTTAAATACATTTTTATATGAATTCTTCGAAAAATGCAATTATCTATAAAAGTTTTATTATAATTTTTTAAAAGAATTCAATTGTTTTCAAAATTTTCTATTAAATTCTTCCTAGAAATTTAATTATTTTAAAAATATTCGAATATAATTTCTTTGTAGAAAAATTTAATTAGTTTAAAAAAATTTTTCAAAATTTTTTACAATATAAACTATATTATTAAAATTTTTGTAAAGAATTCAATTGTTTGAAAACTTTTTTATGAAAAATCATCACAAATTTTACTAAAATTCTTTGGAAGAATTAAATTATTTGAAAAAAGTTTTAATTAAGTTTTTTTACATAAAAATTAGTGTTTATAAGAATTAATATTTAATTATTCAATAAATTATTTATTTTTGTACCCATTTAAATAATTCAATTCTTGCACATCTTTCTAAATTTTTTTTTTAATTGAATTTCAATTAAAATTTTAAGAAATAATTAAATTTCAAAATATTTTTATATTTGCAATCTTTGAAAATTTTAAATGTTGTAAAACTGTATGAATAATATTTAAATTTTCATTTTGAAATAAATTTACTAACATTTTCGAATAATTTCATTTTCAAAATTTTAACAAAAAAATGATTGAATTTTGGTAGAATTAGTTCCAATTTTTAGAAATAGTCTTCCAAAAAGGCTTTAAATTGAAATTCTTTAAAAATATTTTGATTCCATGGAATATGGAAATAGATATTTAAATATTTATTTTTAAAAAATTTTTTTCTTATAAATATCTATAATTTAATTATTAAAAGTTAAGAAAAAATTGAGTCGCTAAATTAAATTTTGCGACAACTACTTTTTTTTGACTACACAAAAATAAGTTTAACTGGAACTAAAAATTTCGCTAATTTACTAAAATTTATAGTTGTTCCAAGATAAAGATTGTTCTTCGTGTACTTTTTTAAAATCAATAATTGAGTACAATGCCTAAAAGCATAGAAATAAAAATTAAAATATAAATTATTTATAATATATAAATAAGAAATACATGTTGGACTCATTTATTTTTCCAAAAAGATTAGGTGCGTGATAATTCGTATTTACTAAATAGTGAAAAATTTATCAATCATTATTACACGCAATTTGTAAATAAGAATTTATTTTTATTGAAAAAAATTAGGTGAAAAAAATTTTCACCTAATATTTATTTGTTTATTTATTTGAAGAGATTGTAAGGGTCTATAGGGTTGCTCGCCCACGAAGGTACTAAGTACATAATTATTACGACTAATTAGGGGTTATCCAGAAAAGCAAATAATACTTAATTTCAGAAATTTTATCCCTTCCCCTCGTCATGATGTTTTATGGATGATCCCCTTATATAATTCCCAGAACAAGATAATAACCAAAAATGATAAGAAGTACAAATAATATAGTAGCAATGATTAAAATAATGGAGGTATGAAATACTGTCAATAAATTTTCGACAAAAATATGGGGCATTTTATTTTAAATTGTTTCACTGAGAACAAAAAACAATCGTACTAATAGCGATTTACTAATAAATTTTATTTTTTAAATACTTAATTATTTATGATATATTATACACTGATTCGAAAGAGAAATTCATGAATTTTCATATTCGTATTTTTATTTTTTTAAATTTCTCTCAATTTCGCAGCGAAATTCCTGCACGAAAAAAAACCTATAACTGGAATAGCGATATCTTCGCTAAAATATGGAAAGTTTTCGTTGAAATAGCGAAAGTAGTCGCTTGCAATAACTAAAAATTTCGCTAATATAGTGAAATTTGTAGTTGTTGCAGGTGATGGTTTTTTTTCGTGTGTTTGAAATGTTGAATAGGAGAAAAAAAATTAATGACATGAAAGAAGGTGATGTTGCTTAAAAAAATTTTTTAAAAGATAGTCTTCAGATGTTACTCAATAAACTTTTTTCTCAGTGTTAAACTGTTAACTAAATACATTCAATATAGCAATTTTTACTAAATACATAAAAAAATTTTTTAATAAAATTTTCTCTTCCAAGGAACGTTACTAATCTTCCTTGTGAATTTAGCATTTTTTTTTGCTCTCGTGAAGAATAATGTTTTGTCATGAAATGTGGAAAATAAATTAGTCAGGGAATTTTATGTTAGGGAGATCGACCTGTTTATTGCGTTTCGGAAAATTCTAAGAATTTCAAGGATTCGAGTTTAATACAAAAGAGAGGGATGAATTACCAGTTTATAGGCGTATATATAAAAATGTTTGATTAATAAGGGAGAAAAATTCCGTTAAATATACAAGAAAAATTTTTTTCTACCACCAAACAATGGTTCGAGCGCAACAGATATAAACTAATAATGAACTTTTTTTGCTTAAACTTTATTTTTTTAAAATATTTTATATATTTTTTTAAAATGAACATTTATATTCTAATTTTGAGTTTTTGATTTTAATTTTCAGCAATTTTTAAATTGATTTAAAATTTGGCTCATTTGAATTTGAGTAATTCATGGGTAATTTGCAGAATGTTTTACAATAGTTACTTATTTATAAAATAATATTGGATAAAGTTAATAAAATACTTTATACGAAAAAAAAATCCTCAACTGGAACAACTACAAATTTTACTATATTAGCGAAATTTTTAGTTATTGCAACGAATAATTTCGCTATTTTTGCGAAAGTTATCACTGTTCCAGTTAAAGGTTTTTCTTTTTTTTTTACTTAGAAAATTTAAATAAAATTATTAATTAACAAATTTTTTTTGATTATAATAATTATTTATGAACTTGAAAACTATAATGTAATTTATTAAAAATTTTAGGAACTAATTCATAACTTTTTAAAACTTTTTTTTATAGTTCATAAAAGATTATATAGAATTAAGAAAGAAATTTAGATTTTAATTTTATATATTCTATCAATGTATTATTTGCAAGATTGTTTTTTTATTATTATTATTTTATTTAAAATTTTAATTAATTTCAAATATTTTACAAATTTTAGTATAAAATAAATTATTATTAATATAATTATTATTGTTGTTATTATTATTATTATTATTATTATTATTAGATAAATTGATGAATTATTGATGATACAATTAAATAAAACTTTTAATAACATTTTTTTTAATAATAAATAAAGAAAATATGAGAATATTAAGGATTTGAATAAATTATTGTACGATTCCATTGAATAGAAATTTTAACATTTTTCTAATAATAATAAAAACGTATTTTAAAAATATTTTTGAAATGTAAATGTAGTAAACACTTATTTTACGTTTTACTGAACTATTCAGTAAAAATAAGTGCAGGAAACATTTATCTTTCGTTTTACCGAACTATTCAGTAAAAATAATTGTAAGAAACTTATTTTACGTTTTACCGAACTATTCAGTAAAAAAGTATTAAAAAAAGTTCAAGGAAAAAAGTAAGTGAACGTAAAATAAGTGTATGGGAAACACTTATCTTTTGATTTACAGAACTGTTCAGTAAAAAATTAAAAATAAGTATAAGAAACACTTATTTTACGTTTTACCGAACTATTCAGTAAAAATAAGTACAGGAAACACTTATTTTACGTTTTACCGAACTATTCAGTAAATATAACTACAGGAAACACTTATTTCACGTTTTACCGAACAATTCAGTAAAATTTCAGGAATAAATTTTCTCCGTATTGTTCTGTGAGGAAATTTAGGAGAAAAATAAATTTTACTTGTTACATTTCATGCTACTAGATATATATATTTTTTTAAAGAATCAATATACGGAAAGAAATTTGTAAAGGTTTTCTGCATTGTCTTATCTTTACTCTACTTTAAATTAACGGATAATCATTGAGGTATATGAGCGCAGTGCAACAAGGTTCAGAAACAAAGTAATTGCTCACTGGGAGTACTGGGTCAAAAGCCACAATACAATCATAAACCTTTCTTCTTATACATACGTAATACTGCAACATTAATAGAAATAAATTATTAATCTTTTATTCTAAAGTTTATTAAACTTATTAATTAATTACTACTCGGAAAATTGTCTATACTGTAATTTATTAAAGTAATTTCACAAAATCCACCTAATGCTTCTTTTTCTCCAATTTTGACATATCTCTTGATTTACTTTTAATTAGTTTTTGATCTCCTTGTTAAAATAATCTCTGTTCAGATTAAATTGCACAGATTATTCGAAGAATTAATGCAGTAATCAATGCTTCTGAAGATTTATTTATGGAATTTATGGACAAATAATGAGAATTTTCTTATAGAGCTCCATTTAAATACGAAAAGTTGACATTGTTTAAATAAATTTTTAATAAATTTTAAATAGACTTTAATTAAATTTGGAATACATTTTTGATAAACTTTAACTAAATTTGAAATAAATTTTAAGTAAATTTTAAATAAATTTGAAATAAATTTGAAATAAATTTGAAATAAATTTTTAATAAATTTTAAATAGACTTTAACTAAATTTGAAATAAATTTGAAATAAATTTTTAATAAATTTTAAATAGACTTTAATTAAATTTGGAATACATTTTTGATAAACTTTAACTAAATTTGAAATAAATTTTAAGTAAATTTTAACTAAATTTGAAATAAATTTGAAATAAATTTTTAATAAATTTTAAATAGACCTTACCTAAATTTGGAATACATTTTTAATAAATTTTAACTAAATTTGAAATAAATTTTAAGTAAATTTGAACTAAATTTGAAATAAATTTGAACTAAATTTTAAATAAATTTTAACTAAATTTGAAATAAATTTGAAATACATTTGAAATAAATTTTAAGTAAATTTTAACTAAATTTGAAATAAATCAATAGTTTCTATGAAATAAGTGAGAAAAAGAGTTTTTAAGCTCCGTTTTTAAGTCTACTTAGTAGGAGTATAGTTATATTTAGTATTTAGTAACATTTGGCACGAACACTGAACTAACCTTCGTGTATTAAACCATATATACAAAACAACAAGAGACGATTAATGTAACCATGCGTTTGCTTATCTCTCGGAAATAGGGATCATAATATTATAAATTTTAGAGCCAAAATTTACTGTCGGAAAGAATATTAAAATACACTTTCTTTTTTTCCACCTTAAAATGTGTACGTATATTTTCCCAGAGGAAGGAAACTACATTTTATGAATCAATTTTAAAAGTTAAAAGCTTTTTCTCCTTAAAGCGTGAAATTAAAATAAAATTTCGAAAGTGGATTTTGCAAATAAATTATTGTTTTCAAAGCACCGAATAAGATTTCTTCAGGGTTTTTTTAAATTATTGCTTATAATACGAATTTAAAGCAAGTGTTTTTTTAATTTTTAAAACATTTTTTAAACATTTAAAATGTTTAATTTAAAATTTAACATTTAAAATTTTAATTTAAAATTTAACATTTAAAATTTAACATTTAAAATTTAAAATGAAAAAAATTCAAAATGGCAGATCCAATATGGCGGATGAAAAATATTTCAATTTAACGGAATTGTTCGAAACTTATTACTCAAGGGTTTTTAGGGTTCGTCACTATGAAATTATAAATCAGTTTTTAAAATTTTGGTTCTGTATTTTAAATCAGATTTAAAAAATTCAAAATGTCGGCACTGACGAAATTTATTAAAGATTTAACGGATTTACTTAAAACTTATTACTACTGGGTGTTTGGGGTCGGTTAATATGAGTTTTAAATCAGATTTCAAAAAATCAAAATGGCGGATCCAATATGGCGAACAAGGGTATTAAAAATCCAAAAACGGATTTGCTTCAAATATGTTCAAATTTCGTGTAAAATTATGTCTTAAAGGTTTGTTTTTTTTGTTAAATAAATCAAATTACATTTTACTTAACACTGAGACTTACTTTTAGAGAACTTTTCTACCAAAGTCATGGTTTTTGCTCAACAAAAAAAAATCAATAATTTTCTTAAGTCATTAAAAAACGAATCTGAAGCATTTTTTTAATGGAAATAAAAATCGAAAGAAAATGTTAGGATTAAGAATATATGAGTCCAATGGACAAGTTTCAATTTTTTAAAAATGTGTCCTGTGACTTGAAAATTAGGGTTTTTGAGGATAAAAGCGCTCTAAGTTTTCAATAAGGATAAGACCTTGATAAAAATCATTTTTTAAACTTACTTAGAATTATTGATTCCCCGTCCAGAATGTAAGTCCTCCAATGACTCGCTAAAGTTCAATACCTATGTAACATTGTTGCTTTCTGCCAAGGATTCTTATACCTCCTTGCGCCCAGCAATTTACGCTTTATGTTCGGCTCGAACTATTCGATTTTCAATTTATCATTCAATTTTCCTCAATTTTATTATTGAAACTTCCTGCCGAACATTTCTAAGATGCTATGTTATTTAAGGAATAAAAATTTGGTGAAAAATTATTTTTTTAATGAATGAATAAATTAATGAATAAATGAATAAATAAATGAATAAATAAATGAATAAATAAATGAATAAAAGTATGAATTCATTAATTAGTGTCAAAAAGTACAAATATTTTTTCAACCATTTGAATTCAAAAAATTGTTAGTCCAGAGTGTTATATAATAAAAATAAAAATGTTTATTAAGTCATAATTAGTAAACATTTAACAATACAAAAAAAAATTTTTACTTTAAATTTTAACATTTTTTTGGGCAGAATTTCGAAAAATTCTCACTTTTACTGATAAGGGGAGAGGGGTAAAGATTTTTTTTTTATCGAGCTTTTAGAAACCAACTGCTTCTTTTATAACACATGGATATTATTCAGAATATTTCTACGTTATGAGGATTTTGTGAACGTCCATTCTCGGCTTTAACGTTTTGTTTTAAAGCTATGTCGTTTTTAAAAAAAACATTAGATAGAGGATTGAGTGTGTATCCAAACGATGAAATTCAAAATAAAAAAGAAATACAAAAATGTCATACGAATTTTATTGGACAATTTTCAACTAAAATGGAATGTCAATTAACCATGTAGAATTTTAAAAAAAGAAAACGTCAACAACAAAATAGAAATCGATACTATAAAGTTGTCACAGTCAATTTTCAAAGCAAAACATAAAATGTCATATCGAAGAAAAGAAAATCAAAATAGTCATCAGGAAAAAGTATTTTATTTTAAATAAAATATTCATCTGCATTCCATTTTCTTATCATTGTAAATAAATGCAATTTTTCAAATATAATTTCAGTCACTCTTCATTTTCTTTAAAATTGGATTCGTAATTTGCTATAATTGCATTTTTCTGATTTATTTTTTTGTTAATTCTTTTTCCAGTATTATTTAAATGATGAATGTTGTAATGTTTGTTAATAAATTTAGAAGTGGCTTCATTAATTTTAAAATTCTCTCAATTTTTTTTTAAATTAGTAACTCGTAACGTGCATTAAATTTGCAATAACCCAATTGGAAAATTGTAGAGAGTGGCTATTGATAATTAGTGTTACAAAAAATCGATAAATGTCAGATGTTTCATGTAGTTGAAAGTTGAACGAAAATTATTATTTTTCAAAAGTAATTGTAAAAAATTTCTTCACATGAAAATTATCGATAATTTTTTCCCTAGTGAATAAATATCTAAAAAATAAAACAATGTTTTTTTAAATTTAATGATCAACGGAATGTTATATCCGACAAAAATAATTTTCTTTTATTAAAGATGTTATATTTTTTCAAATTCAAATTGTTCTCAAATAGTGAAAGATATTTATTGCTTTTTCAGAAAATAATTTTCTTTTGACAAAATTGATTTAAATTTTTTTCTAAATGTGTAAAATTTAACAAAAATGAAAAGGAAAGTGATTTAAGAGCTATTAATAGTTTTACCTTACAAACAGGAATTTCTCAGCGAAATTCAGAAATTTTAAAAAATTAACAAATTTGGTTAAGAAATGAAAAATTTAAAAATTTAAAAATTTGTTTAAGAAATAAAAGATTTAAAAATGTAAAAATTTGTTTAAAAAATAAAAGATTTAAAAATTTGTTTAAAAATAAATAAATTAATGGAAACTTTACTCCATTTTCTTTCGAATTAGTCTATAAATTATCATTAATAATAATTCCCTTTTAATGGAATAAAATTCACTTAATTAATATTCTTCGAACGATTTTTTTTTACATTTTTATGGAACGAACGGTTTTAAATATAATGCCACAAATATTTGGAAAAATTTTTTTTCAGATCGATGTTTGTGTAAATTTATTGACTAAAGTATAGCATGAAAATGTAAAAAACATTTTATAGGTATTTAAAAAAATAAAAATTTTATAATTTCATAAAATTTGCTAACAACAAATTTAATAAAAAAAAAATAATTGTAAACCATTCATCGAACAAAGCAGCCTTTGTTCGATAAGTGGGTTACAAATTCCTATACACTTGAACGTTTCAAATTTTTGTAAAATTTAATTAATTTCTCAAAATCCCATGAATTTTTCATTATTAATCCTTTACAGTGACTAAAAGTATAATAGAATTTTATTTTTGAATAAAGTTGAAAAAAATTTGTTTCTAGATATTCGAAAATTAATTTTTCAAATTAAATTTTTTATATAATATATAATATAATAACAAATAATAACAAAATAATAACAAATAGTAATAAATAATAACAAAATAATAACAAATAATAACAAATAATAACAAATAATAATAAATAATAACAAATAATAACAAATAATAATAAATAATAATAAATAATAACAAAATAATAACAAATAATAACAAATAATAATAAATAATAACAAAATAATAACAAATAATAAATAATAACAAATAATAACAAATAATAACAAAAACTAATAATATTGTTGAAAATAATTTAATTTTCGATGAATAATTTTGATATAATTTTAAAGAAAAATCATTAATTACAATTAATGGTAAATACGATTTTTTTCAAAAGAAATTCTTCTAAAATTTCAATTACGTTTTAAAATTTTCAGTAAAAATTAGTTTAAAAATTCTTTATATCCAAGAAAATTTGTAGTAAATTCTTTAAAACAATTCAATTTAAAATTTGAACAATTTAAATTATTTGAAAAAAAATTTTTCATTATTAAAAAGTTGTAAAATTTTTCTTTTAAATCCACTGGAGTTTTAAGAGAGAATAACAATTCTAAGAGAGATGAACAATTGAAATATTTTACAAAATTTTATTTTTAGTGATAACATTTTTAGTTTTACAATTTCTTTTCTTTCATTCACTGAAAAAGGAAAGTACTTTTTAGTTTTTTTAAAACTTTTTTTAATTTTTTTAAATCTTAAACCTTGGGAAAAATTGAATTATTTTGCAGTTTTGTGAACAAAAAAAAAGAAAAACAGAGGGAAAATTAATACACGTATCAATTGAAGTTGGCTGCTTCCAACATGCCCTTAAAAAATATTTTTAAAAAAATTAAAAATCTCTGATAACAAAATAATTGATCTACTTGACACCAGAAATGGAGATCTATTTGTAGGTTGTGGCGAAAGTTACAATCGAGGGAAGTTGATTGAAAATTTGATTTGACATTATTGGCTACACTGAAAACTATACACTCAATTGCACGCTGAAAAAAAGTCGATAAATTTTATCGATTACATTATGTTGGAATTTTGATCTCTGAGCTTTATAAAAAAATAATTATAATTATAAAAGTTCACCAATTTCATAATATTTCATTCATCAGAGATCCAAAAACAAGAATTGCAAATTTTATTAAAAATTCATTAATTTCATATAATATTTCGTTCCGCTACTTTGAATTTTGAAATTCTAATGTTAGACTCGTAATCAACGACCAAAAGAAAAAACGAATGGCGATTTTTGAGAATTTTTAATCAAGTTTTAATTAATTTTTTGTGGCTGTAGTCGCGTTATCGACAACCAACGGGTTAAAGTAATTATAGTCAATCTTGAAACGCGCACAAATGTATTGTTTGTTTTTAAGCATTAGATTGATTTCTTTTATTTTTAACTTTGCTGTGGTTTTTAAATTTTGTTTTTTTATTATAAATTTTTTAATTCGACGATTTTAAATTCTTTTTTTGCTTGGGGTAATTTTTGTTTTATCAAAGTGGGTCAAATATATTAGTTTTTTCAAGTTCGTAATAAAAATATTATTCAATATTCAATATTCATTAAATTCCAATTAAAATATTTTTTTATTTCTACGTTATTTATTTTCTACATGCCGTTGGTACTTATTTTCTCTTCGGGCTGTGAGAAAAAGAAGTAACATGTACAGAAGTCGTAAAAAGGAATGCTGGGAATTGGTTATTTAATCTTAGTGTCTAATTTAAATTTTATTCTGAAGGTGAAAGCTTTCGATTAAGCTAATTCAACGGTCATAGCTTTGTAATTTCAAATAAGGAAATAAATAAATAAATAATTTTCACCCTAACTGCATAATTGAAAATTCGCAACCATTCTTTACGATTGCAATTTAATTTTAATTACACACAATTTTTGCTAAATTTGAATTAGTAAAATTGACTGACTTTTTTTCTTTTGAATTAGTAAATTTGACTAGTGTTTTTATTATTGCAATAATAAAATAAAGATGATATTTTTATTATTGCAATAATAGAATAAAGATAATATTTTTTTTTGGCAAAAAAAATAAATATTGATTTAATAGGTCACTTTTGATTGTCCAAGAATTGGATTATTAAAAAAAAATATTTTTCTCTCTATTGTTTCTTACAAATCCGAAAAAAAACAATATGTGTCTCACTTCTGGCTATGAAGAAACACTTAAAAAAAATATTTGGCACTCTGAAAAATTACTCTTTTTCAGTTATTGGACTAATTTCAAATGTGATCTCGTTTCAAACATGTGCAGTGTCATTTCAAGTGAAATTTAATATCTCGTCCAGATATATATAAAAGTTACAAAGGTGTCATTTAAAATACTATTTTAAATTATGATGTGAAAAATTTTATCATTTTTGCCGTAATCAGAATTAACATTAAAAATCCTGGAGTAAAAAAAAGAATAGAATAAAAAGAATAATTTATTATTTATGATTGTAAATAATAAATTGAAAAGTCGGTAATAATCTGAGAAAAAAAATTTAATTTTAAAAAAGAAAAAAATAGTATATTAATTTATTGTAAATTAAATAATAAAACAAATTGAATTATTATAAATTCAAACTTTCAAAGATTTAAATAAAATTCAACAATAGGTTGATATCTTCGAATATCGATTGTTGTCAAGATGTTTCTTTCGGAATCGAACTTTATTATTTTCCCCTTTTTTTACAAGTAAAAAATTTTCGCTCACGAAGAAAATATATTTTTAATAATTAAACATATAGTTTTAGAAAAGCATTTCGTGCATGGAATAAATTAAAATTGTGCACCAGAAGTTTTTTCATTAGTGTGAATATTGATTAAAAGTTATTTTTGATATATTTTTCTAAGCTCAGAAGTTCCATCTTTTTTTTTTATTCAGAGAATGGAGGGCATATGTCAATTGATACAATACCGTGATTAGTTTCAGAAGGCAGGTCACGACACTAGGGAAATTTTTCAAATTGACTAAAGAATATTACTGTATTTTCTTTTTAAATTCTATAATAGAAATTAAAAAGCTCTTATTTAATTCTATTTTTTTCCATTTGTTAACAAATTTTCAAAATGACAAAAATATATGGAAATTAATTAAAAATTCAATTATTATTCAACTTAAAAATTGCATTTAAATACTTTACGTTTAAATATGTGACTTTAGATTTTCTCTTTAGAATCGCAAATTTAATAAATTTCCATTGCAAATTACGATTTTAATTTTAAAATTAGAAAGTGCAGGTAGGAATTATTGTTATATATAGAAAATTCAACTTGAAAATATAGCTCTTATTTAATTACGCGAAATGATAATTTATTGGACTTTTTAGATTAATATGTCAAACTTTTAGCGATTGAAATTAATAATTTCGTGTAATTTCACTTTAATCTGAAAATGTTGCATTAAGGGAACTGACAAATTATTATTCTAAATTGCGAGAATATTCTGGTTCCGTCTGAATAACAAATAACGCTAAATTAATATGACATTCAATACAAAATTATAGGGCGTTTTCAGTCGGTTGGAATCTAATTTTATAGAATAAATGAGAAAAGCTATTAGAAAAAAAATGTGCAGCATTTTTTTGTCATATATTATTATAGAAGTCAGTAATCAGGAAGACATTTTTTTTAAAAGTCCATGAAAGCTTCTCTAATAAGAAAGATGAATTTCGTCTTTAAAATTTAAAGATATATTTCTGCTAAAGCACCAGATGCAAGGGAACATCTGCGCGGAAGTGGAATCCGTAATCTCGGAAAAATTCCAAAAAGAAAACCTATGGGAAAAAACGGGTGAATTGGCTATTCGGATAAATTGACAGTCGTTTATAAGATTATAACTTTGTAAACAATTAATATTAATAGAAATTTCTTGTTTGGAATTATTATTCAAAAATTTTAATACAAATTTTCGCAAAAATTCCAATATTCTCATAAATAATAAAATTTTTTGCAAAAATGTAATTATTCTTCAGAAATAATAAAATTTATAACAGCAATTTAATTTTTTTCCATAGAATTTTTAAACTATTTTACGAAATAATATAAGTCTTTTTAAAAAGATTTATTTAAATTCAATTATTTTCAAGGGTTTTAATAAAAATTCAATTATTTTCAAGGGTTTTAATAAAAATTCAATTATTTTCATAAATAATAAAATATTTCCGAGGAATTCAATTATTTTCCTTACAATTTTAATAAAATTTCCCTATTGAATACAATTAGTTTCAAAATTATTAATTAAATTCTATTATTCTCGAGAGTTTTAATAAAAATTAAATTATTTTTAACAATTTTATAAAAATTATGTTTTGAAAAATATCTTTTAAAGAATTATTATTTTGTTTTAACAAAATTCATTCAAAAAATTTAATTATTTACATAAATTGTAAAATCCTCGACAAGAAATTAATTATTATCGTAAATAACGTAATTCTTTAAAGGAATTTAATTATTTTTATTAAAAATAAAACAATTCGGAATAATTTAATTATTTTTATTAATAATAAAATAATTCGGAATAATTCAATTATTTTTATTAATAATAAAATAATTCGGAATAATTAAATTATTTTAATAAATTAATTAGGAATAATTCAATTATTTTTATTAATAATAAAATAATTTGGAATAATTCAATTATTTTTATTAATAATAAGATAATTTGGAAAAATTTTAATTATTTTGAATACAATTTTAATAAAATTTCTCTAAAGAATACAATTATTTTTAAAAATATTATTTAAATTCAATTATTATCAACAATACTGATAAAATTCTTCGAAACAAATTATTTAAAAAAATTTTTTAATATCCTTGTCAAGAATTAAATTATTTGTCAGAAATATTACAATTCTTCAAGGAAATTTAATTATTTTTCTAAATAGTAAAATTTTTCTGAGAAATTCAATTATTTTTAGATACAATTTTAATACAAAATTTTAGAAAATAATTACAATTCATAATAAATATGATTTTTTGAAAAACTTCAAAGTAATCCCTCTTAAAATTTAATGATTTTCAAAATTTTCATTAAAAATTATTTTTAAAAATCCTTTTATTTCTAAGAAAATTGAAATAATTTTTTGAAAATAATATAGTCATATGTAAAAATTATAATAAAAGTCTTGCCAAAAGTATTAAATTATTTTCAAAACAATTTTAATTATATTTTCTCGAAAGAATTTAATTGCAGAAAAAATGTTAATAAAATTTTTAAAATAATTTCAATTATTTTCAGTACATCGAGAATTTAATTATTTCTGAAAATAATTCAATTCTTGAATAAAATTATATTTAATACTTTTTTAAATAATTGAATCCCAGGGAAAAATTTATTATTTCTACAAATAGTTGAATTTTAGCAAAACTTTTTAAAAAAGTTAATTTTTCAGTAGAATTTTATGAAAATTGTATTTAAAATAATTAATTTCCTGTAATAAATGTAATATCTATTGATGTTATTGAATTCTTTTGAAGAAAAACAAAAGTTGAAAATAATCCAAGTTTCCCTGGAATTCATAATTAAAATTGTATTTAAAATAATTAAATTCCATCGAAAATTTTATTATTTATGGTAATTAAATTATTTAACATTAAATTACTTTTAAATTTAATTAACAGTTTGTTAAATTTTTTTTCACTTTCACTCCTGTAAATAAAATGAAAATCTGTCAAATTGTGATAAATGTAAAATAAATAAATAATCTTTAAGATTGAAAAAAAGATTTTAAAAAGAATAATACAAATCTTTTTTTGGGTATGTGGCTTATTTTTAAAATTATGCTCTAGAATTTTTTTTTCTAAATTAAAATTTCATGGCAGTAAAGAAAATATTTATTTCGATCCAAAAGGGTCAAAAACGGATGACCATCTCTTTAATGAACTGCAACAAGAAAAAGAGTGATTACACGGCAAGGATTCATATGCTTTGCATACGAGAAACCTTAAATATACATCAAACAAATGCAAGAGAGAAAAGAATTTCTAACTAGAAAAATTTTAATGAAAACATGAATTCACATTATGTGGAATTTCCTAAAAATGTAAAAAATATGTTTCTATAAATTTTATTATTATTTTAATTAATTTTATTAATTTTATTAATGTTATTAATTTTATTAATTTTATTATTTTAATAAAAATTAAATTAAATTTTTTATTAATAAAAATTTTGACTAGTTTATGAATACATACGCATACATATATTTTTTATTTTCTGGGTAAAATTTACAATAAGTAGCATATAAAAGTAAAGCTGACCTTTGGTTTAAATTTTTGTTCGCTGGAGGGAATTTTTTTTAAGAGAATCAGAATCCCTGATATCAGCGAAATTTTTTTTTTTTGTAATTGAAATGTGAAAGAAACTCTTTTATAACTGACAAAAAAATGAATTCATTTAGTTTAGAATTAATTTAAAATTAATTAAAAAAAATTTTTTTCAATAACAGTTATTGTAAAATAAAAATTTCTTTCACTTTTAAAAGTTTATTTAATTGTAATTTAATTTTTTATTTTTTATTTTAAATGCACTTTATTATCGGTTTAAAGAATAATAAGCGGTTTAAAGTTGAGTGAATTTTAGAGCTTTTAAATAATAATCAATGAAATTAAAAATCTGTTTAATCTTGAGGAGAATTATAGCTCAAAAAATGAATTTCAACTTATAAATGAAAAATTTAAAAAATGGTATTTAATAATTGTATTTTATTTATTTTTCAAAAACTTTGACTGACAACAAAATTTACTCTATTCATTATTCCGGCAATAAAAAAAATTTTCTACCCTTAAATTAGTAAATTCAAACTAATTTGATAGCTAAAAGTCTGATTCAAAAAGGCAATTAAAATTTTGAAATTTTTTTCATTTTTTGAATTGAGGGGAAAATTGTTTTGATTTTCAATATCAATTTGTTAAATGGGAATAATTTATTCTATTAAATTAACTCATTAGTAATGCACAAATTTTGGATAGAAAATAGATTGATGAAACTGCATTTAATTACAATATATCAATATTATATTACATTATTAAATTATTATATTACGTGGTGGAAGCTCTACAGTAAAATAAATGTACATATATGCTTTGAATGAAATGATAAAATAGGTCAAGAGATTGTGGATTTAATAATAATGTATTCAATATTAATTTATTAATAATGTTTTCTTTTCTAGTAATTATGAAAATTTATAAGTACCATATATTCGAGTGTTTGTAATACGATAATTAAAAATGTAAATTATTTCATTACAATTCGTTAATTATCAAAATAATAGTTGAATATTTTCATGATAGTACAAATAGTTTGATATTCAATTTTTTTATCGATTATTTATAATTTATAAATATTTATAGATTATTTTTTTAATTAGTTTTGTTATTTTTTATTTATTTATTATTTAGAGATTATTTTTTAATTAGTTTTTTTTATTTTTTTATTATTTAGAGCTTATTTTTTTGATTAGTTACTGATTATTTATAGATTATTTTTTTAATTAATTATTGATTATTTATAGATTATTTTTTAATTAGTTTTTAATTAGTTTTTAATATTTTTATTTATTTTTTTATTATTTAGAAATTATTTTTTAAATTAGTTATTAATTATTTATGGATTATTTGAAGGCAAGGTGCAATAATAAAAATGAAAAATCTCCTCTTCATCTTTATTTGAGCGCTGATTAGTAGCTTCTCGAAATTTTATTTCCGCGAGTAACGAACTTAATTGAAGAAAAAAAGTCTAAAAGAGTTTCTCTTCTTTAAGGAAGTAAACATTAGCCACAAGCAATTACAGTTTTATCCGATGATAAATTCATTGATTAAATCGAGAATTTATTTTGTTTCCTTAAAAAAAATTCTTTCAAGGTAAAAATTTTTAATTAGATATTATTTTTCTAATTTTATGAAAGTAAGAACACTGCAAGTCTATTAAATTACATTTTTTATCTTAAGTTTTATGTTAGAATTTTTAACACAAGAAAAAATCAATTTTTTCTAAAACGATTTGTTCAAAAAATTAAAAACACATATTTATAAATATTCAAAATTCGAAAAATATAAAAATTAATAAAAAAATGTTTCTAAATTAAAAAAAGATTGTTTATGAGAATTATTTTTTTAACATTTTCAACACAAGAAGAAATCGGTATTTTCTAAGACGATTCGTTCAAAAGAATTAAAAACTCAAATATATTGGAGTCAATTATTTTTCAATTATTTTTCAAATATTTTTTAAATATTTTTAATTTCTTATATAAAAACAAATAAATGTTTCTGAATTGAAAAAAGATTGTTTATAAGAATTATTTTTAAAAATGACAATTGACTTTTATTTGCATTAATGGAGAAATAAAATGCATTTTCATTTTCTATACATTTTTTTTCAGTCTATGGTTTGTTTTCAATTTAGTAAATTGTATTTGTATAAGTATATAGAATTTTATTTGTTTCAAGGCCAATTTAAAAAAATAAAACCTGTAATTTAAACTTACTACTTTTCCTATCCACAATTCTTTTTTGCAGACAGTGTAATGACAAGAAAAGTATGACGCACACGTAAATAATAACAATTACTCCACACGTCAGAACAGATATGTTTTAGTTTTAGTACTTTCCAATATATTGATTTTAGAAAATAACCAGTACTAGTATTTTCACCTGACACGAAGAAAAGCAAAAGTGATTTTTTTTTTAAAAATGGAAAGTTTAAAAATAAAATTTTAATGAGAATAATTATTGTATCAAATATAAGGAGAAACTTACTTTAAAACCTGGTTTCAAAAAAAAAAATCCCTTCAATTAGTTTCTGAAAAAATTAAATAAAAAATGTTTTTAATAAAAACGAAAATTCTTCTTTTGTCTTTCAAGATGAGTAAATTTTAGAAAAAATTACTTATTCAATATATTTATTTAATTTTATGCTTTTTTTAAATCTTTTTTTTTAATTTTTAGTGTTCAACGTTTAACAATAATAATTTTTATTTATGAATTTCTATTTTTATAAGTTTCAAAATTTTTCATCCAAGTTAAAACAGAAAAAAGAAAAAAAAAGTAGAAAATTTTTATTGATGTAAAAGAAACAAGAATTTTTACCATAAAATTTTGGGGAAAAAATTATATATTTTATTAAAAAAAAAAAATTGAAAAATGCATTTGAAACCTAGGTTAGGTTTTTAAAATTCAAAATGGCGGATCCAATATGGCGGACGAGAATATTAAAAATCTGTCAGATTTACTTGAAATTTGTCACTTGGGGGGTTTACGGGTTCAAAGATAACGAATCTGATGTTAGATTTTCAAAATTCAAGATGGCGGATCCAATATGGCGACCAATTTTTCTAAAAGTTGATAATTACGAACGATAATAATGAATGTTTGTCGAAGTGTATATTATACATAGGTATAATATATATTGTCGCTACGTAAAAAAAGAATTGATAAACGTTTCCTTGTTAAGGCGCATGAACGTGATTTTATCAGTTTTCTATTATCAGCCTTTTATTGACGTTTCCTGCTTTCAGTTATGCAGCATGTACTTTATTTTTTTAAATAAAAAATACTTTTTTTCCCGAAATTATAAATTTTATTAGAAAAACGCGATATTTGCGCCAAATAAAGTAACTTCATTCATGCAAAAAGTTCACTCGAGAAGAAAAGTTGAGTTAATAAACATTGTTTTTGATAGAATAATAAAGTTTTGCAGCATATTAATAAACATTCAATATATATTTGGACGCTCCTAATAAATTCAATATTTATATTACAGATGCAGAAAACGAAATGTTTATTTATAATTGTCCAGTTATGAATACAAAAATATTTTTCTTTCTTCGGAAAATTGGTTTTTCATTTTTAGTTCAAAGTAAGGAAATTTTTTTTAATGGAAATACAGTTTTGTGTAGAATGAAAAAACATTGCAAATAATTTCTACTACAGAAACAGTTAGAATTTTATTTTTAATTACGATTTTCATATTAATAATTGCGGATTTGATGTCAAATTTGAATAATTATTAATTACGGAACGCCTCTGAAAGCGTATGTAGCAAAATCAACAAATTCAAGTATTAAATTCCTCATAAAGCAAGATTAATCAATCAATATTATATATTGCTATTCAGGGTAGTATTTCATTAGGGGAAACCGTCTATGTGATCTGGGCGCAAAATAAGTGATTCCATTCTTAAATTTCTTTCTCGTAAAAAAACCCCACTTTTTTTTTTGAGACAAAATTTTCTAGTTATGAATTTTCTAAATTTATGGCTTTTAAATGGAAATATTGAATTTGGAAAATTTCTGCCAACAGGATCAGTTTTTAAACAAGAAAGCTTTCAAAATGCCAGAAAATATGATTTATTAGAATGTAGTATTAAATTAAATTTGGGTGAATTCATTAAAAAATTCAAACCTTTATAAAACTTTTGAGCTTCACTAAAAAAAAAATTTTTTAATCAAAATATTTTCAATTTCTCCAAATAAAATATTTTTATTTTCATCACCAATATTTTTTACTTTTACTGTAAATTGAAAAATGTTTATTTTCAATTTTACCAAAAATATTTTGACTTCAATTTCAAAAAATAAATTTTTACTTCGAATTTTACGCAAAATATTTTCACTTTCACTAAAAAATTTTCACTATCACTTTCTAATTTCTATAAAGGAAAATTCCGCTTCCCATTAAGAAAAAAAATTTTTCAATGCAAATGAAATGTTTTTTAGCGAAATTGAAAGAGAGAATTTTCTTTTTGGCTGAAGGTGAAATTTTTTTAAGCGAAACTGAAAATTTTTTATTCTCAAAGTGAAAGTAAATTGAGAGCAAAAATTTTTTGTTAAGAAATTAAAAGTACAAAATTTTTGAATGAAAGCGAAAAAATTTCCACTTCCACCTAAAGAAAATTCTTTGGGTAAAATTAAAAATGAAAAGTCTTCAATTTAATCAAAATTGAGAATTTCTTTTTCGTAAAAGTGAAATTTAACTTATGAATAAAATGAAATAAAATTTAATATTTCTTGAATAACAGTAAAAATGCACTTCGAATGTAATTTTTTAAAATGTGGTTTTCGAATTCCAGCGAGTTTAGAAAATGTAAAGAATAAATCGACTTTAAAAATTTCCGATAAAACAATGCTTTCATGGGGAAGCAATAAAAATTGATAAATGATCAGAAAAACACGAAGAATTATTAAGAACATTTATTATATTACAAATTTTGTTTGAATAACTTTTAAATAAAAATTCTAGGGTACATAATATTAATATTTCTAGCGCGATAATCCTGTTATTGGTTCATGTGACTTTATATTTCCTTCAATATAAAGCAAAATATAAAATAAAAAAATAAAAAAATAAAATTGCGATTTTTTTTATTTCTCTTTTAATTCAAGTGCTCTTCTTGCTCATAAAAGTCGTGAACCAATTGATCCTGACAAACGAATAAAAATCTGCCCCTTTTCAATTTACAATCACTGCACTATTTTTTAATTTACAAATTTTTTTATTCAATCCAAAACGAAGTAGATTAAAAATATCTTCAGATCTATCAAAGGAAGGTCGTTTTTCAAAAAGTTTGGTAGAGAACTTAATTATTATTTTATTAATTGAAAAAAACAAAATTGACAAGAATTTGACAAGAATTTTTCAATTTGTCTTTATTAATTTCAGAAAATCGATTGGTTGAGAGTCATGTGACCTTTCAACAAGCATTCAACTCGGTGATTCCTCCACCACCACCACACCATCCTTTCAAATGTTGAAGATTATTCTACCGCACGTCTAAATTGATTGTAAGTTTCATTTTTGTTTTTTTATTACTTTTTTGTTCAATTATTACTTCTAGTATTAGGAGAAGTTGAGAGATAACAAATATTGAAAACAAAAAAAAAGAAACTAAAAATTCAGATGATTGTTCTCTGTGCCTTTAGTATTTTTCTATCTCGTTTTAGGTTTACGTAATAACTATTGTGTAGATTGCAATTCAAATTGATTTTATAATTCTATTGTCATTTCTTTATGTTTGGGTAATTGATTTTTTTAACTGATCTTAGTTTTTTGTTTAAAAAAAATTATTGTCAAATTTACGAAATTTTCTTTTCCGTGTCTTAAGGTTTTTGAGAGCACTTGATACTTAGGTTCTCAAAGTTAATTTTTCCGAAAAGTTTTCTCTTTAAATATTTAATAAATTGAGCTGAAATTTTGTGCAAAAGTCTAAAAAACAATAAAGAAGGGCATGCAAAAGATTTCATATTTTTAAAAATTAATTATTACAAATTATTATTATCAGTCGTGACGATCAAATCATTTTCTCGTCTTTACTGATTTTACCGATATTTTACTCTATTTTTAAATTATTAAATTTTTTGCACATTGCCGCCCTTCTTTACTACATTTTAGACTTTTTTGCAAAATTTCAGCTCAATTTTATTAAATATATTTAAAGAGAAAACTCTTCGCAAAAATTTACATTGAATTTCCAGCAAACACAGTCTGTTAAATAGAAAATAAAAAACAATTCACAGCATTCAATTGTTTAATTTAAAGATCAATTTTATTGAAAAACTGAAAATTGCACTCTTCTCGAAGCTCTACAACTGAGAAAACTTTACTTGTTCAGTTAAGAAGAGCTGTTATAAAAAGAGAATACAGAAAGTTTCTAAGAAGCTTGTTATGGTAGCATCTTTTTTTTTACAAGCAGAAGCCTTTAGAAAGCGTTAATAAACCGTTTTTTAATACTTTTTAATTTGAGTATTCAAATAACGTAGATGAAGCCCAGAAAACTTTTCAAAACCTTATGCATTATATTAAGGGGAAGAAATGCAAAAGAAAAGTGTCATGAATTAAGTCCAGTAGGAGAAAAAAGAATGTGAAAAAAAAAATTTGAAAAGAACTAAGAAAATTTACTTTCACATAAAAGAGATTGCTTTCTTATATTTCCGTCCTCTTTCTTTGTGCATTGGATCTAAATTTCTCATAATAAGGAGAATTTTAAATTTTAATCTTTTAAATTTTCTTTCACGTTATTGATAAAATTCTTGATGAAAATTTAATTTAAAGAAGTATTCAATTATTCAATAGGTTATTCATTTTTTTGCTAAAATAATTAAACTCCCGTAAAATTTGCTATTTTTAGAATTTTCTCGAAGAATTTAAAAAAAAATTAAATTAAATGAATTTTTATTAATTTAATTAATGAATTAATGAATTTATTTATTTATTAAGTTAAAAATTAATCAATTAATTTATTAATTTAAAAACTAATTTAATTATTTATTAATTTATTATTTTATTAATTTATTATTTTATTAATTTATTAATTTATTAATTTATTAATTTATTAATTTATTAATTTATTAATTTATTAATTTAAAAATTAATTAATTTATTTATTAATTTAAAAATTAATATAAAAAATACTAAAAATTAATTTTAGTTACAATCTTATAGATAATAATTAAATATTAAATTCGTATGGGAATTTTTAGTAATAATTGAAGTTTTAAAAGGTTGAAAATTATTTTGTTCATTAACTAGAGACTTGGTCTTCTTTTTGAATCTCGATGGTAATTTTCTTCAGTAATATTTCATTAAAATATTCTTCTCTATGACCGAGGTCCTTTCGTACATCTTGTTTTCTATTTTGAATGAATCCTTTTCAATCCGAAAGTTTTATGTATTTTCCTTAGTATTCGGTTGTGGCTTACGATTCCAATTTCAGAAGAATTACTGAAAACAGACATGCAACTGGCTTGACTTGTTACATTGATCGTACTTTCTCATTTCCTCTCTTTATCCACGAAGATTAATGGTAATTCCAACGTATCGTTAACTTCCTGAATTTTTTAGGCATTGGCAATAAACCTTCGTGATCTAGTCCAAGAATGGTTTTGAAAGTATATTTTTCTATTTTTTTACAATCGTTCCAAGTCCAGGATTTTTCTATTTTTTACAATCGTTCCAAGTCCAGCATTTTTCTATAATTAAAAAAAAACTTTATTACATTTTCAGTCTTTTGTAAATTTACTGTTAAAGAAAGTAAATAATTTAATATAAAAAAAATTTTTAATAAAACTTGTCGGTAACTTTTTTTCTGTGAGTAAGACAGAAGAGTATTTCCTAACTGATTTTTCATGCTGAACACGAAAATCCAGGGTAAAAATTGCCGTCACGTTTTCGAAAAAAACTGCACCGAAATATCTAACTTCGAATTCCTGCTAAGAACAGAGAAATACTTTCTGAAACACTAGGTTTAGTTTTGTTCGGAAAACAAATGTAGATCAGCGTAATTTATTAATACTATTTTTTATTTTTCACATTCACTCAATTTTTTTTTCTCTTTCACTTCACTTTCACTTCACTTTCACTTAAAATTTATTTTCACTCAACTTTCATTATATTTTCAATCAAATTTTTATTTTTCTTACACTTTCACTTTTAGAAAATATTATTTTTACTCTACTTCCATTTAAATATTATTTTCACTTCACTTTCACTAAAATTCCATTTTCATTTCACATTCCCTTCACTTTCTCTCAAATTGTATTTTCACTCCACTTTCACTTATATTTAAATATTTTTCTCTTCCCCTTCACTTTCACTTTCATTCAAATTTTTTTCCTTTCACATTCAATTCACTTTCACTTAAAATTTATTTTCACTCCACTTCCACTCCAATTTTCTTTCGCATCCACTTTAACCCAAAAATTTATTTTCACTTCACTTTCGCCATATATTAATTTTACTAAACTTTCACTCAATTTTTTTCATCCACTTTCAAGCAAAATTTATTTTTACTCAACTTTTACTTTTAACAATTAATTAGAAAATAAATAAATCTTGAGTAAAAGTGTCAGGAAAATAAAATTTGAGTGAAAGTGAAAGTGGAGAGAAAATAAAATTGGGGTAAAATTGAATGTGGAGTGAAAATAAAAATTGAGTGGAAGTGGAGAAAAAATAATTTTTCAGTGAAAGTGAAATTGAAAGTGGAAGAAAAATAGAATTTTAGTAAAAGTGAATGTGTAGTGAAAATAGAATTTGAGTGAAAGTGGAGTGAAAATAATATTTGGTGAAAGTAAAGTGAAAATAAATTTTGCGTGAAAGTAGATGCGAAATAAAATTTATGTAAAAGTGGAGAGAAACAAAATTTGTGTAAAATTGTCAGCAGAGTGACACTTCACTTTTACTTCACTTTCACATTCACTTAAAATTGATTTTAATTTTATTTTTCACTTCATTTTTTCGTTAATCAACGTTGTGAACTTTTAACTTTATATTGGAGAAAAATTGTAATGAAATAAAATTTGTGTGAAGGTGAAAGTAGTCTGCAACTTAAATTGAAGTGAAAATAAATTTGGAATTAAAGTGAAATGAAATTGAAGTGAAAATAAATTTTGAGTCAAAGTGAAATGAAATTGAAGTAAAAATAAATTTTGAGTCAAAGTGAAATGAAATTGAAGTGAAAATAAATTTTGAGTCAAAGTGAAATGAAATGGAAGTAAAAAAAATTTTGTGTCAAAGTGAAAGTAAAGTAAATGTGAAGTGTAAGTGAAGTAAAAATAAATTTTGAGTCAAAGTGACGTGAAATTAAAATAAAAATAAATTTTTACTCAAAGTGAAATGAAATTAAAGTAAAAATAAATTTTGAGTCAAAGTGAAAGTAAATTAAATGTGAAGTGTAAGTGAAGTGAAAATAAATTTTGGGTGTCAGTGAAGTGAAATTAAAGTAAAAATAAATTTTGAGTTAAAGTGAAGTGAAATTAAAATAAAAAAGAATTTTAACTCAAAGTGAAATGAAATTAAAGTAAAAATAAATTTTGTGTCAAAGTGAAAGTAAAGTAAATGTGAAGTATAAGTGAAGTAAAAATAAATTTTGAGTCAAAGTGACGTGAAATTAAAATAAAAATGAATTTTTACTCAAAGTGAAATGAAATTAAAGTAAAAATAAATTTTGAGTCAAAGTGAAAGTAAATTAAATGTGAAGTGTAAGTGAAGTGAAAATAAATTTTGGGTGTCAGTGAAGTGAAATTAAAGTAAAAATAAATTTTGAGTTAAAGTGAAGTGAAATTAAAATAAAAATGAATTTTAACTCAAAGTGAAATAAAATTAAAGTAAAAATAAATTTTGTGTCAAAGTGAAAGTAAAGTAAATGTGAAGTGTAAGTGAAGTGAAAATAAATTTTAATTCAAAGTGAAATGAAATTGAAGTAAAAATTAATTTTGAGTCAAAGTGAAATGAAATTGAAGTAAAAAATAAATTTTGTATCAAAGTGAAAGTAAATGTGAAGTGTAAGTGAAGTGAAAATAAATTTTAATTCAAAGTGAAATGAAGTTGAAGTGAAAATAAATTTTGAGTCAAAGTAAAAGTAAAGTGAAAGTGAAGTGTCAAATAAAATTTAAGTGAAAGTGGAGAGAAAAAAAATTGTTGTGAAATTGTCAGTGGAGTAAAAATAAAAATTGACTGAAATTGAAGGGAATATAAATTTTCAGTAAAAGTGAAGTTCGTAATGTAAGAAAAATTCAATTTGAGTAAAGGTGAACGTGGAAAATATTATTTATAAATTATAAACACGTCGCGATGACGTGACAGTTTATTAACCACAAGAACTTGAAAAAAAATAGAATCCCAGTATGTCTAGTCAAAAATCGATTTCCATCCCCTTTGAAACTCCCAAACGTGTACTTGGTTACACTTTATGCGACTACGTCATCGCAATTCTTATCTGAAATATTGGATATCCTATATATCAGATACGTTTTGGTTTTTCTCAAGTTTCTTTTTTGCTTTTTATCACATTCGCTATTCGCTTGAAAAATAAAATTTCTTCTGACTCGTTTCGTTATTTACTTAAGAGATTTATTCTTCTTTTGACAAAAATAAGTTTTTTACCACTTTCTAACTTTGCGTTGGATTTGAAAAAGTTTATCAAAAATTATTCACTTTTTTCAATTTCTACATTGTTTGTTGTTGAAAATTTTCTTTTTCTTTCAGTTCTTTGGAAAAAACATTTAAGTAGGTAGACATGAGGAATTGCAGATCGAAATGAATGAATTTGTATTAATTAAATAAGGGTAGAAATAAATTGATAGTATAAAACAGCGGTAGGTTTATATAAATTACTCACCAGCTTCGGAAATAGACGACTGCTATATGTATGTTGTTATAACGTGTAGGCAATATTGTTTCTAATTCGTGTGGGAAGTTTCAGGAAATTTTTTGTTAGTTGAGTTTATATAAAAAGTGTTATACATAATATCATTAGTTTGTGTATATAAATAATAAATTTAATAATAATAATAATAGTAAAAATAATAATAATATTAATAATAATAATAATAATAATAATAATAATAATACTAATAATAATATTAATAATAATAATAATATGAGCGAAAATTAATAAAAAAAAGTCTGAGGTTACATTAACTGCTACAGAACACTCAGGATGTGCCTTGAGAGTAAAGGGATATCTCGTTTGCAAAACATCGATTTCCACTTTTTCAGTGATTCTCATAGGAAAGGCTGCTCTTTCCAATAAAATGAACCTGTGAACTTTATAAAATTTAACAAATGAACAGTTTAGCAAATAAATTTTTCTTTGTTAATTAAGATTTAGAAAATAATGTAAAATTTACAAGACCAGGGAGTCGATTACGTAGTTTCACTTCAATTTCATTTAAATTTGACTCAAAATTTATTTTCACTTCACTTCACTTCACTTAAAAATTGATTTTTACTTCACTTTCAGACTACTTTCACCTCCACACAAATTTTATTTCCTTATTCTTTTTCTCCAATGCAAAGTTAAAAGTCCACAACTTTGATTAACAAAAAAAATGAAGTGAAAATCAAATTTGAGTGAATGTGAAAGTAAAGTGAAAATAAATTTGGAATTAAAGTGAAATGAAATTCAAGTGAAAATAAATTTTGAGTTAATGTGAAATGAAATTGAAGATTTGAAGTGAAAATAAATTTTGAGTCGAAGTGAAATGAAATTGCAGTAAAAATAAATTTTAAGTCAAAGTGAAATGAAATTGCAGTAAAAATAAATGTTGAGTCAAAGTGAAAGTAAAAAAAAATGTGAAGTGTAAGTGAAGTGAAAAAAAAATTTTTAGTCAGGGAGAAATAAAATTGAAGTAAAAATAAATGTTGATTCAAAATGTAAGTAAAGTGAAAGTGAAGTGTAAGTGTAATAAAAATAATGTTTTTTAGTTAAAGCGAATTTAGACTGAAAGTGAAAGTGAAATGAAAGTGAAGTGAAAATAAAGTAAAAATAAATTTTGAGTCAAAGTGAAATTAAATTGCAGTAAAAATAAATTTTGAGTTAAAGTGAAAGTAAAATAAATGTGAAGTGCAAGTGAAGTGAAAAAAATTTTTTAGTCAGAATGAAATGAAATTGAAGTAAAAATAATTGTTGATTCAAAATGTTAGTAAAGTGAAAGTGGAATAAAAATAATGTTTTTCAGTTAAAGCGAATAAAAAGTGTAATGAAAATAATTTTAGAGTGGAATTTAGACTGAAAGTGAAAGTGAAATGAAAGTGAAGTGAAAATAAATTTTGAGTGAACGTGAAGTGAAAATAAATGTTGACTGAAAGTGAAAGCGAAGTGAAACGGTGAAAGTGAAGTGAAAATGGAGTAAAAATAAATTTTGAGTGAAAATGAAGTGAAAATAAATTTGGCATGAAAGTAAAGTATAAGTAAAGTGAAATTAAAGTGAAAATGGAGTGAAAATAAATTTTGAGTAAAAGTGGAGTGAAAATAAATTAAAAAAATTTTGTAATCAAAGATGAAGTGAAAATTGAATGAATTATTATTAGTGTTACAGCTTTATTGTTTTGGGATTTGCGAAAGACAACACGTGAGGAACTATTCTATCGAAATTTATTAGTTTACGTGAGAAACTGTACAATCACACTTCTGCTGAGTACCTCAGTTAATATTCAAGGAAAGTATGAAATCCTTACACTGTATATATATACAACATTGAAACTTAATTCTCTATGGTTTTCAATATTCAGTGGGGTGTCTCTTATTTCCCAAGTTGTAGATAATATTCATATACCACCTGTATAACAAATTTTTGAACAAAATTGTGGAAAATCCCTTCAGAAAATTGATTCCTAGTTGATATTTCTGATTGACGTATGTAACGAATGTGAAAACTTCGCAGAATCAGGTTTCGTAAATTCCAGAAGGAAAATACTAACAACTTATTTAATTTACAATAAATATATTTAAACTGAATTTCGGTGGTACAATTTTTACTCGATTATTATCGATTATTATTATTATTATTATTATAACATTTTTTATTGGTTTAAACTTAAACAAATTTTCGTTTATCTAGAAATATGTTATGTGAGATCCTGATCAAATGTCTGGTATTTGTGTGGCTCCCTTTTCTTGTGAACACGATAACTCGAAGAGGTCTTAACGAATTTGGGTCAAAAATTCTAGGTATATTTATCATCTCCAATACCTTGAAATGGACAAAAGGATTTTTGAAATTCATTAGAAAAAATCCTCTTTCTATTTTTATCAAAAAAAAAAAAATTCATTTTCTTCAAAAATCCCCTTCTTTACTAAAAATTGTATTTTTTATTCAAAATTATGTCACTAGACAATAAAATCTTATTCTTTGCACTAATACGAACCGAAAAACAATTCTCGGGACACCTAATTACGAATCTAGGGTCGGTTTCTAAAAATCCAAAATGGCGGATCCAATATGGCGGACGTCGAAGTTAAAAATTCATCTGACTCACTTGAAAATTGTTACTCGAGAGTTTTTCAGGCAGCTGATTACGAATCTGGGGTCAATTTTCAAAAATTCAAAATGTCGGATTCAATATGGCGGAATTTTTTTAAAATTATGATCGAAATTGATTGAAACTGGTTATTCAGGGGTTTTTGGGGTCGCTGACTACGAATCTGAGATTAGATTTAAAAAATTCAAAATGGTGGATCCAATATGGAGGACTTATTTTAACAGATTTTGTATTATATATTTTTTTAATTTATTTTTAATTATTTACTTGGTCTTAATTTTTATTATAGTCTTTATTATTATTTATTATAATTTCAAGACAGTAAAAAAGGATGAAATTTTTTCTTCTCAAACGTTTTTTAAGTTTAAAAAACTTGCTTTAGATTCATGCATAAAAAAGAATAATACGAATTCAAAAATGAGGTGATAAAATGACCTCTTCTTGTTGAGAATATTAGCATATTGATAGTCGATAAAGGACCTTGTGAATGTGCGCAGAGTTTATTCATCCAAACTATGTTCAGTGGTATGTAATTTTTCATAGATTCATTCAATGAAACGAAATCGAATTCTTCTACAGATAACGTTTTCCAATTCAATGCTTTGAGCACATTTCATAATTTTATTTACCTCACGTTAAGTATTTTCAGTATCTGAAAATTGTATTTTATAGGAACTATCTTTTGAACATTTTTTAAGCGATTCAGAAATAGAAGAAAAATTTACTACAAGCTTGCAGAATTATTTCAGACCTTACAACAACCTTTCACTGAAAAAAACGCTTAGTGCGAAAAACCAAAAAATTGATACAGTTTTTTTTAATTAATATACATTAAACTATCATTTTCTGAATGATATAAAAGACTGTGATTTTTAGAAATATTTTCTCTCTCCAATTTAAATACCTTTTTTTCCATCTCTGGAAACTAAGGATGAGAACATGATATAGATTAAAATCTATTTTCGAATAGTCCCACAGGACTTGAAATGTCATTTAAAAAATCTTTTTCTCTCTCCAATATACTATTTTAATGGAGGATTACACGATAAATTAAAATGCAATAATCTGAATGGAAAATTAATGAATCTAATTTTAGAAATTAATTGATCTAATTTGTCAAGCTTTCATTAAAAAAGAAAAATTCATTAGAGTGAAATTTTTAAATCTCAAGTCACATTTCCATTGGAGAAGAAACTTTAAATGATATTTATCTCGATATATAAAAAAAAGGGGGGATCTTCTTAGAAAGAAGTGAAATTCTTGTCAAATGATATTTTCAATCTCAGTGAACGATTATTGATAATCATGTGTAAAATATAACTTTCGAGGTCGAATTAAAAATAGCGACCCCTTGAGTAAATTTATAAATTCATTTATTCAGGGTTATGGTCACGAAGATCGTCCGTTCACAAGAAAAACATGCTGAGACATAAACCTCTAAAATCGCAGTAAAACAGCAAAAAAAAAATAAAAATCCATGACAAACTTACAATGTGACATTTCGATTTGACTTTAAAATTACTTTTTCTCTTTTCTATTGCTCCATGAAACCAAGTTTTTTTTATCATATGCAAAATTCCCTTTTAGTTTCTTATATTATAATTCAAGCTCTTTTTTTTAATCTTAAAAGTGAAAAATGTTTTGAGAAATAAAGTACTTTTACTAACTGCAGTTTCTGAAGTGTGAATTTGAAAGGAATCAGCGAGAAAGGATTATACTCCCAAAGAGATATTATTTTCTAAAGAGAAAATAATCCCTAAAAGTTAAAACTAAAGAATGAACTTCTTGTGTTCTTTTCAGTTATGTTTTAAATTATAAAAGTTACTATCACGTACAATATTGAAAAAAACAACAAAATGAAAATAGTAAAACTTATAACAAAATTTTTGCTAATTGTTAATAACTCTATTCTTTATTTTAAATTTTTCATAAAAAATTTTCGTTTTCATTGTTATTATTATTATTATTATTATTATTATTATTAATATTATTATTATTATTACTATTATTATGATTATTATTATTATTATTATTATTATTATTATTATTATTATTATTATTATTATTATTATTATTGTTATTACTATTATTATTATTGTTATTATTATTATTCTACTTGGAAACATTTAAAGCATCAGCTCTGTGTTTGACGGGGAAATTGCATTAAATTATTCAAATGCATCAATAATTTGTAGCAGTACATTTTGTTTAACGCACTTTATATTGTACTTATGTAATCAACCTTCTCATTAAACTTATGTAAACAATTTTATTAATACTAATAATTAATTACGAGAAGAATATAATTAAAAGTTTCTATAAAGCATTCTCTTTTTAATAAAGCTTTAAAAATTAATGCATTCACAATCTGTATTTCGATCGTGTTTTCACGTTTTTTTATTGTTAATATTAAATTTTATGTTTAACTAATGATAATACAGAAAGTTACGTTTAATCCAAAATCCAATAATTCTTTTCCAAAGTGCTAATATGAAAGTAAATTCAAATGAAATTTTAACTACTAAATTTAATACTTTGTAGGAATTTAAAAATTTTCTTTTGCAAAAAATGAAAAAACACAGAAAAAAACTGGTGTTGATTATCTAATTACATTTCACTCTCACTCTACTTTCACTGAAAAATTTTTTTCACCCCATCTCCACTTAACTTTTACTTCATTTTCATTTAAAATTTATTTTCACTTTACTTTTATTCAAAATTAATTCACACTTCACTTTCACTTCACTTTCACTTCACTTTCACTTCACTTTCACTTCACTTTCACTTCACTTTCACTTCACTTTCACTTCACTTTCACTTCACTTTCACTTCACTTTCACTTCACTTTCACTTTCACTTTCACTTTCACTTCACCTTCACTTTACTTAACCTCCACTTTCACCACAAATTTTATTTCCATTTATTTTCACTTCACTTTCATTCAAAATTTATTTTTACTTTACTTTCACTCAAAGTGAAGGGAAATTAAAGTAAATATAAATTTTGAGTCAAAGTGAAGTGAAATGGATGTAAATATAAATTTTGAGTTAAAGGGAAGTGAAATTAAAATAAAAATAAATTTTAACTCAAAGTGAAATGAAATTAAAGTAAGAATAAATTCAGAACTCAAAGTGAAAGTAAATTAAATGTGAAGTGTAAGTGAAGTGAAAATAAATTTTGGGTGCCAGTGAAGTGAAATTAAAGTAAAAGTAAATTTTGAGTTAAAGTGAAGTGAAATTAAAATAAAAATAAATTTTAACTTAAAGTGAAATGAAATTAAAGTAAAAATAAATTAATAAGTCAAAGTGAAAGTAAATTAAATGTGAAGGGTAAGTGAAGTGAAAATAAATTTTAAGTCGAAGTGAAGTAAAATCGAAGTAAAAATAAATTTTGACTTAAAGTGAAGTGAAATTTAATTAAA
The DNA here is from genome assembly GCA_032873175.1 of Leptopilina drosophilae. NCBI lineage: Eukaryota > Metazoa > Arthropoda > Insecta > Hymenoptera > Figitidae > Leptopilina > Leptopilina drosophilae. Next base: position 5,843,040 of record CM065485.1, on the reverse strand, counting down.
AATAAATTTTGAGTCAAAGTGAAGTGAAATTGAAGTAAAAATAAATTTTATGTGAATGTGAAAGTATTGTGAAAGTGGAGTATAAGTGGAATAAAAATATTTTGACATAAAGTGAATAAAAAGTGTAATGAAAATATATTTTGACTGAAATTTTGACTGAAACTGAAAGTAGAGAGAATGTAAAGTGAAAATGGACTGAAAATAAATTTTAATTGAAAGTGAAGGTAGAGTGAAAGTAAAGTGAAAATTGAGTGAAAATTAGTTTTGAGTAAAAGTGAAGTGAAATTACATAATCGAAGCATATTTCCCATGAATTGTAAAAATACACGTTAATTCTTTTTACAATTTATTTCAAATTCTATTAAAAAGAAGAGGGTGGGTTAAAAAAAGTAGACAAATGTGTGAAATTAATGTGATTTATTTACTATTAAGATCATTATTCGCGAACCTGGCTTGCGATCAAAAGAAACAGAGTATTAAATTATCATATCGACGCTATTCGAAAATGTGAATTGAACTTCTTCTTTACAAGTGTAATTGGCTCATTGCCAAGTGATATTGTCACCGCATATCCTTATCAGTCCAAAGTTTATTCGTCTTAATAATATTGAAACACTTGAATTTAACTTCAACTTATACTTACAAGCTTTTATTTTTTTTTATTATTTAAAATTTTAATTTTACGTAATCTTTATAAATATTCACACTTTCAATCATCACACATTGCATGTCTGTTGCTTAGGAAAGTTGTTGAAATTCACAGAGTAACTTGTCGACTTGGATAGAATTTTAAAATACAACTTGAGAGTCTGAAGAAAGAATTTTCATATTTCCTGGAAAAATTCGTAGAACTTTTATTGAAGCTAGTTTGGACTTGAGAATTTTTGATTTTAACAATTACTATTTCTACCACTACACTACTACCATTACTTGTTTTTTTGCAAGTATTTTCACTTTCATTGAATCTCATCCTTTTAATTTCTACTTTTAATTTTTTTATTTAATTCGCCAAAGATTGATATTTGAGAATGCACATTTAGATTTCTCCATAATAAATTGTGTGGGTTTTTCAAAATGTTTACTTCTTTTTAAGTTAAGAGTTATTTAAAACCAAAATTGAAGATTTATGTTTCGATTTAATAATAATTACACAAAAAATTATTTAATATACATATGGACGAAAGTTAGGGATAAAAATAAAAATTCGGAAGTACGAAAAAATATTTAATTGTAATGAAAATGATCTTAGACAACTTTTTAATAAAAAAGCTTTCATAAATTTTAAATTTAAAAAACTATGTGCAATCAAACACAAACTTTTAGCTACTTTATGTGTGCAAAAGTAGTGACGCGCTCGAATGAAATTGCAACTAATACATATTTCGATTCGATATTAAAAAAGTTTATTGACACTTAATTTACTATGCTATGCGCGAAAGTCAAAACTTTTTAAATTATTTTATATCAATTTCAAAAATGTCACGACGTTATGCTTCATAGGCAAATGATAATTTGTGGTAGGGAATTTTAGCAATTGAATGAAGAGCGATTAATAAAATTTCATAATATATAAAGAATAAAAATTTGTTGTTATAAAATAGACAAAGATTAAGTTTGATAATTGTAAAAAAAATTAATTAAATTTATTCGGTAATTATTCGGTAATTTCACTTCAATTTCTTATCAAATTCACTTCACTTTTATTTGACTTTCACTTCACGTTCACATAACATTTATTTCACTTCACTTTTCCTTTATTTGCAATTCACTTGACTTTCACATTCTCTTTACATTCTCTTCACTTTACATTCACTTCTCTTTTACTTTACTTTCACTTTACTTGCACTTTACTTTTACTTTATTTTCACTTTACTTTCACTTTACTTTCACTTTACATGCACTTTACTTTTACTTTATTTTTACTTTACTTTCACTTCACTTTACTTCACTTCACTTCACTTCACTTCACTTTTACTTTATTTTCAATTTACTTTCACTTTCACTTTACTTTGCTTTCTCTTTGATTTCACTTCACTTTTACCCATTAGGGTTAAATTGGTGTGAAATTGAGGTGAAAGTCAAATAATTTAATGTGAAAGTAAAATGAAAGTAAGGTGAAAGTAAAGTGATAGTAAAGAGAAAGTAAAGAGAAAGTAAAGTGAAAGTGAAAGCAATGTTAAAGTGAAGTGAATTTAAAGTGAAAGTAAGGTAAAAGTAAAGTGAATGTAAAGAGAAAGTAAAGTGAAGTGAAAGTGAAAGCAATGTGAAAGTGAAGTGAAAGTAAAGTGAAAATACAGTGAAAGTAAAGTGAAAGTGAAAAACACTGTAATTTTTTTTAATTCACAAAAAATAAGAATTATTCTCTAGGTAGAAAGTAATTTTATTGTAATTGAGGAAGGATTTAAGGCTAAAAGCCCAAGTTGTATTCAGGAAACAACATTGCTGAATAGATAAACTGCACTATTCTCGACAGTTTAGTGCCTACATCAATTTCATTCCACGCAAGGTTTCTTGAAGCAAATTTACTGGTACAATTATTCGAGTAACGTGCATACATCCAATTGTATCATTAAGAAAAGTCTGGTTAAGTTTACTCTAACTAATTACTTCAGTGCTATACCTACTAAATTCAGATTTAAAAAAATATATAAGCAGATAAATTTTAATATTGTTATACCTAATATCTGCACAGACAAATATTTGTGAAAAATATAATTTACAATAATAATAATAATAATAATAATAATAATAAAAAATAAAAAAAAAAATAAAAAAATAATAAAAATAATAATAATAAAAAAATAATAAAAATTGGGGTGAAAGTGACAGCAATGTGAAAGTGAAGTGAATTTAAAGTGAAAGTAAAATTCACTTTAGTTTAAATTATTACTAATTACTTTTTTATTACTAAATATTATTACTAATCATAGTAATAATAATAATAGTTTTTGAAAGTTATAAATAGGGAATAATATGTATCCTGTTAGGGTATGAAAACTGAAGAAGATAAAAAAACATTTTATAATTATATAAATACAGATTTTTGTACAGTCAAATAATAATATCAAAATAACTTCAATAGCAGTTGATAAATTTAATTTATAAATATATTAAAAATTACAAATTTAAATTGTTTTATCTTGTAGTCCACCTGTTGAATATTGAAACATAAGACATTTTGAAGACAAATTCTTTTCAATTAAGTTTGTAAACAACCAAGTAAATTTTTAATTCAAAATACATTAGAAGATGTAATTATATATGGATTTGTACGATCTTTCTTCTTCTAAAACTCACTACTCTTGTAGAATTCAAATAAATTACATTTTTATGAAATAGAAAGGAGTTCTATATGTGAAATGACTACAAAATAAACATACTTCAGGTTCGAGGATACATATTCGACTAAAAATGGAACCATCCATAGCACTAGAAACTTGGCAGCGGTTTCTATATACCTTTGTGCTTATGAAACGTGTAATATATGTAAATTATATCGATTTGACATTTTGAGTGTGCACTCATGAGCTTCAAGGCGGAAATGCCAAAACTCGTTACTTCAACAACTTGCAAGTGAAATTTCCAGCAAAATGATTTTTTATATAGATAAAAAAAATTTTGTAAAGCATTTTTAAGGAAACAAATTTCCGGAATTTTTATTCAATTTCAAAGTAGAAAAATAGAAATAATTAGAATATGAAACAAGTGCATTATTTTCGAAATGATCAGAGAAGTATATTCTCTTCTCTTCTCATCTCAAATTTATTGGAATGATTAATCGAAAAAAAACACTCCTTGGTAATATGTCATTTACCTATTTTCGTATTTATTGTTCTTTTATTTCGCTTATAAAAAAGAGAAAAAGAAAATGATTCCTCCAGAGAAACTATGTTATTCTTAAGCTTTTCAACAAAATAAAAACAAGTATTTCCTTTTTCTTGAAAGGTTTCCACCCGCTTGGGATTTTCTTTTCTCCTTACAAGGTGGATAATCTTCCTAGCTTAACGTACTCAATAATGTGTTGGTTATTCATTTGAAAAGAATCGATTGGAATTGTTACAAACATATCAGTTTTTATTTCTAATATAGTGCAGAAAATGTAGCAAAAAAATGAAAAGATTATTTTAGAAAGTTAAAAATGTGGTAGATGATGGATTTGTTGTTGAAGGGCCATTAGTGTTTTTCCAATGTTGTACCGACGGTCATTTACTGATTTCGAACTGAAAATTTTCATTTCTCCTTCACTTTCAATCTAATTTCACTTCACTTTCACTTCACTTCACTTTCACTTCACTTTCACTTCACTTTCACTTCACTTTCACTTTCACTTCACTTTCAATTCACTTTCACTTCACTTTCACTTCACTTTCACTTCACTTTTACTTCACTTTCACTTCACTTTCACTTCACTTTCACTTCACTTTCTCTTCACTTTCAGTATAATTTTGTTTTCACTACACTTTCACCTTACTTTCACTTCAAATGTATTTTTACTTCGCCTGAAGTGTCAACTGAAAGTGAATTGAAAATATAATTTGAGAAAAAGTGAAAGTAGAGTGAAAGTTCACTTCACTTTCGCTCTAATTTTACTTTCGCTGCACTTTTACCTCACTTTTACTCAAATTTTATTCAATGCAATTTAATTTTTACTAAAATTAACACTTCACTTAAATTCACTTAAATTTTCTTCACTTAAATTTTGTTTTCACTAAACTTTCACGCCAGTTTCACTCACAATCTATTTTCATTTTTACTACAAATTTTATTTTCCTTCAACTTTCACGTCACTTGCAGCAAAAACGTATTTTCCCTTCACTCAAAGAAATGAAAATGGAATTTGAGTAAATGTAAAAGTGGAGTGAGAGTGAAGTGAATGTGGAGTGAAAATAAAATTTGAGTAAAAGTGAAAATGAAGTAAAAATAAAATTTGAGTAAAAGTGAAAGTGAAATGAAAATAAAATTTTAGTAAAACTGAAAGTGAAGTAAACGTGGAATGAAGAATTAAAATTTTAATAAAAGTGAAAGTAAATTGAATGTCAATAGTAATTAAAATTAAAGAATAAGTTAAAGTGAAGTGAAAGTGCAGTAAATGTGGTGTTTAAACAATATTTAAGTAAAAGTGAAATTGAAGTGAAAATAAAATTTGAGTAAAAGTGAAATTGAAGTGAAAATAAAATTTGAGTAAAAGTGAAAATGAAGTGAACATAACATGTGAGTAAAAGTGAAAGTGAAGTGAAAATAAAATTTGAGTAATAGTGAAAATGAAGTGAAAATAAAATTTTAGTAAAAATGAAGTAAAAAGAAAATTTAAGTAAAAGTGAAAGTGAAGTGAGAAGAAGATTTGAGTAAAAGTGAAAGTAGTGTGAAAGTGGAAATGAAAGTGGAGTAAAAATAAAATTTAAGTAAAAGTTAAAGTGAAGTGAAAATAAAATTTAAGCGAAGGTAAAAGTGAAGTAAAGTGACTGTGAAAATAAATTTTGAGTAAATGATTTGAGTAAATCACTTTTATTTTACTTTCACTTAACTTTTTTTTCAATTTCACTTAACTTCACTTATGAATATTTTCTAATAATTAAAAATTTGTTTTTTAAGATTTACGTTTTAATTTAAAATGTATATTTTTCTTTATCTTGACCGGCATTTCTTTAAGGTTTTTCATAACACTTTGTCAACTTAATAATTTTTTTACTTATTTTGTGCCCAAGATCAAAGCAAAGATGAACGTTAACTTTTTTAAAATTAAATTTTATTTTTTAATATTTTAGTAAATATATTATTTAGAAAACCACATCGTTAACGTAACGATTTTATGTCAAAGCAACTGAAACCTAAAATTCAGGACAAAAAGCGAAATCAATAAGACGTTTCTTGAGACCTGTGAAAGATTAAACTTTAAAATGCAATTTTTCATCATTCACATTCATTTATGATTATCATTATTTTTAAAAATTTTTTTAAAGTTTAAAAAATTTTTTTAAATTTAAAAAAAATTTTTTAAATCTTTCTTGTAAGATTGCAAAACCTAAAATCAATCCTTAAGTATAATTGACGCTTGGGAACACCCTATGGAAATGTTCCCGTTCATTAAGACAATAACGAAAACGACTCAATTCCCAATTTGCAGTCTGCACTATCACAATAAAATGCAGAATTTTACCGTTGGCGTCGTTTCATTGAGATTTTTTTTAATTCCCCTTTAAAATTAATGTCTATTCATTAAATTGCTTCATGCGGAAGTATGCACTAGAAACATTTTGGTTGTAACAAGAAAATGTTTTCCCATTGCATTGCCTAGTCGCAATTCCCGGGTATACTTTTTTTCCTTTCTTTTTATTCTAAAAAGAAAACAGACAAAGAAGAACGATCTAAAGCTGCAGCAAACAGTAAACACTTATCCAAAGAGAGAAGCTTTGTGCAATCAACGTTTAAAAATCCTTTGAAGCTTGACAAATTTTATTTCGTACACTTTTTCTTTTTTAAAAAAAATATTTTTATTAAAGCGGATAAATTTTATTTTAATTGAAATAAGAAAAGTTGATTAAAATTTGAAAAATCGCTTTTTAAATGGTATTAGAATTGTGATGATAAATACACAATAATGAAAGCTATATTATATTTTCTATTAATTAAAGAAAGGAACCGTCAAAATTTAAAATATCAAAATCAATTCACTGATACTGACAGAATATTCCTCTTTTCAGTCTTGGAAAAACATCCACAGTTTGATGGTGAATTTCGTTATTTTTCAGAACAAAAAAAAATGAACTCCTCTCGTGATAATAGAGATACGAAAATTCAATTTCCACTGTATAATTTTACCAGTTATCTGGACTGGAAAACACGTTGCTCGTTTCGGATTCTGAAAAACTTGTTAACAAACAGTAGATTAAAATTATAATTTATAATTATTATTATATTCTTCAAAATGTCCTGAAATAGAATAAATTTTCCCTACGAAACAAACTAATATTTACTTTACGACATCCCACGTAGCAAATAATATGTTAGAAATATTACAATCGTGAAATTAAAATATTTTTGTGCGAAGTTCTTGAAATGTTATTACATTTAGAAAAATGTTCACCAGTGAGGAAATATTGCAGCAAACGTTGCGTAAAAATTGTAGTAAAATTCTTCTGGACAAGTACCATTACAAATTACAAAAAATTTTAACAAATAAAATTTTTTAATTTGATGAAAACGTGAAATTCGTCTTAACTATGTTTAATTAAGTAAGAGTTCATTAACTAAATTAATTTAAATAATTTATTTAATTTAATTATTTTAATTAATTTAATTAATTTAATTAATTAAATTAATTTAATTAATTTAATTAATTTAATTAATTTAAGCGGCTTGTTTATTATTCTCAATATGTAAAACATCAATATTATCATACTTTTTGAAATAAAAAAAATTTAATATTGGTGAAAATGATGTTTTTTGTTCCCAATTACTTCGTATGCGATTCTACCATTATTCAGTGCGGTGCTTTCACAAAAGCTTTTTGTTCCAATTTTCAACCCTCAAATACCGACTTGTCAAAATTAATTCATGCAAATAAAAAATGTTCTATACAAATTTTAATAAAAAAAAAATTTATTGAAGTTCTTTTTTTTATTTTTCAGGTAAGTCAACTTTTATTCATATTTTTTGCTACAAAGTGAGTATAAAAATATTTCAAATTTTGAAAATTATTTATTTCTACTCGTTGTAGAGTGCAGTTTTATTTTTAAAAATGGTTTGTTTTATAGCTTGGTTTTTTATACTAAAAATCAAATTACGAATATTTGAAAAAAATGACAGAGTGAAATTTTCTGGTCCAATAGTTAGGGATAAAAAAATAGAGGAGCGATTATGTTATTTCACTCTATTTTCATTCCAATTTTACTTTTACTCAAATTTTATTTTCACTCCACTTTAACTTTTGATCAAATTTTATTTTCACTCCACATTCACTTTACTTTCACTCAACTTTAACTTTTACATAAATTTTATTTTCACTCCACATTCTAGTCCATTTTACTTTTGCCCAAATTTTATTTTCACTTCACATTCACTTCACTTTCGTCTTTACTCAAAAATTTATTTACACTCCTCAATCACTTTACCTTCTCCCAAATTTTATTTTTAATCCACATTCACTTCACTTTTACTCGAATTTGATATTCAATTAAGTTTCACTTCAATTTCACTTTTACTCAAATTTTAATTTCACTTCACTTTCACTCAAATTTTATTTTCAATTCAGTTTCAGTTCAATTTCACTTTTACTCCAATTTTAATTTCACTTCAAATTCACTTCACTTTCACTCAAATTTTATTTTCAATTCAGATTCACTTCACTTTCACTTTTACGCAAATAATAATTTCACTTCACTTTCACTCAAATTCTATTTTTACTCCATATTCACTTTAGTTTACATCATATGCTATTTTTAATTCTGTTCCACTTCACTTTCACTTTAACTCATTTTATTTTCCATACACTTTCGCTATTACTTAAAATTTTAATATCACTCCACTTTCACTTCAATTTCACTTTTACTTAAATATTGTTTTAACACCACATTTACTCCACTTTAACTTTTTCTTTAATTTTAATTACTGTTGACATTCTATTTACTTTCACTTTTACTGAAATTTTAATTCTTCATTCCACGTTCACTTTACTTTCACTTTACTTTCACTTTTTCTCAAATTATATTTTCAATTTACTTTCACCTTAACTGGAATTTTATTTCTATCTTCACTTTATTTTTAATCGACTTTTACTTTTATTAAAAATATAAAATTATATTTTTAATTTTTTAAGCGAAGTGAAAATACATTTTGAGTAAAAGTGACGTGAAAGTGAAGTGAAAACAAAATTATTGTGAATTTAGAAGTTAAAATGTTAAAAACATAATTTTTAAGTGAAAGTGAAGTTAAATTTTAGTGAAAGTGAAGGGAAATTAAAAAATTTCAATGAAAGTAAAAGTAAAGTGAATGTGTAGTAAAAATCAAATTTGAGTAAAAGTGAACTTAGAGTTAAAGTAAAGTGAATGTGAAGTAAAAAAAATTAGAGTATAACTGAAATTGTAGTAAAAGTGGAATAAAAATAAAATTTGTGTAAAAGTGAAATTGAAGTGAAAGTACAAGTAAAGTGAATTTTGAGTGAAATCATAATTTGAGTAAAAGTTCTATTAGAGTGAAAGTGGAGTGAAATTAAAACTTGAGTAAAGGTGAAAGTGAAGTAAAAATAAGATTTGTATAAAAGTGAAATGGGAGTAAAAGTGAAAGTAAAGTGAATGTTGAGTGAAAATAAAATTTGAGTAAACGTGAAATTAGAATGAAAGTGGAGTGAAAATGAAACTGGAGTAAAAGTAAAAGTGAAAGTAAAGTGAAAGTGAAGTGAAAGTGAAGTGAAAGTGAAGTGAAAGTGAAGTGAAAGTGAAGTGAAAGTGAAGTGAAAGTGAAGTGAAAGTGAAGTGAAAGTGAAGTGAAAGTGAAGTAAAAATAAATTTTGGATAAATGTGAAATCAAAGTGAAAATAAAATCGGAATAAAAGTAAAGTTGGAGTGAAAGTGTAAAATTGAAAATAAAACTTGAGTAACATTGAAAGTGGAGTAAGATTGAAATGAAAATGAAGTGAAATTACATAATCCACCCTTTGTTTCGTTTATTATCAGCCAATTTTTCAAAAGTTTGTTAATTAACCTTTTTGGAGCTGAGTTCCTTCAGAGAAAACAAACCCAAGGACGCTTTGAAAAAGAGTAGATACTTTTCTACTCCACTGAGTTGAATTGATCGATAGTCTGCGAAATGCAGGGCGTGTTACAAGGCAATGACTGGACTCATGAGAAACTTTCTTGCCACATCACAGACAGATTTCCCACTCTCTTATACCAATACTCATTTTTTTCGGCTTTCTCACGTGCCAGCAATATTAAATTTACTTTGAAATAACGTCTTCCTATAATGAAAGTCTCGAAAAAAAAAAATTCAGTTCATATCACGTGACATATTTGAATTGCAATTCTTTAATGGAGATGGAAAAGTAAAATGTAAATATGCGCCGTAAACTTAACTACTTTTTATTTGAATTCTTCATATGAGATTTCCAAGCACGAAATATGCGTACTTTTTTTCGTACGCTCTACCAACGGAAATTTATACGTTTCATGTGAAATACAAAATTCAAAAAGATGCAATGTTTATTTTAAAATAGGTTGCTTAAAATGTGATTTCAGAAGTATATACTTCGAAATAATAGAAATTCTTCAAAACTACAGGAAATTTAAAAAAAATATATTTTCGTTTTACTTTTCTTTTTCAAATATCATTAATAAATTTAATTTTCAAATATAATTATTAAATTTAATAAATAAAACGGGGGATCGGTCCGGTTGGGGCTCTGGCTGGTGGACGGTCGATCTGTCCGGGGCGCTGTGGATGGTGGTGTCGCAAACGGCGGTCAGGGATACCGGGAGACCTCCCTGTACTAATTTGACTCCTTACTCCTACATGCGGGGCTCTGTAGGAGTGGACATTTTGTTTTCCCTAGCTACTCGTGGGACTTATATGGAATCTCACTTTAAGAACCTAAAAATTGACACACGCCAAGGAGACGAGGCGGCTGCGTCTGAGGTCTCCTCGGAGGCTAAAGACATGACGGCCCCTGTTCCCGAGGTGGTGAGCCAACCGCCTCCATCGGCTGGCCCTACGGTCCCATTGCGGGCGGACGGACCAACGGTCATGGAGCAGGTTGGATCTGGCTCGACTGAAGGGCCCCAGAATAAAAAAAGGAAAAACCTCACCGGTTCTGCAAAGAAACGGTTGAGGAAACAACGGCTAGAGGCCGGCAATAATGATCCCACTTCTTCGAAAGTGGTCGAGACCGGGTCGAAAAGAAAAAACGACCAAAAGGACTCCCCACCGACGGATAAGTCGGACCATAAAAGACCAAAGTCGGTCCATCATGAAACCAGGAAAGATGGTGGAGGGGCTGGGCTAACTTTGGCACAGAAGACTAATCCTCTGACGATGGTGGTCTCCGACGTCGGCTACCCGGAGGAGGTCCTTTCTGAGGAGCAATTTTGGCTTTTCAGGAGGGCTTTAACGCCGCTCGTTCGCAACGAGCCGGCGGACCGGCTGCCGAGGTTTGAGGCCTCCTTCTTTAGAGGAGGAGTCTTCATTTTCATCGCATCCAACCCGGAGGCTAAAGCTTGGCTTACAAAAACCGTGGCCGAGCTAAGGCCCTGGGAAGGAGCGCGATTAAAAGTCAGTGGGGTGGAGGTGCTCCAAAGGATGCTGAAGGCTACGGTGCGGATCCCGGGTGAACCGGAGGACGTGCAAGTGGTCTTTAAGACTCTTGAGGCGTACAACCCCTCACTGAAAACGTCAACTTGGCGCCATGTCAATATTGACGGACCTCAGGCGGCTAGTATGGCTGAGAGGAACTTTCTCTTGGTTATACAGGTCCCTGAGAGTCAAGCGAGAGCTCTTGCTGCTCTCGACTTCAGACCCTTCTATGACTTCGGTCGGGTAACCTTTAGGGTTGCTAGCCTTGGTCAGGATGGGTCTGAAGAAAAAGGGGCAAGTGAACAGCAACCATAATGGCTGCCCGTAAGCTTACCCTTAAACAAATTAACTTGCATCACAGTAAAGGCGCCTCAGCAGTTTTGATGAGGGGCATGACAAGGATGCACACAGGCATATCACTAATTCAGGAACCATGGTTAGTTCGAGGTGCTATTAGGGGACTTGGGGGGGCTGGCTTTAATGTTTACAGGGATCCCAAGGCTACCAAACCAAGAGCGTGCATCCTTACGAAGGGCATTAATGTTGTACCTTTGCTGGACCTGTGCACTGGAGACCTGATGGCGGTATTGACCGACTTCGAGGGTATCGGAAGGATGGTCATTGGATCGGCTTACTTTCCGTACGATAGCAAAGTTAATCCTCCAAATGAGGTATGTAAATTGGTGGATTACTGTGCAGAGAGGGGACTGCCCCTTTTGTTGGGCTGTGATGCTAACTCGCAACACAGGGTGTGGGGGAGCTCAAAGAACAACCAAAGGGGACAGGACCTATTGGAATATCTATTGGGAACAGGACTGGATATTCTAAACACGGGTAAGGTACCGACATTCAGTAATGCTGTCAGGGAGGAGGTGATTGATATCACCCTCTGCTCGTGCAGTATTGCACACAAGGTAAGAAGATGGAGAGTATCTAATGAACCTTCACTTTCTGATCATTTACAGATAGTCTTCGAGCTGGACGCTGTGGTCCCTTCGGAAACCAAGTGGATTCGTAATCCCAGGAAAACGGATTGGGCTAAATACAGCGCAGAGCTGAAGGAGACACTTTCTGTATTACCAGGCAGGATTAGAGATCATGAAACCCTGGATGAGGTGGCTGGTACTTTTACAACAGCCATAATAACAGCTTTTGAGAACAGCTGCAAACCAACGAAAGTTCGTTCGGCAAAAGAGACCTACTGGTGGAATGAGAGGCTAGAAAACCTCAGAAAAGAGACCAGGAAGTTATTTAAACGTGCTAAAAAATACCGCACGGCTGACAGTTGGTCCACATATGCAAAAATGAGGGACAACTATAGAAATGAAATAAGGAAGGCACAACAGGATAGCTGGACTGCCTTCTGCTCCAGCATCGATAAGGGCAAAGAGGCAGCGCGGTTAGACAAACTGCTTTCAAAAAACCCAGATGCAATTTTAGGCACCTTAAGACTGCCTAACGGAGGATTTGCCGAGTCGGACGAGGAGACTTTGGCTCACCTGGTCCAGACCCATTTCCCAGGCTTTTCTAGATCTGAGAAGGGCGGTCCCGATTCTCGGCCTCTGAGTAAACTACCGCAGGCTGAATATAGGCCGCGGAGACACTTGGCTAATGGAATCGTGACTGCCGAGAAGGTCAGGTGGGCCGTGGAATCCTTTAGCCCTTATAAGTCTCCCGGACCAGACGGCGTTTTCCCCGTCCTTTTGCAAAGGGCAATGGATCAGGCGGTCGGACCGTTGGTAAGGCTTATCAGGGCAAGTCTAACTCTTGGATATGTCCCAAAAGCGTGGAGGGGCACTAAAGTCGTCTTCATACCAAAGGCTGGCAGGAACGGATATACCTCACCAAAGGATTTTCGTCCAATTAGCCTAACATCTTTCATTCTGAAGTTGGTTGAAAGATTAGTGGATAGATACATCCGCAGTGAGATCTTAAAGCAAAATCCTTTGCATAGAGATCAGCATGCCTATAGAACGGGATGTTCTACAGAATCAGCCCTTGCCAGAGCTGTTAACTTAATAGATGGACAGCTACAGGATAAGGGTTTCGCAGTGGGTGTTTTCATGGATATAGAGGGAGCTTTCAATTATACCTCCTCGGAGATTATAAAGGAAGCCATGATCTCTCATGGTATTCCCACAACCATTGTTGACTGGACCTGTCACATGTTGGGTAACAGGAACCTATTAACAACTAAAGGGAGCTCAACCCTTCGAGGAACAGTTAATTCTGGATGTCCTCAGGGAGGAGTCCTATCGCCCTTACTTTGGTGTCTGGTAGTGGATGAACTGCTAAGACTCCTCAGTGAGAAGGGATATCATGCGATTGGTTATGCGGACGATATCTTATTAATCGCTCGCGGTCCTCATCTGGATGTATTACTAGGTGTGGTGCAGCAGGCGTTAAATATGGTAGATGGATGGTGCGGACAAACTGGTTTGTCAGTCAATCCAGCAAAAACGGAAGTTGTTATTTTCACCAGACGATACAAGTGGAAAGCCACATGTATGCTAAAACTGGCTGGAAAAGAACTCCAATTCACAGAGAAAGCGAAGTACCTAGGAGTCATCTTGGATAGTAAGCTTCTTTGGAAAGAACACTTGGATGAGAAGTGTAATAAACTCACAGCTACTCTATGGCAATGTAGGAGAGCTATAGGATGTAGCTGGGGTCTTAAACCGGATACACTTTTGTGGATCTACGAATCGATTCTGCTTCCTAGGCTGACCTATGCGTCTGTGGTCTGGTGGAGCAGAGTTGAACTTAAAACGGCAAAAGACCGGTTGGAGGGCGTAAGGAGGCTTGTCCTAAGGAGCATCACTGGTGCTGTGCGCACTACGCCCACGATGGCCCTTGGTGCTCTTCTGGGACTGGAACCTTTACCCCTGATTATCAAAGCAGAGGCGGCGAAAGCTGCCCTGAGATTAGGTGGGGACAGAGGCCGTAGGGAAGTTGGCAGATGGCGTCTCCCCAGCAAATTGGTGGAAAAACCCATTCTCAATATGATTAGAGATAAGGTGACTCCACTTTACCTCTTTGACAAGAAGTATAGAATAAGTATACCTGATAGAGAGGATTGGCATGATGGGCCTGCCCTTCTTCCCAGAGATGCTATTGTCTGGTATACGGACGGATCGAAGGGAAGAATTGGCGCGGGCGCAGGTGTCTATCAAGAAGCAGTGGGGGTGGCTCTCGCATATAGTTTGGGAACCATCACTACTGTTTTACAATCCGAAATTGTAGCGATTCTCTACGGTGCTTCTGAGGCTCTAGAGCGCTGCCAAGATAGAAATATCTATATCGCTTCGGACAGCAAGGCAGCTATTTGCGCTTTGAAACGATATGTTACGACATCCCAACTGGTCGGAGAGTGCCACGAGGCGCTCAACAGGCTAGCTGGAATTAACCGTGTTACCCTCATCTGGGTCCCAGGACACTGTGGAATTAAGGGTAATAACGTAGCGGATGAACTAGCCAAAGAAGGTGCTAGGAAACGATTTATCGGACCAGAACCAATAGTTGGTGTCTCCAACAAGTGTCTGACTTTGGAATTTAAACAATGGCGGACACTAGAGCACCAAAAAGAGTGGCGGGCAGTTGCAGGTTGTAGACAGGCCAAAGCACTCATTGGGGAAAACTTAAATCCTAAAAGAGCGGCGGATTTCCGCAGGCTTAATAGGAAAGAGGCGAAAACCATAACAGGCTTGTTAACAGGCCATGGAGATTTACGCTATCACAGGCATAAGATGGGTATCGTCGAGGATCCCAAATGCCGTAGATGTGGTGAGGAAAACGAAACCTCAGCTCACATTCTGTGTCGATGCCCTGCCTTGGTGAGGGAACGATATCAGATCACAGGTTGTTACTTCCTTGAGGAAACAGCAATCGCTACTAAAGAACTGGCCGCGGTCCTGTTTCTATGGAAGGGGCTTTGGGCTTAGGTCAGGCGGTTTAGTAGGACCTTGGGGACGTAAAGGGATTATCCAAGCGTCAGCGGCTGCCAAGCGGCTGCAACCCTAATAGTTAATAATAATAATAATAATAAATAAAATAAATAAAATACATAAATTTAAAAATTATATTTGCATACGTGATATGACTGCGATATTTGGCAAAAATTGATATTCGAAAACAATTTTGCAGGTGCATAATTACAATCTGCTACGTTGAATAAAAACACATTGCTCTGGCTGAAAATTGTGAACAATAAAACAGAGTGGAAAACTTGTAGAAAAGTTTTAGCTTCTGTTTCAAAAGAAGTTAAGCATAGGTTTAAACTTTCCACAAATGATTAATAACGTAACTCACTTAAAGTTAGTTTCTCGAACAATTTACAGGAAAATAACGTAAAGTGTCAAGATTTTCTTAAGCCACAAGATTCTTCTTCTTCTTCTAAAGTTTTCTAGTGAAAATGACTATTAAGGATATGTAAAGAGAAGTGAAAAATGTCCTCATCAACGTTAGAAACGTTGATAAACGGATGATCCTTGTTCTGAAAGCGATATTTCTCCAAGTGTAAAGTTCGCTTAAAGTTAAACGTACCTTAAGCACTCAAAGGATGTCACACTTTCTCTGATCAAATTACCTTCAGGTGTCTCGAAATCCCGGCATAATTTAATTATTCTTAAGCTTTGACTTGAAACTTGTTAAACGACATTGATTTAATTAACGCTAATAAAATACCTTCTCAAAGGTTAACAAAATTTTTAATCAAACGTAACCGAGATATTAAAATTTGATTATTATTTTGAAAAAAGTTTTCTTTCTCAACCACTTTTTTTGTGTTTTGTGCTTGAAATGTTAAAATAGAAAAATTTTCTATTATCATCAAAACTCTCACTTAAAATTTATTTTCACTTCACTTTCACTTCATTTTCACTTCATTTTCACTTCACTGTCACTCAAAATTTATTTTTATTACATTTGCACTTCACTTTCACTCTTCTTTCACTTTTAATATAAAAAATGTCACTCTTTTCACTTCACTTTCACTCCACTTTCACTCAAAATTAAATTTCACTTCACTTTCACTTCACTTTTACTCAAAATTTATTTACACTCCACATTCACTTTACTTTCTCTCAAATTTTATATTTAATCCATATTCACTTTACTTCCACTCAAAATTTATCTACACCACTTTCACTTCACTTTTACTCCAAGTATATTTTTATTCCACGTCACTTTAACTTTACTTTTACAATAATCTCCAAACATATTTTCAATTTAATTTCATTTTACTTGTACTCAAAATTTAATGTAATTTGACATTTACTTCACTTTCACTCAAAACTTTCTTGGTTTCACTTACACTTCAATTTTGACTTTATTTTCCTTTGACTTAAAATTTATTTACACTCCACATTAACTTTACTTTCACTCAAATTTTATTTTTAATCCACATTCACTTCACTTTTACTCAAAATTTAATTTAACACTCACTTCACTTTCACTCCGCTTTCACTTTTAATATAAAAAAAACTTCACTCTTTTCATTTCACTTTCACTCCACTTTCACTCAAAAATTTATTTTCACTCCACTTTCAACCAAAATATTTTTTACTACACTTTTACAATCACTTAAAATTTATTTTCACTTCACATTTTCGTTGATTAACGTTGTGGACCTTAAAGTTCGTAGTCTGAGAGTGAAGTAAAAGTAGAGTGAAAATAAATTTTGAGTGAAAGTGAAAGTAATATGAAATAGAAGTGAAAATATATTTGGAGATTATTGTAAAAGTAAAGTTAAAGTGACATGGAATAAAAATATATTTGGAGTGAAAGTGAAGTGAAAGTGGGGTAGATAAATTATGAGTGAAAGTGAATTGAAATTGAAGTGAAACT
Source organism: Leptopilina drosophilae (assembly GCA_032873175.1). NCBI lineage: Eukaryota > Metazoa > Arthropoda > Insecta > Hymenoptera > Figitidae > Leptopilina > Leptopilina drosophilae. The sequence continues at coordinate 5,825,913 of CM065485.1, read as the reverse complement.
AAATTTTGAGTCAAAGTGGAAGTAAAGTGAAATTGAAGTGGAAGTGAAATAAAAAAGGTTTTGAGTGAAAGTGAAGTGAATGTTAAATTAAATTAAATTTTGAGTAAAAGTGAAGTGAATGTGGATTAAAAATAAAATTTGAGTGAAAGTAAAGTGAATGTAGAGTGTAAATAAATTTTAAGTCAAAGTGAAAATAAAGTCAAAATTGAAGTGTAAGTGAAATAAAAAAATGTTTAAGTGAAAGTTAAGTGAATATTAAATATAATTAAATTTTAAGGGAAAGTGAAGTGAATGTGGATTAAAAATAAATTTTGAGTGAAAGTAAAGTGAATGTAGAGTGTAAATAAATTTTAAGTCAACGTGAAAATAAAGTCAAACTTGAAGTGTAAGTGAAATAAAAAAAATGTTTAAGTGAAAGTTAAGTGAATATTAAATATAATTAAATTTTAAGGGAAAGTGAAGTGAATGTGGATTAAAAATAAATTTTGAGTGAAAGTAAAGTGAATGTAGAGTGTAAATAAATTTTGAGTCAAAGTGAAAATAAAATCAAAATTGAAGTGTAAATGAAATAAAAAAAATTTTAAGTGAAAGTAAAGTAAATATTAAATTAAATTAAATTATGAGTAAAAGTAAAATGAAATTGAAGTGAAAATATATTTGGAGATTATTGTAAAAGTGAAGTTAAAGTGACGTGGAATAAAAATATATTTGGAGTGAAAGTGAAGTGAAAGTGGGGAAGATAGATTTTGAGTGAAAGTGAAATAAAATTGAAGTGAAACTAAATTTTGAGTCAAAGTGAAAGTAAAGTGAAATTGAAGTGTAAGGGAAATAAAAAAAAGTTTTACGTGAAAGTGAAGTGAATGTTAAATTAAATTAAATTTTGAGTAAAAGTGAAGTGAATGTGGATTAAAAATAAAATTTGAGAGAAAGTAAAGTGAATGTAGAGTGTAAATAAATTTTGAGTAAAACTGAAGTGAAATTGAAGTGAAATTAAATTTTGAGTGAAAGTGAAGTGAAAATAAAATAAAACTTTTCAGTAATGTTCGGAATATTAATAAAGGTAACAAAAAAATTGCATTCTAAGACATCAGTGAAGAGAAAAAAATACTTTATTTTGCCTCTATACCTCAATGCAGATACAATTCTTCAGTGAGTGAATTGTGACATAATAATTTGTCGCATCATTTAATTTTCATGAATATTTGATGCTCGTCGCGTGCAAAAATGAGGAGAGCAAACTGATTCGCAAAGCATGTCGGGGACATTTTCAAATTAAGCTTTATCCAGATCAATAATGTCAGAAACACGTTTTCTATGGAATTATGTGAAACTTTGTGTTTTCATATATGTTGTCGTTCCGTTGTTGTCGCTCTTGTTGTTTGTATATCCAGTCACGATCCCGTTTTACCAACTGGACCATTACTACATTTTGAGTAAAGTCCGGTAACAAGTCTCACACAATATGATATAATTGGTACACTCACATGCACAAAAGTGCAAGTTACTGTTAATATTTCAAGAGAATTAATTTTCATTTCCCTTCAACAAATTCTTTAGTTCTTTGAAAACTTTTTTAGGAAAAGATTTAAATTATTGTCGCGTCCCAGTGACTTTATTAAAAACAATTGAATTTTTATTCTTAATAAATTAAATTAAAATTAAATTAAAATTAAATTAAAATTAAATTAAAATTAAATTAAAATTAAATTAAAATTAAATTAAAATTAAATTAAAATTAAATTAAAATTAAATTAAAATTAAATTAAACTTAAATTAAAATTAAATTAAAATTAAATATAAAATTTATTATTAAAAAAATTAAATAATTCTATTTAGTAATATATATAAAGCCTAATACGGTCGAGTTGCTTTAAAAATATTTTTTTTAATACAAACCAGTTTCGAAAATATTATTCTTCTTTTCGACAAGGGATTTTTCATTCAAGTCAGTAGGAAAATTACAATTTTCGTGAAATGAACAAAATGTAAACAAGTTGGAGAGTCAATAGTTCACTACAAGAGGATAGATTTCAATCTAGTTTACTGCTCTAGTCGACTCAGTGATTTCGACAACTGGCCGTAAAGTTTGCTACGACATTTACCACTATTGAAAGGTTACTTACGAGTTGGGATTATCACCTTGATCAGCACGATAGATAACAAGAGCTGTAGGTAACAACTAACAAGTTATATAAAAGTAGAAGAGCTATAACAAAAATCGTATTTCCCCTTTTGAAAAATTCAAAGACATTTAAGTAATATAAATATTGAATCATAAATCGTTTGTTACTAAGTTATTAATTTTTTTATTCCACTTCGATAAGATGATATACCACGTAATCTTTTCTTGGTAAAATTAAAATCTTTTAGAGATTACTAGGAACTGGGAATCGATTATGTAATTTCACTTCAATTACACTTCACTAACAGTTATACTCAAATTTTATTTTCACTTCATTTTCGCTTTAATTTAAAATATATTTTTAAATCATTTTCATTTTAACTGAAAACTTATTCTTACTCTGTTTTTACTATTACTTAAATTTTATTTTCACTTTACTTTCACTTCACTTTCACCTTTACTCGAGTTTCAATTTCACTCCACATTCACTTTACTTTCTCTCAAATTTTATTTTTCATCCACATTCACTTCACTTTTACTAAAAATTTAATTTAATATTTACTTCACTTTCACTCAAAACCTTTTTTATTTCACTTACACTTCAATTTCACTTTACTTTCACTTTGACTGAAAATTTAGTTTTACTTTAATTTCATTTCACTTTCACTAAAAATTTATCTTCACCCCGCTTTCACTTCACTTTCATTCAAATTTTAATTTCACTTCAATTTCACTTTACTTTCTCTCAAATTTTATTTTTAATCCAAATTCACTTCACTTTTTCTCAAAACTTTTTTTTTCACTTGCACTTCAATTTTACTTCACTTTCACTTTTACGCAAAATTTAATTTTACTTTACATTCACTTCACTTTTACTCAAATTTTATTTTTACTTCAGATTCACTTCACTTTCACTTTTACGTAAATTTTTATTTTACTTTACATTCACTTCACTTTCACCCAAATTCTATTTTTACTCCATATTTACTTCAGCTTACCTGATATTTTATTTTTACTCTACTTTCACTCCACTTTCACTTTTACACACATCTTATTTTCACTCCATATTCATTTTACTTTCACTTTTACTGAAACCTTACTTTTACTTAAAATGTATTGAATGCAATTTCATTTTTACTAAAATTTAATGTTCACTTCAGGTAAATTTTACTTTTACTCAAATTTCACTCAAAATGTATTTTCATTTCCACTAAAATTTTATTTTCATTCAACTTTCACGTCACTTTCACTTAAAATGTATTTTCACTTTGCTTAAGGAATTAAAAATATCATTTTATATTTTTAATAAAAGTAAAAGTAGATTGAAAATGAAGTGAAAATAGATTTGGATTAAAATTGCAAGTGAAGTGAAAGTGGAGTGAAAATAAAATTTGAGTAAATCAGTTTCATTGCACTTTTACTTGCACTTCACTTTAAAATTTATTCCTACTTCATTTTTACAATTACTGAAAACTTATTTTCACTCCACTTGCAGTTAAAATTTGTTTTTACAATGGTGTAAAATAAAAATTTGAGTAAAGGTGAAAGTGAAGTGAAAGTAAAGTGCCAATAAAATTTTAGTAAAGGTGAATTTGAAGTGAATGTAGAGTAAAAATTAAAGTTTAAGTAAAAGTGAAAATAGTGTGAAAGTGAAAATGAAATTGACGTAATATTTAAATTTAAGTGAATATGAAAGTGAAGTGAAAATAAAATTTGAGTAAAGGTCAATGTGAAGTGAAAATATAATTTAACTAAAAGTGAAAGTGAGGTGAAAGTGAAGTGTTAATATAGTGCAAGTGAAGTGAAAGTGAAAATGAAGTGAAAATAAAATTCGAGTAAATGTTTAAACAAATAACTTTCGTTAAATAATATTTAATTAATGAAGCAAATAGATTGAAAATTTTATTCACTTTAAAGTAAAAGATAGTCATAATTAAAACATAAGATAATGAAAAGAATTTTTTATCTATGGTATTCTGTGAAGATAAAAAAAAATTCAATTACAATATTTATATTTATAGTTCCTCATCATAAGGATAGTTTTATCATAAAATTCTTTGTATTCCTAACTTTTCTTTCCCCCCGAAGCATAAAATGAGGAAGTTTGTATTCAACAGAGAAGGATTTCAGAAGTTTTTTGTTGAGTGTGAACGTGCCGATGCTAAAGAATATAATAATTCTTGAGAAGTAGCGATTTTCTTACTCCACCTCTAGCTAAAAATATAGTTTTAATATCAGTTGAGGTATATTTTTATAGTACATCCACATTAATCCAGATTAATTAATTCCAAGCGACTATATCTTTATTTTCTCATCGTGTTATGAATTCCAATTTTCTAAAGATTCGTAAAAATTAGTGCACTTGACAATTATTTCTTATATTTTATTAAATAAAAAAAGTTAAATAAAAATAAATAAAATAAATAAAATTAAATAAAAGTTTATTAAATTATTTTTTTTTGAGAAAAGATTGTCATTGTCGTCCCGCAAGTTTAGATGCTGTGGATTAGAAAATAAAAATTTTTTTTTTGTTTTATCCTTATTAATTAACTCGTAAATACTAAATGCCTGAACAGTTTAAAAATTTTATTTTTTAGCTCCCATTTCAATAAAGTAAACCGAAGGCTACTCAAATTTTATTAAAATTACGTTGTTTATCTCGAAAAGTTTCATAACAAAGTATAAAGTTATGGCTAGTTTATTGAGTCATTAAAAACAAGGTATGTAGAAAATTTAAAGAGGTCAAGTAGTCAGTTAAATAGTTTCTATATTATTTACTGTAAAAAGAGTCATAATAACTGCTATGAACATTATAAGAAAATTCTCGATAATTGTTTATTGCTCTATTAATTTCTAAGCTCAATTTTCTTTTTGGAAATAACGGAAGTCAAATTATTTTCAAATGAAAAAAGATGATAAAAAAATAAAATCAAATATAAATTTTATCAGGTAAATTACTTTTTTTGTACAGTGCAAAGTGAATTAAGAAAAGAAAGGAAAAGTCGCATTTTTTTCGTTCCTTTTAATAATGACTCTCGGAAATGTTAATAACTCCCTCGGCTCATGTATAGTGTTTTATAAAATTGTAGTCTTTTGTCTCGAATTAAGGACAGAGGTCGCGACACAAAACCTGAGTAGGTACCAATTATATCTTTTGTTGAAATCGGACTCTCTCTAACCATTCCTTTGAATTCTATTAATGAGTAAAGACTGTTTTGGCTGAAACTATAATTTCTGTAAACCTACGTTATTTGCAATTGTTAATTTTCAATTTTAATGGAAATTAATTTTCAATTTTAATGAAAATTAATTTTCAATTCTAATGAAAATTTAAAAGGATATTTTTATTATTACAAGTTTTTAAATAAATTTGAATAACTCTTTAATACGAATAGAGAAAAAAAAGATGAATCGTTATCATTGGAATAATTTTTCATCGTGAAAATTGCAAAAAAAAAATGTAAAAATTTTGTAGAATACTCATAAAGAAGTACGTTTCGAAGAGGTTTTACTCTTGCTCTGATTGGAGCGATGTTGTTTACGGTTTAATGGCATTGCTAACGCTCTCGTTAAAACGCTGGGACTTAAATCGGAAAATTTAATTGGAGCCTATTAAGTTTCAGCTGATGGACCTTTCCATAATATTTATAATTTTATATTTTTAAAAATGTTATTAAAGTTGCCAAAGTTCGTGAAATTTTATTTTTTTATGATAATTATTCAGTTCTGATAAATGTGTTTATAATAATTTATTATATTGTTATTTATTGTTATAATAAATTAATAATAAATTAATAATAAATTAATAATAAATTTATAATAAATTTATAATAAATTTATAATAAATTAATAAAATAATAATTTACTATAAAAATTTTCATCATATTTTTTAATTTTCATTTGACCGTGAAAAATATTTTACTACAAACAAAAATATTATTGATTTTATTGGCAATTCAATTAAATATTTATCTCCTAAACGATATTCCCTTAAATCGTATTTAAATATTCGTGAATTTATTTGCAATTCATTTACATTTATTTACAAGTGTCACGTCCCAAAAGAAAAAAAGAAAAAAAAATAGTTATAGAAAAAATAACAAATTCAATGTACAAGAACATCTTCTTCGTTCGAATAAAAGTAAGAAGCGCCTCGTTAATAGAATCACAAATATAACAGGGTAGCTCAACGGGAAAGTTGTTGAAGAGCTTTCATTTTTATAATGCACCATTTTCTACTATGAATTTTTTTTAAGCTTTAATTTAAATTTGTTCTTTTCTGGTAACAATAGATTCTTTTATTTTATTGAATGGATATTGATAACCATCTTCACTTGTTTGTTCTCTTTTTTCCTTCGATCCAAAATCCAATAGCTTTTTACTCATTTATTGAATTTATGACTCACCTATCCTAATCTTTAACTATTGACTTTTTTTGTAAAGCTTTCAATACTTTTCTCAGAAAATCAGTGTCTAATGTTTTAAATCTAAATATTTTAACACATTTGTGCGCGCAATTTACGATCGACAATAGGACTCATATTTCTATACAAAAGAATAAAACCATTTTTAAGAATCAATTTTTGGAATTTTTTTCTACATCGTTAAACAGAAAATATTAATTCACTTTCAAGTTCCGAATCAAGAAACATTTGTTTTATAACAATTATTAGTTGTAATGACTAAAAATTTATTGATAATTAACAGTTTATTATTCAAAACTTGGTACTGGAAAAATAAAAAATATTTTCAATTAATACAGAATTGCAAATTACAAAGGAAATTGTGCCTTTTAATAATTTCTGTTATATCATCAATATTGAGGTCACTTTGAAAGTTGAAGCAAACAAATGCCATGCAATCCGTAATTAATGAACTTATTCTCAAGTATTCAAATAAGAGGAAAATAGTTAAGACCAACTATTATAATTGAAAATTTCTTAATTTTGTACAAAAAAAAGAAACTTTTCAAAAATGTGTATTAAAAAAAAAAAATCTTACTCAAAAACAATTTATTACAAGACTAAAGAAAAAATTGACAAAGAAAAATTGTTCATAATAAAAATTAGAAACATTTATCTCTACTTAAGAAATGTTTAATTTGTGAAAATTTATCTCTTTGAAGGGAAACATTTAAAAACTTCTGTAACAAAGTCAATTAATCTTTAAGGGAAATTAATAATATAGAAAGATAAAAAATTAATGTTAAAAGAAAGTTTATTTAGAAGAAAAAAAAGTATTTTTTCTATGTTTTGTCACCCTACTGAAAGTTAATAAAGAAGTACTAAAAATTTTTTACTGAAACCAACAAATTAGTCGGAAAAAAAATTTATCAATATTTTTAGAAACAATTTTAAAAAATTGATAATTTTAAGTAAAATAAACAATAAATAAATCAAAGAATGAAATTATTTTCGCAAAATTTTCCAAAATTCAATTATTTTTAACGTCTATAATTAAAATTAAAAAATTTCTCCTAAGTAATCAAATATAAAAGAATATTTTTTTTTTTAAATATTATAAAAACATTCATAAAAATATTCTGCAAACATTCAATTAATTTCAGAAATAATGAAATTTTTAAGTAAATTTATTTGTTTGAAAATATTTCTATACCATTTTCTTCCAGGAATTCAATTATTTAAAATAAATAAGTAATTAAATTTTTTATCAAGCGTTCAAATATTATTATAAATAATAAAACTTGTAGCAAAATTTATACTAGTAATTATTTTCAATATGTTTTCATTTTTTAATTTCTTGCTAGAATTCAATCAATTGAAAATTTTTTTTATAAAATTCTTAGCAAACATTCAATTATTTTCATAAAAAAATTAATTTTTCAGAAAAATTCAATTATTGAGAATTTTAAAACACAATTTTCATGAAATTGGGCAAAAAAGCAATTATTCGAAAAGATTTTTATAAAATAATTTGCAAGAAACAAGAATTCAACTTTTTCCATAAATAATAAAATGTTGACAGGAAAATTATTTGAAATAAATCACGATTTTTCGAAAAAATAAATTATTTACAAATATTTTTATTAAATTGTTCGCAAAAGTTTAATTTTTAAAAAAATTTTAATAAATTTCTCAGCATGAATTTAAATTAATACGAATAATAAAAATTTTCTTACAAATTCAATTATTTTGAAAAATTTTAATGAAATTCTCTGTAGAAATTCAATTATTTAAAAAAATGTTTATATTATTCTTTACAAACATTTCTATAAAAAAATTTATATTTTAATAAAAAATATGATTTTTAAAAGAATTCAATTATTTCAAATACAACTTTCATAATATTTTTTCAAAAAATCAATTAAATATAAAGATGTTTATACAATTTTTCTCCAAGAATTTAATTATTGAAAAAGCAATTTTAAATAAAGTTTTAAATCAATTCCACGTTAATAATGCAATTATTCATAAAAATTCCACTAAAGCTCTTACAAGGAATTAAATTATTTAAGAAACATTTTTTCTTCTAACTTATTAAATTAAAATTTGATAATTATTTTCAATATTTTATTTTTATTCAATTTTTTTTAATGAATTTAATTATTTTAAAAAAATTTAATAATATTCTTCATAATTATTCGTTGTATTTTATTTATTGGTAAATTATTTTTATTTTTTACCATTTTATTAATTTTGTATATATTTTTTTGGATAGACATCCTGAAGAGGAAATTATTTAGATTTTGAATCGTTAGAGTGAATAAATATTTTATTCACTGTTCAAATGTTTTCATTTTATTTTATTATTTTATCTCAGTATTTATTTTATTTAAAAATATTTAAAAATTTTAAAAAAATAAAATTTTGGAAATTTAAAATCGGAAATCTGTCTTTCGGAAGAAAGTTTCTTCGGAAAACTTTATATTCGGAAAATTGTATTCGAAGAAATGACCTGGAATCGGAAGAACTACAGTTGTAATTTTTAGAAATATTAAAATTTCACAGAGGCTTTTCTTTGAAATCATTTAAAATATTTTAATTCTTGTGAAAAAAAATTGGTACTTAAATATTTATTTGAAAAGAAATATTCTTTTTTTTCATTGTAATCTATTTGTTTAGAAAATTATGGAGTCAATTAAGTGTTCAATTTTTCGATAGCTATACATTTTGACTACTTTTTTTGATTACTTTTGTAATGCTAAAATTAATCATAGAGTGGGAAAAAAATTTTGTAGAATAATCGGAAATTAATTAGATTTTTCTTACATAGTTTTTGTCCGTTTGAAGAAATATTTTTTTTCTCTCCTTTTTTTCATTAATTCGAGAATCCAGCACAGCTGACAGAGAAGGTAAAGTTTGTTAGCAGGCGAGAACTCAACCAAAACTGAAAACAGTATATATTGCTCTGGCCTGAAGCAACTCTGTTTCTCTTCTTTAGCAAGTATATGGAAAATATCCTATCCATGGTCTTCTACAAAAGAGAAGATGAAACACCCAACTAAAAGCTTTTACAAATAAATGTAAAATTGATAGAAACTTTTGCGAGATACTTTTCAAAAGTAAGCTCTTTTAACTCTTTAAGCAGATCTAAATACATTCTTTTACTCTATATTATATATAAGTTCTTTTCATGAATAAAAAAATTTTAAATTTAGTTCGAAATTTATTTTACCATATTTGTTATATATAATATAATTTAACATTAAAAAAGAGAGCATTGCAGGAGGATAGTTTTTAGAATGATTTAGTAAAATTTTATTCGTTGAATTAATTTTCGAAAAATATACATTATACACATATATATATAAATTCGATAATTGAATGAAAATGACCTCTAATGGAAATTTATAGTTTCATTATAGAGCGCTCTGGCATATTAGAGGAGTCTGATTGCAGTAACTTCATATTCGCAGTCGTGATTGATGTTTGCAGTATTTAGTACGTTGAACTGGTTTCATGTTCCAGAGAACGGAACTTAATGTATCTTCATTATGTATTGTACGAATGCATATACGAATGTCATCAATAATTATGAGAAAATTTACATCTAAACTTCTCTGGGTGTAAAAAATGTTTTCTTCTTTAAATTTCTTTCTAATGAGCTGAAAATATTTTTTTATCATCCTATTCTTTTTATTATTTTTCATTACAATTTTCTTTTAGTTTCGAAAATTTTTTTTTTCTCTCTGTGTTACATTCTACCAAAGTAAAGCTTAAACTTCTAAAAGAATTTACAAAATATTCTGAAATATTATTAATTGGTTTTAAAAGTCGAAAAAATTAACTACAATAATCTTCGTAGTATTTCGTTCATTCATTCTGTCCGCAGATTGAAGTTAGTTACAGTTATTCTTATGTTTTTCATACGTTTTGATAGAAAATAGAAATATACGTATATGGGACATTCCATTTCAAAACGAACCACCTTATAAACAATTGCCATTGTAAGGCAATTTTCAAAAAATTATTTCTCCCATTTACTAAAGCCAAACTTTATTTACTATTAGTGATTTTAAAATAAAAATTTCTCAATTTTATGATGGTAAATTTTTTTTTTTTTAAATAATAGAATTTATAGAAAAAATTAAGTTTGAAAGATAACCTTTTGAATATCTCAAAACATGTCGTGTCCGATTTTCTTAAAATTTATGTCAAAATGAAGCTTAAAAATTCTAGTTTCATTTTATGTAAACATTACAATGGGCAATTCGGTTGAAATTAAGAACCAATTAAATTTTATGAAGCAGTCAAAGGTTAAATAGTGTAAAAATTTGAAAAAAACAAATTCCTCTCGGTACATACATAAAACCTTAGAAATTCTTGTAAAATTTAATTAATTTCTCAAATTTCCGCGAATCGCCCATTATAATGTTTACATAGAATAAAACTAGAATTTTTAAGCTATATTTTGACATAAATTTTAAGAAAATCGGACACGACATGTTTTGAGATATTCAAAAGGTTATCTTTCAAACTTAATTTTTTCTATAAATTTTATTATTTAATTAAAAAAATTTTTTACCATCATGAAATTGAGAAATTTTTATTTTAAAATCACTAATAGTGAATAAAGTTTGGCTTTAATAAATGGGAGAAATAATTTTTAAAAAATTGCTTTACAATGGCAATTGTTTATATGGTGGTTCGTTTTGAAATGGAATGTCCCATATACATTATAATGATCGTAAGTTTCCTTTCCGTTAGCAAATTATCTGTATTTATTTGTTTTTTTTTTAAATTCATTTTTGTGGTTTATTGTCATTTTTTTAATGTCAAAAAGAAACAAAAAAAACTAGTTTTATTCACTTCACAAAATTGACAAAAATTCCATTCCATATTTTATATTTTCCTATTCCCTAGTTTTCATAAAAAATATTTACTTTTTTCTTATCCTGCTAATAAATTGAATTTATGCTACGATTTTTATTATTCATGAAAGAATTTAAAATAATTTCATTCTTGCGAAGAATTTAAAAAAAAATATTTGAAAATAATTGAATTTTCAATGAAAAATGTTATTATTTATAAAAATAATTAAATTTTTCAGAAGAATTTTATTATCTACAAAAATAATTGATTTCTTTGGGCAAATTTTGTTATTTATGAAAATAATTGAGTTTTCTTGAAATATTTTATTATTTATTAAAATAATTAAATTCTTGCGAAGAATTTTTAAAAAAATTTTGAAAATAATTGAAATTTTCTGAAGAATTTTATAAATTTTAAGAAAAATTGACTTTTTTTGAAGAATTTCATAATTTATAAAAATAGTTAAATTTTTTTGGAATATTTTTCTATTTTTGTAAAAATAATTGAATTCTTGCGAAGAATTTTTTTTTAAATTTGAAAAATAATTGAATTTTCGGAAAGAATTTTTAAAACAATTTGGAAAGTCAATTTTAGGAAAAATGGACTTTTTTTTGAAGAATTTCATAATTTAAGAAAATAGTTAAATTTTTTTGGAATATTTTTCTATTGTTATAAAAATAATTGAATTCTTGCGAAGAATTTTTTTTTAAATTTGGAAAATAATTGAATTCGTAGGAAGAATTTTATTATTTATAAAAATAATTTAATTCTTTCAAAGAATTTCATTAATTAGGTAAATGATTAAATTCTTGTAGCGAATTTTATTAAAATTGATGAAAATAATTGAATTTTCTCCTAGAATTAGTTATTTTATATAAAAATAGTAGATATTGAAAATAATTGAAATGTGAAAAGTTTTTAAAGATAATTAAATTTTACAAAGAATTCTATTAAAAAATTTGTCAATAATTGAATGTCGGTGGGAAATTTTGTTACATTTTTTTGAAAATAATTGGATTTTCCAAAAAACCTTTTATTATTTATAAAAAAAATTGAATTCTTGCAAACGATTTATTAGAATTTTTTAAAATAATGTAATTTCCGAGAAATTTATTACTTTTAATAATAATTGAATTATTGTGATGAATATTGTTATTTATGAAAATAATTGAATTTTGAAAAGAATTTTATTGAAATACCTCAAAATAATTGAATTTTCGGGACTAATTTTTTATTATTTAAAAAAAACTGTATTAAAATTATATTTAAAACAATTAATTTCTTTCGAATAATTTTATTAAATTTTTGAAAATAATTGAATTATTGTGGAAAAAAGTTTATTAAAATGTTTAAAAAGAATTTGATTTCTGTTAAAAATTTTATTACTTTTGAAAGGAATTGAAATCTTCAGAAGAATTTTATAAACATTGTTTTAAATAATGAATTTTTAAATGTTATGAAAATTTTATTTGTTTAAATAATTGAATTCTTGTCAAAAACTTTATTTGTGAATGTAATTGAATTTTACGATTATAAAAATAATTAAATTCATGCTTAGAATTTAATTAAAATTTTTTTTGAAAAAATGGAATTTACATGAAAAATTTTATAATTATTAAAAGTAATTGAATTATTGGGAAAAATGAATTGCATAAAATTTTGTTAAATGAAATTGATTTTTTTCAATATTAGCGAATTACAAGTAGTGGAAATTCTCTTAAAAAAATATTGTTTATATTCTTTGTTCGGAAAGTTAAATACCTATATATAGCTAATAATTTTTTTACCTTCTCTATTCTTTAGAATAATTAAAATTTTTGTAATGAAGTTTTTCTTTAATTTAGGTATCAGATAACAATTTTTGTGAAATTCAATGTTCCTCGTACAAGAAAGTTTAATTATTTTCAATTTTGAAAGTCTGATGCCAAATTTGAAATTAGTATCGAAATTTGTTAAACTTTTTTTTCATTTATTTTGCTAGTATACTTATCAACTTCGTCAGGTTTTGCAATTTTTTTCTTTCGTGCTTTGACCATTATATTCATCAAAATCCTTAGCGTTGGATATTTTTTAATATTTTTGTCAGTTCTTGTTCAAATTCTGTTTTCGAAAAGATCACATTTTTCTCCAGGCAATAAGCAGTTACAAGCTCTAAAAAAATTATTTAAAATAAATACGAATTATTTGTAGTATTTTATGCAAACTATTTATAAAATTAATTTACAAGATTTATTTAAAAAAATGACTACGTAGTATTATTTACCATGAATATATTCGTAAAGAAGTGATCCCTTAAAAACGGTTTTATTTGGCATTGGTTTTATTGCAGTGAATAAAATAGCAACGTCTTTGCTAAGAATCTTTTTCATTATACATTTAATAGATCGAGAGAGAATGTCTTCTCTATCCATGTGGAACACCAACCTTTCACTCTGTCAATTTTTTTTATATTTTTTCAATTATAAATGAATATTTAAATTAATTAAATTAAAATTAAAATAAATAAATTGTTTTAAATTTCAACCAGAATATAAATTTACTTACCAATTTCTTTTTATAAGAATCATTTGTTTCTAATAATTTGGTCAGTTTGACTAAATCATTCTCTGTTGTCACTGGTAAATTATTATCGAAGAAATTTGGAGTCTTTAAGTTTTGAGTTTTGGAAAGTATTTCTATTGTCGACTGTTGAATACTATTTTGAAGTTCTAATTGCTGTATTTTCTGCCTCATATTTTCAAGTTGCTGTTCTGGATTGTCCTCTCGCAATGGATTTGAAATATTGTTTTCTAAAATAGTAATCATTTGTTAAAAATGTTAAAAATAGATGATAAATTAAGCATATCACTGGTCAGTCTTTTTTACAATGTATTGCATTTTCTTAGTTCCTTAAATTATCTCTAGATTTAAAAATATTTTCCAATAATAATAATTTTTGCATTTACCTTCCATGTCGTCTGGTTGGTTTGCACAAGAGCATTTCGACGAAGATGATGAGACATTTTTTTCAGATCCTTCTGAAGATTTGGAGTGTTCCATTGCAACTTTTTTTAAGTAGACTGAAATTTCATTTGAAATGTAAGTAAATGTAAATTAAATGTTTTTAAAACAAAGTTCCAGTAGGGCTGCTTTCAATAATTTTTCTGAATAAAATCAAGAGTCTAATAATGATTCTTGCTCTGAGAAAGTTTTGCAATCAGTGAACAATACTGCTTTTAAGTGTTTGGTCTCTTTGTTTCGATTTTTAGATCTGGATATAGGTTTTTTTTGAATTCATGTTTCTTAGATAGGATTCAAGGAGATAAGTTTTTTTAAATTGATAAGACTGGCTAAAAATTCAGTTTTATTTCATTTTGAAGGCATGACATTTCCGATAATGATTATTATCAAACATGGATTTATAGTTATCTCTAATTATTGCATAATATTGATAATATGTAAGTTTGTAGATACCGTTTGCAACTATAATTGGATAATAAAGAATTAATTTAAATAAAAGTATACTGAAAATCATTTTTAAAAATTAAATTACAGTTCTTTCTTTACTTCCAATTCAGTTTTATTCTCCACCGTTGGTATCAGAATTTTTTAATTTCTTCGACTTCAACAATAAGCTCAAACAATTTTTTCACCTGAATTCCTGTTTTGCATGTATAGCACAATACGAGAGTTTGCTCCTTTCCATTTATATTTTTCCACTTTGTATGGATGAAACTGCAAAGTTAAGAGGACAAGTGTACAAAAAGTTGTAAAAGTTGGAAGTTACAAGGCAGTTTGTAAATCGAATTTGGAAGTTAGGACACCACCACCATTTCTTTCACGACTTATCAGTCAAACTGCACTTTTCCAACTAAAGAAATAAAACTTTTTAAAGGAATCAAGTTACACAATTCCGCCCAAATGTTTTCCGAGAAACAATGTCGTTTTTGACAGAAACATAATTAAGTTTTCTTTTTCTGTTGTTTTGAAAATATTTCTTATTATCATTAACAATAATTTAGATCTTAATTAATAAGTTCTTTAGATCTTTTTTGATCTTTTTTAGACGATTTTGATCAACAATTTTTTGATTGACAATTTTTGATTGACAATTATGTAAAAGTCAGATAATGACGTTGCCAGGTCAAATTAAATGAAAGCAGAAATTAACAACGATCATTTTATCCAAAAAGAAAAAAACATATCATAATAAGCGCTTCTCTGGTATTTTAATTCGATTCATGTTCTACTCGATGTTCTTCGTTAGCAAACATTCCTTCCGTAGGAAATATTGAGTTTCAATAAAAGAAATAAAAATACTGATCAGAAAATTTTATCTTTGAATATATATTTTTAGATGAAAAGAAGTATTTTTTATCCGATTTTCCATTTTGTTCACGACTTTATTCCGCCTAAACATGTTTATTCTGATAAAAATAAAATTTAGATTAATAGAAACCTAAATAAATGTTTAAAAATTCTAAATGTACATCCTGAGCACTAGGGCATCCGCTCTTTAATTTTATGGCACATTTTGTTACATTGCAAAGCAGGATGTTATTCTCGAAACTCAGCTCTCATGAAAATATCATGTTTAGTGAATTCATAGCAGGAAGGTGGTTTATAATAGCTTAAGACAGATTATTAAAGACCATTTTGATTATAATAGAGTTTTGATGATGTGCGACATAATTATTGCCAGGAAAATATAGTGACGATGGTTAATTTAATTCATCCTATATTATAATTAAGAAGTATACTTTATTTGGAATTATTTAAATTATTTTTAAATTGCAAATAATTCATAGAATCATTTATAAGTATAGGAGAATTTTCAATGTTGTCATTTAAATGCGGTCAGTACGATTAGATAAGTCAGGAGGAAAACTACCTTTTACAGAAATCAATACCCTATTGTAGAAATTGAACATACTTTGACAATCGACTGTTTCACTATCATTAGCAATGAACATTGAAAAAATCATTTGGTTCAAAATTTCAAATAGAACTTTAGTGGTGTATATTTGTAAAATATTTAAAAATATTTAATCATCATAAATTTTTCCATTCAACAAGTTATTTAAATTGATTAAATGGAATTTTTGACACTTTAATTTTTGACACTAGTTCTTTTAATTTCAATAAGGATTATTCAGTGTATTACTTTTTAATTTTGTATTGCTTCTTTTTGTATTGCTTCCTTTTGTATTGCTTCTTTTTGTATTCCTTCTTTTCGTATTGCTTCCTTTTGTATTGAAATTATTTGAATTTATCATTTGCGGGTATTTATAATTTATTTTGTTTGTTATTAAATATTTTACTGCAAACTTTAAAGCTTCAGATGAGCTTAACGGCAGTAGGAAATATTTAAATTATAAAGTTTCAAATGAACATTGATTATAAACAGGTTAAAGAGTTTCAAGAGAGGATTAAATCTATGTTTAGCAGTAGTATCCTAAAATTACAAATTTACAATTGACGCGTACGAAATACTAATGAAGTACTTTCTCAAAAGTTTAATGTATCACTTCACTGGTAATTTTTTTTCATCCCATTTTTCACTTCTGTTTTCAGAAGAATTAAAATTGAAAAAATATTATTCAATTCGACATTAAGAGTTTCATGTTTGGAAATATTTGTATTTTCTTGAATCCTCCGTCCATTGTGACACGAAAAAGTTTTCTCGAGACAAATATAATAATGGAAGTGTCACGTTTTTCTGAGTGTGTGTGAATTGGGCTGGATCATCTCGACTGATTCTTCTATTCAGGACATAGAGTACAATCCCCATAGCACTTAATCCGCTTTTGCTTATTTTTGAATCTAAACTTGACTTTTATTGTCGTAATCCTAACTTGACATGGCAATCAATAAAAAGAAAATCATGGTATTCGTTAAAAGTCTCAGACATAATTCGAAAAATCCTTTTTTTTTATCAATCAGTTATTGAGTAATTTTAACATTTTTCATTCGATACTTTGCGTGTTCAAATGTTTCATGAAGATACAAAAAACGGTGATTTTGCAATAAAAACTGTTTCGAACCCTGGATTGTAGAATTAGGGTATTAGAAAAGGAATTTACTGGAATTAATCATGAGTCAGCAGAAACTGAAGTTTAGAGTAGTATTGTTTATGGAAAGTAACTTCTTGAAAGCGGCGATACAATAACGAACAACAGTGACGGTGACAAATGATTCTGGCAAATTTTAAACCCAAAATTTAAATAATATTCTTTTTCTTCTTTACTAATGAACAATCTGTATGCGTCCAGCTGTAGGATTAATTTTTTTTCAAGAGCCACCTTGAAAGATTTATTTGTGCGGCAATAATGTTATAATGATCCACGATCTTTCACTCGAAAATTTAATGGTAACTATAAACAGAATTTCTAACTCTGTTTCACCATTATTCTATAGTTTCAGAACTTTAGCAGCTTGTCACTAACTTTGAACTCAATTATCAGTAGGTAAGTTTTTCGAACTTAGAATTAGGTTGAAAATGACGCTGAGAGCAAAACGTATGATGTCGTTGACGTAGAGGAATGCTTCTTGAAGCATTGTTTCTTGAATTAATTTAAAGAAACTATTTTTAAAAAATTAAATTCTTCTATATTAAGATTAACACTTGTTAATAATCCATAATCTTGTTAATCTTACCATCCTATTCTAAAGAATTTTATTTAAAGAAAAAAATCCCATTCAAATGTCACTAAGAAAGGATTCATTCGTGTTATTTTCTCCACTCTTTAGGCATCAATAATGTATTTCATACATAAATCGTTTCCCATTTGTTTCGAAAGACTGATTTGTCGTTTCGATTTTTATGTTCCCTTTCAGAAAATGGGTTTAATAATGAATATAAATACCAAATTCGATGAAAAGCGATTATTTATTTTCTGGGAAAATATAATTGTGTTGTTATTCATGAATATTTAAGGATTAACTGACAAACAGAGTCAAATTGAGTTGTTTGCTTTTTTGTTCAGTAAATTCTTACCATCTTCTTCATATTCAAAGAAGTCAATTTTTTAATGTCTTATTTTAATGTCTTTTCACAATATTTTTTTATCTTTTAACGTTTTAAGTTTTTAACATTTTAACTTTTTAACGTTTTAACTTGTTAACATTTTAACTTTTTAACGTTTTAACTTTTTAACGTTTTAACTTTTTAACGTTTCAACTTTTTAACGTTTTAACTTGTTAACATTTTAACTTTTTAACATTTTAACTTTTTAACGTTAAACATAATAAAATAACTTACATTAATATTAACTACAATCATTAAAATAATTTCACTGTATAAATTAGTTTCATATAAACTAGGAAGTTATAAAACTTCTTAATGTACTTGAAAATTATAATAAAGTCTTTTTCATTTCCTTTTTCATATGCAATTTGGATATTTCTGTCGAATATAATTGAGAAATATTTTGCATTTTTAAAGAAAAAGCTATCACACAGTCATATGCTTTTAAAGATATTTCGTGAATAGAATCATAAATCATTTTGTAATAGCTATATTATGAAATATGGCAAACTTATTCCAAATCTGCGCTGTTTATTTGCATTTACATATGTCTCTACGATAGATGGGGTAATAGTGGTAGCAGATCGATATCGTTTCTACGAGGATAGATACCACTAAATCTTTTTAAGTTTCTCGAGACAAATTTAAGCAAATTTTTTTTTCAGTTCATTGACCGAAACATTGGGTGTAAGTGTTCTATTTACCGAGCCATTAAAGCACATCAGCAGTTTGAAAATAGAAAAACCAGAAGAATTTTTTGTCACATGTGCAATTTTTGTGAAGAATCTTATGTGGAATTTAATATTAATTAATTTTAATTAATTTTAATATTAATTAATTTTAATATTAATTAATTTTAATATTAATTAATTTTAATTAATTTTAATATTAATTAATTTTAATTAATTTTAATATTAATTAATTTTAATTAATTATGTAATTTCACTTTATTTTCATTTCACTCTCACTCCATTTTCACTATTAGTCAAATTTTATTTTCATTCAACTTTCACTTTCACTTCACTTTCAGGTTTAATCAAATTTTATTCTTACTTCACTTTCAATTTTAATCAAATTTTATTTTCAGTCCAATTTCAATTATACTCAAAATATATTTTCATTCTACGATATCACATTTACTCAGCGTTTATTTTTATTTCACTTTCACTTTTACTTAAATTTAATTTTCCCTCAAATTTCACACCACTTTCACTCAAATTTAATTTTCATTCAAATTTCACTCCACTTTCAGTCAAAATTAATTTTCACTCAAATTTCTCCTAAAACTTAATTTTTACTTTACTTTTACTCAAACTGTATTTTCATGCAACTTTCACTTCACATTTACTCTACTTTCATTCATATTTTATTTTCACTTCACTTTCACTCAAAATCTATTTTAAAGTCACTTTCATTTCATTTACACTTAACTTCCACTTCACTTTCACCTTTACTCAAATTTTATTTTCACTTTACTTTTACTCAAATTTTATTTTCACTTCACTTTCACAAAAATTTTATTTTCACTCCACTTTCACTTTTAATCAAATTTTATTTTCAATCCATCTTCACTTGTACTTACACTGAACTTCACTTCATCTTACTTTCACTCAAATTTTACTTTTATCAAATTTTATTATTACTCCACTTTCACTTTTACTCAAAATTTATTGTCAAACTATTTTCATTTTAATTGAAAATTTATTTTGACACCACTTTCATTTTCATTTAAACTTTAATCTCACTCAACTTTCAGTCAAAATGTAAAAGTGCAAGGAAAATAAAATTTGATGAAAAATGAAAGAAGAGTGAAATTAGAGTAAATTTAAATTTTAAATTATTAAGAATAAAATTTGAGTAAAGATGAAAGTGAAGTGAAAGTGAAAGGCGAGTGAAAATAAAATTTATTTTAAACGTGAAAATTAAGTGAAAGTGGAGAGAAAATAAAATTTGAGTAAATATGAAAATAAAAATAGAATAAAAATAAAATTTGAGTAAAGGTGAAAGTGAAGTGAAAGTGAAGTAAAAATAGAATTTAACTAAAAATGAAATTTTTGGGAAAGTGGAGTGAAAATAAAATTGAACTAATAGTAAAATTGGAGTGAAAGAGGAGTGAAAATACAATTTGAGTAAATATGAAAATAAAAGTAGAGTATAAATAAAATTTGAGTAAAGATGAAAGTGAAGTGAAAATAAAATTTATTTTAAACTTAACAATAGAGTGAAAGTGGTGTGAAAATAAAATTTGAGCAAATATGAAAATGAAAATGGAGTAAAAATAAAATTTGAGTAAAGGTGAAAGTGAAGTGAAAGTGGAGTAAAAATATAATTTAACTAAAAATGAAATTTTTGGGAAAGTGAAGTGAAAATAAAATTGAACTAATAGTAAAATTGGAGTGAAAGTGGAGTGAAAATAAAATTTAAATAAAAGTGATAATGGAGTAAAAATAAAATTGAAGTAAAAGTTTAAATGAAGTGAAAATAAAATTTATGTAAAAGTGAAAGTGGAGTGAAAGTAGAATTTAACTAAAAATGAATTTTAAGAGAAAATAAAAAGTTGTAAGAATGAAATTGGAGTGAAATGTATTTTAAATCACTTTGAAACATTTATTTTAAATATTTTATAATAGATTTTAAAAGATTTTAAATTAAAGAATAGAATGAAATTTTAAAGCCTTAATAAATTATGTTCACAAAGTGTATTAGAATTAGAAAAGGAAAATTAGTACAACTTATGTATCACTGTTGACAAAACTGAAATATGCAAGTTGCTCGACCTACTGCTCCATTCATCAATATTTATGTTTGAATAGCTTCACAAAATATGAAGTAATTAGTTCCTTTTCGACTATATGTGCATACAAAATGCCATACATGTGTAAGAATATACTTTATTTACTCGTCCTGCATAAAATAAGGTTCATGGAACCAAGTACATATAGGTCAATCCATTTTTATGTTTCACCAACAACTCTTGTGTCACTTTTTTCAAAAAATCTAATTGTTTGTTAGAATTTTCATTAATTGTCAAGAAAAAGAAAATATTTTATCCTTATTTTCCTATTGTAAATTTTAATTCGATACTACAATACGGTTGTATCTTCTTTTTCTTTTTTTTCTTTTTCTTCTTCTTTCTGCGTGGAAATGAAAAAATGGCAAATTATAGTTGACTAGAAAACAAAATTACTTTTAAATACTCAATTTTTTTTTAACAATAAATAAAAAAGTTATTAACAAATTTAAAAATTAAAAAAAAAATTTATATATTTTGACTATATAGAGACTTTGGTCAATGAAATAACCGAACTCACCAACTTTGATATTTTAGGAAATATTTTTTAACCCATTTATAATAATATTAATTTAACTGGTTTTAATTAAGTGAACTATATCTGAAAGCTTGTGGGAGTATAAATTTATTAACACAATTATCTAAAATTAAATTTCTTTAAGCTCTCTTTTTTTTATTTATTTTTGGTATTTATAAATTTAGTGTTTACAATATTAATGAAATTCGTATGACAGCTTTTTGCGATTGCTAAATTCAGAAAAGCATATTAATATTTTTATTTGACAAATTTGCTTTGCAGGATATAATTTAATAACATTTTGTTAATTTACTATATGAATGTATAAAGGAACATTTATTGTTTTCGTTATTTCAGTTTGTTTGATAATATCATTTACGGCTAAATTCCTTCATGCTCTTTCGATTTAATTAACTTAGATAATAATTCTTTGATGCAATTAAAAATTTCTTTGATGATATTGAAATTTAAAGGATTATTTTAATGTAATAACTAATAATTAATAATCACTAATTAATAATTAATAATTCTTTCATATTTGTATTAATTATTGTATTAATTATTTGTAATTGTATAATTACAAATAATTATAAAATTTTACAACGCAACAATTTAACTTTAATTTAAATTTCAAATCATAGTTGACAGAAAAGTATCAAATATTTTGATTCTGGTATTTTTTAAATAAAAAAATTAAAACTACTTTTTTAACTTTATGTGTTTTAAAATTACTATTTTAGAAACAAATTTGTTTAAATAAAGAATTAATTTACCTAACATTGATAAGTTAAGAAAATTAATTTTTTAAAATATGGAAATGAAGCTCTTGAAGTTTGAACTTAAATTCAAAGAAAATGTATCGATTTTAAATCAGTTTGGAAGTTCTATTCAGTCTATGAAACACGATAGTTCTCATTAACATTCAAGGCTAAATCGACAATATTAATTTCATAAATAAATTTAATAATTTCGACCAAATGTAATGTAGAATAATTGTTAATTGTTATTTATTAATACGTTAAGATATTTTTTTCTATATTTATTTATTTAATTTCTATGTATTTATTTATTTTCTTGCTTCAAAATGGAAAATTTAAAGTTGATCACTATTTTGAAAAATTATGTGAGAATTCTTAGAATCAATAAATCAGCGTTTCGAATGCAGTTGATAAAACAGGAAAATTTGCTTCTTGACAATTATCTGCCATCTGTAAGCGAGCTTGCAAAGCTTTCCTTCCTGTAATCATTGATTATTTTCCAGCATTTGCTTGGCGATTTTAAGTTCTGTGTTCAGAGGGCACTATTGACTTTAAATTTAAATATTTAGCAGTTGTAAATAAAGTTGTTTAGAAGCTAAGTAATCAACATTTTTTCTTAAAAATTATTTATAAATAAACTGTTCAGTTCGAATGCAATATTTACTGCTACTACAAAAAAGTCCTTTGTATACTTCATAAATTTTAATCAGTTTAAAATTTTAAATAAAGAAACTGATTTTAGATAAAGAAGTTCATGAGCATACTAATTTGTCAAAGAATAAATTTTCTAATTTATTTTTATGAAATTAAGAATTCAATTATGTTTTCAAAAAATTAAAAAGATTCTCATTTTTTTAATTATCACATTCTCAAATTTGAATTATCTTTAAAAATAATAAATTTTTTCAAAAAAGTTAAATTGTTTACAAAAAATTTTAATGAAATTCTTTACAAATATTACATTATTTTTCTAAATATCTAATAAAAAATTTTCCAGGAATTCAACTATTTGCAAATTTTTTGAAAATTCTTTACAAATTAAATAATAAAATAAAAAAAAATTAAATAATAAAAATTTTTCAGGAATTCAACTATTTCCAAATTTTTTAAAAATTTGTTTACAAATTAAATAATAAAATAATAAAAAATAAATAATAAAAATTTTCCAGGAATTCAACTAACTGCAAATTTTTTACAAATTTCTTTTACAATAATTCAATGATTTTAATAAATAATCACATTTCTTACAGAGATTGAATAAGTTTCACAAACAAAAAAGTTTCATAAATAAACCTCATCATAAAATTTTCATTCAATATATTCTTCATGAAAATTTAATTTTAAAAGAAACATTCAATTACTCAATACATTGTTTTATTATACTATTTAAATAATTAAATTCTCGTAGAATCTTCTGATACAAAATTGATTTAAAAATAAATTTTAGTTGAAAGTATAAATAATTGAATATAAAAAGCATTGTTTATTTAAGTTGAAAACTAATAGTGAATTTTTTGAAGTAATTGAATTTTAAAAAGGTTTCAAATTAAAATCTTTAAAAATTACAATTTTTCATACTTTTAACTGAAAATTTTTTGAATTTTTTTCAAAAAGTTGAATTTATTTTTTTCGGAATTGTTTCATGTTTTCAATTTCTAAAAAATTTAATTGAAGAATTTGCGGTTAATCGAGATTTCGTAAAATTGAATTGTAATTTGTAAACAAGTGGATTTGAAATTTATCAAGAAAAACTTTTGCAAAAAATTGAAATTGTATTGAAAACTAATTGAAATCGTGTGAACAATTTTATTTTCCATTAAAAATTATCATTAGAATTCTAAATTTAAATATTTCTAAAATTGGAAAACTTTAAATTTTGAGAATAATAGAATTTTTGAGAAAAAATGTATTTCTTTTGAAAATAATGAAATTCTTGTGATGAATATATTGTTGTTTAAAACAATAATTAAATAGTTGCAAAGAATTTTATTAAAATGTCTGAAAATAATTGAATTTTCATAATTTTTTTATTTACCGATGCATAATTGAATTTTTTCGAAGAAACAATTTTTTATACAGAAATAATTGAATTTTTAAAAGAATTTTATTGAAAACTAAAAAAATAATTGAATTGTTTCAAAAAAATGAAATTAAAATTGTATTTAAAACAATTAATTTTTTTCGAACAATTTTATTAGATATTTGAAAATAATTGAATTCCTGTAAAAAAACATGGTTATTTTTAAAAATAATTGAATTCTTTAAAAGAATTTTATTGAAAACTAAAAAAATAATTGAATTGTTTTTAAAAAATGAAATTAAAATTGTATTTAAAACAATTAATTTGTTTCGAACAATTTTATTAGAATATTTGTAAATAATTGAATTCCTGTGAAAAACATAGTTATTTTTAAAAATAATTGATTTTTTAAAAAGAATTTTATTAAAAACTAAAAGAATAATTGAATTGTTTAAAAAAAAAATTAAAATTGTATTTAAAATAATTAATTTTTTTTCAAACAATTTTATTAGAATATTTGAAAATAATTGAATTCCTTTGAAAAACTTGGTTATTTTTAAAAATAATTGATTTCTTTTGAAGAATTTTATTAAAATATTTCCAAATAATTGTTTTTTTTCAAAATAATTGAATTCCTACAAGAATTTAGTTATTTTTAAAAATAATTGATTTCTTTCAAACAATATTAATAAAATATTTCAAAATAATTGTTTTATTTCAAAAAAATTAAATTTCTTTGAAAAAATTTGCTTAATTTTTGAAAATAATTGAATTCTTTTATAAAAATTTATTAAACATTTTTTTGAATAATGAATTTTTTCGAATAATACTAAATATTATGGAAATTTTACTTTAAATAATTGAATTCTTGTGGAAATTTTTATTTTTGAAAATAATTGAATTCTTATAGAAAACTTTATTTCTAAAAATAATTGAATTCTTGTGGTAAACTTGATTTCGGAAAATAATTGGATTTTTTGATAAATTAATTTAAATTGGTTTAAAAAATAATTTAAAATTCATCCATGAGTTTTATTATTTATGAAAATTTTATTATTTATGAAAATAATTGAATTCTTCCTTTGATATTTTTTGTAAATTTTGATGAAATTGATAAAATTTTGATAAAATTTAACAAAATTTTGAAAGGAAAACTGTTATTTTTAGTGAAACTAATTGAATTATTGGGTAGAATAAAAATTGTTGTTTAATAATTTATTTTTTCCAATTTCTTTGAATGCTATTTTAAATTAACGAAATTCTTGTGGAAATTTTATAATTTACGAAAATAGTTGAATTTTATTAATTCTTTTAAAATAATTCATTTTTTTGCGAAATTTCATGAACTTTGAAAATATTGAAAATAATTGATATTCGAATATTTTTTAAATAGAATTGAATCAATTCAAAATTCAAATTATTAAATTGTAATTGTAATTTGATTACAATTTTTTTCAAATAGTTGTTTCTTTTAGTTTTAAATATAAGATAGTATTTAAATTTGATTTTTTTTATTTTTTTCTTTGTATTTTTTTTCAAGTTAGGGAAAAAGTCAAAATTTTTGTCCGGAAATCAGGAGAAGGAAATTAATTTTTTCCTGCAACTTTGAATTTAAAAATCATTTATTTTGGCAATTGATTTTATTTTTCAATTGATGGTAAAATTAACAAAATAACTACGTAGTGAAGATTTATTACATATATTGATTCAGATATAAGCGATGAGTATATAAACTGGAAAAAAATTTATTTGATTCAAATAACCGATTATTTCTTGTGGAAAATTTATTATTTATGAAAATAGATGAATTTTATCAAATCTTTGAAAATAATTAATTTCTTTTGCGAAATTTTATGAACTTTGAAAATATTGAAAATAATTGATATTCGAATATTTTTTTAATAGAATTGAATCATTTTATTATTATTATTCGAAGACTATTATCAAATAAATATTTAATTGAATCAAATAATTTTTATTTGAATCAATTAATTAATATTTGATTCAAATACAATTTATTCAATTTAAATACAATTTTTATTCAATTCAAATACAATTTATTCAATTCAAATAAAATTTATTTGATTCAAATAAAATTTATTTGATTCAAATAAAATTTATTTGATTCAAATAAAATCTATTTGATTCAAGTAAATAATTATTTAACGATAGTCAAATAATCGTTTATTTGAATCAAATAAATTTTTTTTCCAGTGTATGATGGGGAAACTTTGAGGGAACGAAAGAAAAAAAAATTCATTGACTACTTTTTCTAGAACTCTAGAAGAATTGTAGAAGAATTATAAAACGAAGAGTGATCAATTTGCGTGAGGCATTAGTTTTTAAGCACGCGCTATAATTTCCTGTCCAAGGAAGAATAAATAGTGGGCGTGAACGTTTGAGAAAAGTGAGTAGAATTCTATAGGTTCAATTCAAGGATGATCTTAGAAAAGTTCGAAGGTTTAAAATTAGGAGGCAACCTGATGTTTATGGTTGCGTGGGTCAGGGTGAAATTGTACGTATGAAGAGGAAATCGCGCCGCGGATGCTTGTCGAAAAACCACGGAACATGCCGGGAATTGCCGAACATTTTCCGCGGTGACGACGGTGCCGTCCGGCTTTCTCTCTTCCCATATAGTGTGTCAAAAGAGGGATAGAAACGCGCGAACATTCTCGGTATTCAGACGTGTTTTGCGTTTAATAATAATAATAATATTCATTGCCCACAATATTTTTACAATCAGAGAACAAAAAAAAAAAATATTTAACAATCGCAGTAGTTTCTATTTGGAAAATCAATCAACAACAGTTGTGATTGTATACAATATATCATGGGGTGATTTCAACGTGTCTTCCTTGTCTTGTTCGATAACATTCAGCTGTTGGATTCCCGGTGCCGCTACTTTCACATTGGGCAAAATTCAGAGAGAGAGAGAGGTTATAATGATTTACGTCAGAGTTTGTGACGTGAGAGAATAAATACGAGAGCAACCGGTCCGACTATCGAGAAAAAAACAACAATGCAAAATTCGTGCTTCTTTTTTTTTAATTTTTATGTATAAAATTTTAGAAAAATATGTGAGTGCTGAAAATTTTTTTTTCATCGATCATGATAAATTTAAACAAAGATAAAAAATTAATAATAATAATTTAGTATTTTTGTAAGTCGTTAAACTATATAAATAAAAGATTTAGATAAATAAATTGTATATGGATTTTTAAAAATTTTAATTTTTCCAAAACATCGAATTTTTTTTGAAAAATATAAAAATTCATAAATAAATAAAATTAGTAAATCAGTTGAAAAATACTTTTATTAATTTTTTAAACTATAATAGAATTTCACGTGCTGAAAAAGTTTTAAAAAAAATGTTGATACCCCTTAATAAATGAAAGATGTTTTCTTTTTTTAACTGAAATAACTGAACTTAAAAAATCTTTTATTTAAATAATAATAATATTAATAATAATAGTAATTATAATAATAATAATAATAATTGTAATAATAATAATAATAATTTTACAATAAGGATGTTTTTTTAACAATTTCAGCCTAAAATTAGAATTAGAATTAGTTTATATAAATAAATAAATAATAATAATAATAATAATAATAATAAAATTATAATAATAATAACGTAAACTAGTTAATAATAATAACAATTAACATAGACAAAAATAAATAATAATAATTGATACTAATTAACATTTGTAATTATAGTAATAAATAATGATAAAATAAATATAATTCAATAAAGTTAAATAAGTGAAATATTCTTCTCAAATAATCAAGTTTTTATCAAAATTGCAGTGCAACATTTCGACCCCTTGAGGAAAAAATTGTAAAATTTAATCAACTTTTAGATATTTACACGTTGTTATAAAGGTGCAAATTTTTTTTTCTAGCCCTATTATCTAATTATAAATCTAAATTTATTCTATAAAGTGTTAAACTTGAAAAAGGATTTTTTTATCGTTTTGAAAGTTTTACTTTTTTGAAAAAAATTAAAATTTTTGAAAATCCATACGATTGGATTATTAAAAGAATTGTAAAACGAGACTGTAAAAAATTTGGCAAAGAAAAATAAGAAAACGGTGGGGAAATAGTTAAATTTTTTTATAGTGCTAAACTTTAAACCAATCAAAAAATTACCATTTTTAGGGGTATCAACATTTTTTTTTTTAACTTTTTCAGCACGTGAAATTCTATTACAGTTTAAAAAATTAATAAAAGTATTTTTCAACTGATTTAATAATTTTATTTATTTATGAATTTTTATATTTTTCAAAAAAAATTCGATGTTTTGGAAAAATTAAAATTTTTAAAAATCCATATACAATTTATTGTTTAGAATCAAGAAATGAGTGTATTAAAAAAATTTTCAATGAAAAATACGATAAACATTAACAATTAGAAAAAGAATGAGAAATTTTATCTTTTTTGAAAATTTTGATATTTTTAAAACAAAAAATTATTAACCAATTAAAATATTTTAATTTTGGCTGAAAAATTGAAAATGTCTAGAAATACTGTCATTATTCAATTTTTTTTACATTAAAATTCATTTGCTAAATTTCAAATAATTTGAGAATAATTTTTTAATATTTTATTTTTCACACGCAAAAATTATTAAAATTACATATTTTTCATCATTTTTAAATTCATTTTCTATTTTTTATATAAAAAATTATTACTCGCAAAAATCCTTATTTTACAATAAGGATGTTTTTTTTAACAATTTCAGCCTAAAATTAGAGTTTTTGAAAAAAAAAAGGTTTTTGTCTAAAATATTTTTTAGAAACTAGAAAAAGTTTCAAATGGTAGAAAATACATTTTGAAACCAACAAAAAAATTGACAAATAAAAAATAAAATTTCAAATTTGACAATTTCGTTGTGGATTCAAAAATGTATTTTCTATAAAATTCCGCAAGGATTTTGAAAAACATCCATGTTTAAGATAAATTAAATTAAATGAATTAAATTAAATAAATTAAATTAAATGAATTAAATTGAATTAAATTAAATTAAATTAAATTAAATTAAATTAAATTAAATTAAATTAAATTAAATTAAATTAAATTAAATTAAATTAAATTAAATTAAATTAAATTAAAATTATTTTTTGAACTGTAAATTAATGTTGTTATTAAACGTTTCTTATTTTAAACTTTATAATAAATCGTTTGGAGAATTAATTTTATTAAATAATAATAATAATAATAATAATAATAATAATAATAATAATAATAATAATATATTTTTTTACTTTTACATTCTCATCGATACTGTAAGGTTATTTTAGTTTTTAAATAAAAGTATTTTTGTGGAAAATTCATTTTACGCCAGGTTTACATTTTTAAAATTTATATCCAAGAAGGTGGGCGCACGTGGCTGGGTTTATTATGTTGCTCACTTTGACTGGAATTTTTAATCAATATCACACGAATTCACATAGTTACTAATTAGCCATAAAAATTGTATAAATATTTATACAAAAAATTTGTATTTATTTATTTCTATTTATTTATTTTAATGCTATATTAAAAAAATAATACATTTTTATATATTAACCATAAAAAATAATTTATAAAATAAATAATTATTTTCGTAAAGAAAATTTTAGTTTTTAAATCTCCTATTTATTTAGAAAATAAAAAAACTTTTTGTTTTCTTACGAATTTTTCGTAAATTTTATTGTAATACATTTTTATATATTAACCATAAAAAATAATTTATAAAATAAATAATTATTTTCGTAAAGAAAATTTTAGTTTTTAAATCTCCTATTTATTTAGAAAATAAAAAAACTTTTTGTTTTTTTACGAATTATTCGTAAATTTTATTGTATTATTTTTTTTAATCAAAAACATTGTCCATTAAAAAAACTGACTGGCGGCACGAATTTTGTATTGATAATTTAAAATTAAAACAGTGGTATAAACAATATAGTGAAAATTAAAATTTTTTCCATTGTCAAATATGATTTTTTTCTGATTGTTTTCGATGGTTCCGGACATTTTCGGTTTTCTTGTATTGTTCTTTCACAGGATTCCTCTGGAAATGAATTCAGAACGTGATCTCGCTCTTCTCGAGTCTTGTTTATTTGGTGTTTTTTTTTCTTCATTTTCCCCCTGTGCTTTTACGTCATTGGTTCATTGCTTTTCAAGCAAGCATACGTCATTCTTTTGCATGAAAAACCTCAGAAGTTTTGTATTTTATTTATTTTTATTTATTTTTATTTATTTGTATTAAAAGTAAGGAAACTTTTTGTTTCATACACTTTTCAAAGAAGTGCAACTCTTCTTTAGAAAAAAGCCACATAAAAGCCTTTTCAGCCTTTTTAATTTTTTATTAATTACCTTTTATTTCCCTATCAAGGTAAAATATATGTTTTTTTCAAAAACAGACCATGTTTTTTTATTTACTATAAATATAAATTATTTTCATTATATAAATATCTATTTGAAAAAGAATTTTGAAAAAGAATTTTGAAAAAGAATTTTGAAAAATAATTAAGAAAACATACAAAAAATGAAAAATAGGAATCAAAACAATATTTATAATTTATATTTTACACATTGAGAGTTTTGTGCCTATAATTACAAAAAAACGAAAATTTTGTTTATTTCAAAATTAGAGAGAATTTGAAAAAAAAATTTCAAAGTCGCGTGTATAAACAGTGAAAATGTAAGTTTGATAAACCGGGTTTCAACTTTTCACTGTCGTAACCTTGACCTTAGAGCAGCGCGGAGCTTGAATTAAAGAACAGCTCGTGAATGAAATTTAAAAATTGAGCCTTCAGCATATAATTCGATGAGACTTTTCTCACTTTTCTTCAAAATTGCTATTTACACTTATTTTGAATTATATTGTCAACGATAATTTTTTTTTCTTTTCATGAAAACTCGTAATTTTCTTTTTTTTATTTCACTCTCGATAATTCAAAATTATCTTGTTTGTATGCTTGTGCACATGAATAAACATCAATGGTCATTTTTCACTCGGTTATCATTTTTGATATTGCACATTACAAAAAAGTGATATTTTCCTGTTTTTGTGAAAAATATATTTTATTGCCGAGACAAAAAAGTACCCTAACTTTTTTTATTATTTTATTTTTTTATTTTTTTTTATTCACTTTGAAAATCAAATATTTTAAATAGAGAAAATTTTTGCCATGAATTTGAAACCGAAAATTTGTCGAGTCAAAAAAAACGTCACCGCACTCCTTTATTTTAACTGTAATATGAATTAAATCTCATTTACAATATTAAAATTATTCAAATGTAGCAAAGTTTGTAAATATTGAAATATTTTTATTAAAATAAATTTTTTTTTCAATCAAGAAGGAAAAACTAATTGTAAAAATATTAAAAATTTTTACAAATTATTTTTTTATTCTAGATAAAATGATAATTGTAAATAAAAAAAGTTGAGCTTAAAATAATATTCAAGGGTTTAATTAAAAGGTTCAATTTCATCTCCTGTATGTGTGTGTGTGTGTGGTAAATAAAATTAATTTAAATTGTGCAATAAATATTCTAGGGCATTTTTTATTATTAATTTTCATGAAATATTTGACATAATTTAAAATCCAGTGAGAAGATGGAATATTTTAAACTCTATATTAATAATAACTGGCGAGGTTTCCTATTTCTGTTCGACACATTAAGGGAGGAAATAGCGTAAGTGAAACGTTCGAATGTGGGACAAGTGTCGTTATACATTTCATATAAATCAGAATAGGAATCTGTATCACATACTCAATAAATAATGTTTCAATAACCAATGGATATTTTTTTCATTTATGCGTCTATTTAAAGCTGATTAAAGTTACATTATTAAAAAAATAAAAACTAGATTTTATGCAAATAGTGAAAAAAAGTCGAATCGCACAAATTTAAATTTAGCGTCACTTTCACTTCATTTTCACTTCACTTTCACTTTTACTCAAATTTTATTTCTACTCCACTTTCATTCAAATTTTATTTTTTCTCTATTTTCACTTCACTATCACACAAATTTAAATTTAACGTCACTCTCACTACATTTTCACTTCACTTTCATTGTTAATCAAATTTTATTTTCACTCCACTTTCACTCAAATTTAAATTTCTCTCTATTTTCACTTCACTATCACACAAATTCAATTTTAACGTCACTTTCACTTCATTTTTACTTTACTTTCACTTTTCTTTCAATTTTATTTTCACTCTACATTCACTGAAATTTAATTTTCTCTCTATTTTAACTTAATTTTCACTTCAATTTTATGTTCACTCTACATTCACTCAAATTAGAATTTCTCTCTATTTTCACTTCACTATCATACAAATTTAATTTTAACGTCACTTTCACTTCATTTTCACTCAATTTTCTTTTCGCTTTTCCTTTAAATTAAATTTTATTCTCACTCTATTTTCACGGAAATTTTATTTTCTCTTCATTTTCACTTCACTGTCACTCAAATTTTACTTTTAGTGAAATTTTATTTTCACCTCACTTTCACTTTTACTCGAATTATATTTTCACTTTTACTTTACTTTCACTTCGTTTTAAATTATACTTAAATTTATATTCACTCCACTTTCAGTTAATAAAATAATTAAATTTTTTAAATACTACGTTTTAGAAATTGAGTGAAATGTAGTGAAAATAAATAATAATAATAATTCGAATAAAAGTGAAAGTGAAGTGAAAGTTAAGTGAATATAAAATTTGATTAAAACTAAAAAAAAAACATTTGAGTGAAAGTCAAGTGAAAATTAATTTTGAGCAATAATAAAATTTAAGTAAAAATGAAGTGAAAGTGATTTTAAAATGAAATTTGAAAGTAAAGTGAAAATGGGGAAAAAAGAAAATTTGAGTCAGAGTGAAGTGAAAATAAAAATTTAAGTAAAAGTGACAGTGGAGGGAAAAAAAATTTTTTTTAGTAAAAGTAAAAGTGAAGTGAAAATGAAGTGAAAGTAATGTGAAAATAAAATTAAAGTGAACGTGAAGTGTATATGGAGAAAAATTATAATTTGAGTGAAAGTCGCGTGAAAAGAAAATTTAAGTAAAAGTTGAAGTGTTGGAAAAATAATATTTGAGTGAATGTGGAGTGAAAATAACATTTTTGAGTAAAAGTGAAGTGAAAATAAAGTGAAAGTGACGTAAAAATAAAATTTTAGTTAAAATAAAGTGTAAATGGATAGAAATTATAATTTGAGTGAAATTGGAGTGAAAATAACATTTTTGAGTAAAAGTGAAGTGAAAATAAAGTGAAAGTGACGTAAAAATAAAATTTTAGTGAAAGTGAAGTGTAAATGGATAGAAATTATAATTTGAGTGAAATTGGAGTGAAAATAAAATTCGAGTAAAAGTGAAAGTAAAGGGAAAATAATATTTGAATGAAAGTGAAGTGAAAATAAAGTTTGAATCAAAATTGAAAGTGAAGGGACAATAAAATTTGTGTGAAAGTGAATGTTGAGTAAAAAAAAATATGAGTGAAAGTGAATGTTGAGTAAAAAAAAATATGAGTGAAAGTGAATGTGGAGTTTAAATGAACTACTATTCTAATTTAACTAATTTAAATTATTTTTTATTATTTTCTTCTGAATTCATTTAGATTTGAAAATTACCATCGTTGTAGTTTTTTGAGAGAACAATTTTTCAAATTTTTTCCAAAAGCTGAAAGTAGCTAAAACAAGTGTATTTAATAATAATGATTACATATCTTTGACGTTGAGTCTTTATATTATAAATATGTTTGCTGTCCTTATAATAGACAAAGGCTTTGAGATAAGCTTCAAAGATCAAAGGCAAAATGATGTAATATTAAAGACTGACTATGAAATTTGCTGAAAAAATCCAAAGACTCTTGTTTTCATTTAATTAGAACATCGTTTTTAACAATTTGTAAGTTTTTATTTTAATTTTAATTTTAATTTTTTTTAAATTTAAATTTAAATTTTTTTTAAATTTAAATTTTTTTTTAATTTTAATTTTAATTTTAATTTTAATTTTAATTTTAAATTAAAAATAATTTACATAAAATTGGTTCACTTCTAATCAAACTCAAGGAGAGCGAGAAATAAACATTCCCTTATTTTCTTATTACCTTCGTGAAAATTTTCCCTTCTTATATTTTACCTCTTTTTGTACTTTTCATTTTTTTGAAATTGTCAACTTTCTTATTTTCATTCATTCCTGGTATTATATTTTCATTTTTACTTATGTATTCATACCATTTGTTTTTATTTCATTCAGCTCTTCTTTCTTATTCTCTTTAGAATTATATACTCTTTCCTTCTTCCCTCATTTACATTTTGCAATCTTATTTCTGTTTTTATTTTTATTTTCAATTTCGGTTATTTTGGCATTTTTATTTTTATTCCGCAATTCTTTTATGTTTCAGTTTCTTATCTTTTTATTTGCATTTGTCCTTCTGATTTTCCTTAATTTAATAAAAAACATTTTTTATTTTCCCAAAATTTTAGTCTTAGGATGATTACAATTTTTTGTCCGTTCTGGAATGATTTTCCTGGGGAAAATCAAGTGAATAGGAAAAAAAAGTAAAATTTTGACGATCATTGTTCGCAAACGTGAATTTCAGATAAAGAAGATTTTTGAAATTGTAGCTGTTAGTGAGTGAAAATCTCAAAATGGTCCACACGGGTCTTGTGGGACAATATTTTCCAGAATTGGATCCAAATTCAAAGGGTCCACCAAGACCCGCAGATCCGGCAATTCAGGCTCGGAAAATCGTAAGTAAAATGTATTTTCTTTGTTTTTTTTTTGATTGAAAGAATTGCTTATAAAGGCAAGCAGAAGAAATGTAGTTGTGTTGACTTGAAATGTAATTCAATATCAAAGTTACGATGCAATGAAAGTATCTTTATACCTTGAAAATGCGGGGCGCAAGACAATTTTCCAACAGCTTTTCCATTTCTTCTTCTATATTCGCAGAATGGCTTTCTATATTTACGTGTCGCACTAAATGCGCTTACGGGAATTTATAAATATTTATGAGCCAATCAGTTGTCCCTTTTCCTATTCCATGAGGTAATATAAAGGTTTAAATATATTTTTACTCAATCATTTTGTTTTCATTATCATTAACTTGGAAAATTTTTTAATAAAAAATTATTTTTGAACAATTCTTTTTTGAACAATTCTTTTTCCAACAATAAACAAATTTTCCACCTTCATGTTTTTAAAAAGTTTTTCTTTCTAAATAATTTAAAATCATTCGTATTTTTATTATCCTTAACTTGGAAAAACACTTCAAAAGTTCAAATACAAATTTTTTTTTTTAAACAATTCGTTTGACAACAATAAACAAATTTTCCACCTTCATGTTTTTGAAACGTTTTTCTTTTCCAATAATTTAAAATCATTTGTATTTTGATTAACATTAACTTGGAAAAACTTTAAATACAAATTTTTCTTTTTGAATAATTCTTTTTCCAACAATAAACAAATTTTCCACCTTCATGTTTTTGAAACGTTTTTCTTTTTTAATAATTTAAAATCATTTGTATTTTGATTATCATTAACTTGAAAAAAGTTAAAGTTATTAAAGTTTGAATACAAATTTTTCTTTTTGAATAATTCTTTTGCCAACAATAAACCAATTTTCCACCTTCATATTTTTTGGAAAGATTTTCTTTTTTAATAAAAAATAATAATAATAATAATAATAATAATAATAATTTTTTTATTTATTTTGTTTTTATTCAACAAAAAGATAATAATGAAATAAAAATTCTCTTATTTCGACGATGAAAATATTCACATTTATGAGAATATATTTTATACAAATAAAATTTTCTCTAATTAGAAATAATTATTGTTAGCGAATAACCTAAAGCGGAAAGTAACCTTAACCTTAATATAAAAATTTTCCTTTAATTCAAAACCCAAGGGCGGAATATTAAATTCTTTTTTCAAAAATTAAGTTCCAATTATTAATTTATAATAAAAAATGAATTTATCTCGTAAATTAAACCGCATATTCGTAAAAATGAGCGTTTTTGTAAATTTCACTTGTAAAATGAAAATTTTGATTGTAAAATGTTGGTTTTAATTACTCGGGGAAAAACAGACAGTAATTTCGAATTAAAACTTGAATTTTGAAAGTTTCTTTTAAAAACATCCCTCTTTTCTCTCCC
This sequence comes from Leptopilina drosophilae, assembly GCA_032873175.1. Taxonomy (NCBI): domain Eukaryota; kingdom Metazoa; phylum Arthropoda; class Insecta; order Hymenoptera; family Figitidae; genus Leptopilina; species Leptopilina drosophilae. The sequence continues at coordinate 5,789,274 of CM065485.1, read as the reverse complement.
TCCGATTTAAAATTTGCATAAATGACTATTCATTATTTTTTTGAAATGGAGAATTTGAATAAATCTGAAATTTGAAATCATCTCCTCCACTCGAGGCAGGTTTTACAACATACACTGCCTCTCATGTCAGAAGGTTTCAGTAGTAAGGACGATGTAAGGTCAGACATAAGCCAGATGGCTAGCGTGCGTGCAAGTAGTGAAGGTTATTCAGGGCCAGACTCTTTTACGATAAATGCATACAGAATGCAATGGAAGATAAAGAATTTATTCCATTTCACTTTTGAAATGTGTAAAAGTTAGCGTTACGATAACAAACTACTGTAATTACAATTAGAAGTTGTATATAATTAACATTTTCTCCAAATATAGGTTCGAAATTGAAAGAAATTCCTTTTTTCGACTTATTTTTTTCGAATTTTTGTTTTTACAAATTTTGCAAAAAATATTACATTTTTTACATTTTTATTACATTTATTACATTTTTTATTTTATTTTATTTTTTTTATTTTTATTTATTTTTTTTTTTTAATAGTCATTTTTTTACATTTTAAAGTTAGCTATTTTTTTAAATATTACATTTTTACATTTTTTTAAATTTACATTTAAAATATTACATTTTTTTTAAATTTACATTTAAAATATTACATTTTTAAAAATTTTACATTTAAAATATTACATTTTTAAAAATTTTACATTTTACAAATATTTTACATTTATTACAATATTCCCTTTCATTACATTCAAATATTACATTATTACATTTTTAGTAAAACTAATTTGAAATTTATTTTTTTAATGAAAAATCTTTAAATGTACATTTAACAAAAGAGAAAATTAGATTTTAAAAATTATTTTATTGTACTTTTGAAGAAACTAAATTTTTAGAATTTTTTTTCATTCAAATTCTTAAGATTCAATTATTTTCAATATTTTCGATTATCATTATATTTTGGAAAATTCAATAAATACAAAAAAATAATAACAGTGAAATTTTTTAGAATTATTTTAACAAAAAAAAGAAAAAAAAGAAAAAAATAAAAAAGAAAAGAGAAAAAAAAGAAAAAGAAAATAGTAATAATTCAAAATGCAATTCAAAATTCAGTTAAAATTCTCCGAAAAATTAATTAGTTTTTCTTTTAAATTAAAACTTTTTTTTTGATAAATTCGATTCATTTCGAAAAATGACATTCTGAATATTTGTAAAAAAAGTAATTTTTAAATTTGTTTCATCCTAAATTATTTTTCAATAATTTTTCAAAATGCACAATCAAAAAGCTTTTGATTAATTGAAATTTTGTGAAATTTCATTGAAAATAATTAATTTTTAAGTATTATTTTCTAAATCTTGGAAAATCGACTTTTGAAGAATTTAAAATAGCAAAATTTTAATAATAATTTAATTTTCTATAATATTAATAAAACAACTTCAAGTGTAAATTTATCAAAAATGAAAATTAGTTTTTAAAAATTACATTAAAATACTTTTGAAAAAAGTAAATTCTTAAAATTGAATGATTTTCAATATTTTCGGTTATTATTATTACCAAGAATTGAATAAATACAAATAATAACATTAAATTTTTTTAAAACTATTCTAAACTATTCTTTAAAAAATTAATTATAATTGGTTAAATTATACAAAACTTTTTTTTTCAGAAATTCAATTAATTACGAAGAATTGCATTATGAATATTTATCTAGTTAAAAATAATTGATTTTTTACAAATTTACATATTTTTTATAAAGTTTGACAATTAACTTTTGAAGAATTTCATTTGGCACAATTGGCAAATATTTGAAAATAATTTAATTCTCAAATTTAATTCTCATTTTTTTTTAATTTTACCAAATTTTAATTATTTTTCAAAGACTTTATTCAAATTTAAATTATTTTGAATAAGATTTTATTAAATTTAAATGTTTTTCAACAATTTTACCAAATTTTAATTATTTTTAAAAGATTTTATTCAAATTTAAATTATTTTGAATAAGATTTAATTAAATTTAAATGTTTTTCAACAATTTTACCAAATTTTAATTATTTTTTAAAGATTTTATTCAAATTTAAATTATTTTGAATAAGATTTAATCAAATTTGAATGTTTTTCAACAATTTTACCAAGTTTTAATTATTTTTTAAAGATTTTACAAAATTTCAATAATTTTTTTAAAGATTTTACCAAATTTCAATTCTTTTTAAAGATTTTACAAAATTTCAATAATTTTTTTAAAGATTTTACTAAATTTCAATTCTTTTTAAAGATTTTACAAAATTTTAATATTTTGTGAAATAATTTTACACGAATCTTCAATTTTATAGACATTTTTTAATTGTATAAAATTATAAAGCTATTGACTGTCAAGAATTATTTAAAAATATTTTGAAAAAATTAATTTTAAGAATTTGTTTATTACAATTTTTTTAAATATTCTACTTTATTGTCTTTAAAATAATTGGACAGTTTCAATTAAATTAATTAATTAATTCAATTAATTAATAATTGAATTCTCGTAGAACTTTTAAAAATTATTAAAAATTTATATGGATAACTCGAATTTTTTAAATTTCTACATCAAAACTTCTCTTTGTCGCATTTTTGACCAAATTGTAAAATACGTTTGCAAGATTAAATATATATTTTATTTATTTTCAAAATTTTCCTCTTACTTCTATTTCTCTAAATTGGAAAGAATATACGAATAATAAATTCTTTGATTGTAAAGAACAACTTGTACGACGTATTCCATTAATATAATGTAGTTCGTAAATATTTTATTCGAAAAACTTTCATTAAATAAAGTATATTACTAAATATAAGCAGACGATATTCTTAAATCCTCAAGAGCAAGATTTTTCGGAATTTTATTTAAATATTTTAATTTTCGTTTTGCAGTCTTTGCCGTTCGTATTTTGTTTCGATTTCGCTATTTTCTCTTAGTTTTTTAGTTTACGGATTGACAATTTAATTTCGTAAATTTAAATATTTGTTATTTTTTTTTACAAGACTAGGATTTCCTTAAAATAAAAGGTTTCTTTCTCTCCCTTACAGCTTAGATCGATTCCTCATTTTTTTTTTATTTTTCTCAAAGGAAATTAAACGGAATTGAAACTTACTTATCTCTTTTTTATTTTTTATACGCAGACTTGAAAAAATAAAAAACTATCAGAAATTAAATGAAAAAAGTTTCTTTTTGATTCCATTTTAAGTCTTATTGCTGGCGTTGTTTTTATTCCTAAATTATAATTCATCGTCTCACTCAGTTACACAATTTGAAAAAACATTTTTCAAAATATTTATCGTTTCGTTTATTCGTTTTTTATTTGTTCTGCATTCTCCTCTTTTACGTCGTTAGCGAAAACTCAATGATTACAGCTTTGAATTTCTGGTTATTCGATCGTCAATCACGTGGAATTTTCAACAGGAAATAATACACAAGTTTTAATACAATGTTTTTTCACTTGCTAACCGCAGTCCTACAACTTTAATAATGAATCTAATTTTTCCGAATAAATTCAGTATACTATATGTGAGATTTAATCTCGAGGATAGAACCTTGGTATTCAGTTGCTTCTGAAAATCACAAATTCATTTTAATATTACTACTAAATTTGTCTTTATTTACGAGATACTTGAAAAGTTTTGTATGTTTTCAACGTTTGAAATTTATTGTCTTATTGTCTTTTGAAAAATTATCGTACAAATTTGTTTAAAGAAAAAATGGATTATTTTAAACCTTTTTGAATTTTAATTTCATTTTATTTTTAATTAAAAATTAAAAACTAAAAATTAAAAATTAAAAATTAAAATTTTAAAAAAATAATAAATTACTTAAAATTTAAAAAAAAAATGAATTACTTAAAATTAAAAAAAATAATAAATTACTTAAAATTTAGAAAAAATAATAAATTACTTAAAATTTAGAAAAAATAATAAATTACTTAAAATTTAAAAAAAATAATAAATTACTTAAAATTTATTTTAATTTATTTACTTACATTTATAAAAATGTTTTTTTTAAACTTCTGGAAAGAATTTGCAGGAGCTCCTCAAAAGCGAGGAATCTTTCAGGGTGCAGAATATTTCTAGGACTATGAACAAAAATTTTTCCTCTCATGGATTATTTTGTAAGTAATCGAAAAACATAAAAAATAATATTTTTTCGACAAAACGACTTGGCAATATATTCGAAGTAAGTATAACACACTCGCGACAAGTACTTCGATTCTGGCAATACGACCATTTTTCAACGGATGCTGGTATAATACCCTGACGTTCCAAAGAGCCATCGATTTGCACTTTAATTCTTTAATCTTACTCCTTTTCCCACTCTCCTCTATTTATAGCCATTCAATGGCAATTTTACATTTAAAACATCAACTTCCTGCCAGGGTCAATTTCTATTATTTTATATATTTGGCGAAATGGAGAAAAAAAAAATGATTTCCAAACACCAATTCAGAAAATAATAAAAAAAAAATTTACTTTATTAGGAGGGAATAAAAATTTCCATTGTCTAAATATGAAAAAGTTTTTGAGAGTTAAAAAATATGTTGCCGCTGAATACATGTTAAGAGAGGAAAAACATTAAATCTGGGAAAAAACCATGGCCTCGGTTAGCTTTACTGTTTCGTTCAAGCCGAGCCTTGGCCGGATTAAACTGATGGAAATTTCTGTATGAGAACTCTTTTATTATAATGAATTAAAAATTTTAACTACATAGATTTTACTCTTTTACGTTTTAGAAAAAAAATTACAACATTTATCGAATCCTGGATGGGAATTTTAACATCTATCTTTTCGATAAATATGTATTTTAATTTTACTTGAATAAAAATTGTTTAATAAATTTTTTTAGGGTAATAGCTTCTATTAATTTTAATTTCCAGTATGACGCGTGAAACCACTTTTCACATTTACATAATGTACATCTCAACATATCAACATTGAGATACTTAGAGAATTTCTTTATTAAAAAAATATAGCATTTTTTCCCATGTATCATGTGGGAAGAGAGTTTTATTTCTAGTGCGTTCTGTTTAACAGTTAAACCAAAATATTAAAAATTAAATAAAAAAATATTAAATATTAAATATTAAAAATAATTCTTTTCACTCAAAAATTATTTCCACTCCAATTTCACTTTCATTAAAATTTTAATGTCACTCCCACTTTCACTTTACTTTCTTTTTTCATTTAAATTTATTATCACTCCACTTTCACTTCAATTTTAGTCGAAAATTATTTATAATTCAGTAAGATTGGAGGAAAAATGAAGTGAAAGTGAAGTGAAAATAAAATTTGAGTAAAAGTAAAGTTAAAGTGAAGTGAAAATAAAATTTGTGTAAGTTTGAGTTTTTAAAATTTTTGCTAGATAAAACTCTCTGCAAGAATTCATAAATAAAATAAATGTTTTGATAAATTAAAACTCATCAAAGAATATGAGTTATTTTTAATACTAGTTTAAATTAATTATTCGGAAAATTCAATTATTTGCAAAATAACGTTTTCTACAAGAATTTAATCATTTTATAATAAAATATTTATAATTTATATTTATATAATAAAATATTTATTTATTTTATAATAAAATTTTCATAATATTTATTATATTTCAAAAAAGATTGTTTATTTAAAACAATTTTTATGAGAACCTTCATGAAGAATTTAATTATTTTTAAAAATAATTTAATTATTTTTAAAATTAATAATATTATTCACAGAAAAGCAAATCATTTTGAACGTTTTTAAAAAAATTCTTAGGAATTCAATTATTTACGAAAATTAAACGAAATTATTCAAAAAAATTCAATTAATTAAACTTTTCAGGCTTCTTAATAAAATTCTTTGCAAAATTCAATTATTTGAATAAACAACAATTTTAATCATCAAGAATTAAATTATTTAAAAATTTTAATAGTTATAAATTTCTTCTTGGAAATTCAATTGTTTAAAAAAAAATTCTAATAGTATCCTTCGCAAGAGATTAATGCAATTTCAGAAAAATTCAATTCCTAAACATTTTAATAATTATTTTCCGCAATAATTTAATTATTTAAAGAAAAAAATAAAATTTTTCTCAGAAATTTAATTATTAAAGAAACAAGTGATATTATTGTCAGGAATTTAATTATTTTTGAAAAGTTAAATAAAAATCTTTGCAACTATTCAATTATATTTATAAAATATTCGAAAGTCATCGCAGGAATACAGAGAGAATAAAATTTGAGTAAAAGGGAAAGTGGAGTAAAAATAAAATTGAAGTGCAAGTAAAATTTGATTCAAAGTAAAATTGGAGGGAAAGTAAAATTTGATTCAAAGTAGAATTGGAGAGAAATTGAAGTGAAACTGAAGTGAAAATAAAATTTGAGTAAAAGTGTAGTGAAAAAAATTGAATTAAAGTAAAATAGTAGTAAAAATAAAATTTGAATAAAAGTGAAAGTGAAGTGAAAATAAAGTTTAAGTAAAAGTGAAAGTGAAGTGAAAATAAAATTTTTTTTTATTATTTATAAAAACAATAAAATGTGCTCGTAGAATTTCATAAAAAAAATTTCAAATACTTTAGTTCTTATAAAAAGTTTTATAAATTTTACTAAAATTAATTTTTAAATCAATTCTTATGAGAAAAATTTTACTTGAATTATTATGAATTATTATTGTAAATAATTCATTGAATATTTGAACGTTTTTTTAAAATAAACAAAACATTCATTAAAATGAAATTGGAATGAAAGTAAAATTTGATTCAAAGTAGAATTAGAGAAAAATTGAAGTTAAACTGTAGTGAAAATAAAATTTGAGTGACAATGAAAAAAGAAGTAAAAATAGAATTTGAGTAAAAGTGAAAGTGAAGTAAAAGTGAAAGTGAAGTAAAAGTGAAAGTGAAGTAAAAGTGAAAGTGAAGTGAAAGTGAAGTGAAAGTGAAGTGAAAGTGAAGTGAAAGTGAAGTGAAAGTGAAGTGAAAGTGAAGTGAAAGTGAAGTGAAAGTGAAGTGAAAGTGAAATGAAAGTGAAATGAAAGTGAAGTGAAAGTGAAAATGAAGTGAAAGTGAAGTGAAAATGAAGTGAAAATGAAGTGAAAGTGAAGTGAAATCTAAAATTGCAGCAAAAGTGAAGTGAAAAATGGAGTAAAATAAAATAGAAGTAAAAGTGAAAGTGAAGTGAAAAAAAATTAAATCAATTCTTATGAGAAAAATTTTACTTGAATTATTATGAATTATTATTGTAAATAATTCATTGAATATTTGAACGTTTTTTTAAAATAAATAAAACATTCATTAAAATGAAATTGGAATGAAAGTAAAATTTGATTCAAAGTAGAATTAGAGAAAAATTGAATTGAAACTGTAGTGAAAATAAAATTTGAGTGACAATGAAAAAGAAGTAAAAATAGAATTTGAGTGAAAGTGAAGTGAAAGTGAAGTGAAAGTGAAGTGAAAATGAAGTGAAAGTGAAGTGAAAGTGAAGTGAAAGTGAAGTGAAAGTGAAGTGAAAGTGAAGTGAAAGTGAAGTGAAAGTGAAGTGAAGTGAAAATGAAATGAAAGTGAAGTGAAAGTGAAGTGAAAATGAAGTGAAAGTGAAGTGAAATCTAAAATTGCAGTAAAAGTGAAGTGAAAAATGGAGTAAAAATAAAATAGAAGTAAAAGTGAAAGTGAAGTGAAAAAAAATTTGAGTAAAAGTGGAGTTTGATAAAACATTTAAGTTAAACTGAATTTGGAGTGAAAATAAAATTTGATTAAAAGTGCCATTGGAGGGAAAGTGAAGAAATGAAGTGAAAATATTATTTGGCTAAATGTGAAAGCGAACTAAAAATTCTCGCAATTAATAATATTTAGCTTATTCAGGTTGAGTGCTCAACTACAAAATTCAAAGCAACGGTCACACAAGGAGAATATCAAATGTTATGCTTTTACTATGTTATTAAAAATGGTCCCACTAAAATGATGGAATATCTCGAAGGATATAAACTTCCAAGAAGATGATATCGCTGCTAAAGTTTATGATATCTAACGAGATTTCTGGGTCATACTAGGAACCTCAGGAGAAATATGTTACTTAAAGTATACATAGCAAAATGAAATATTAAAATGTCGATGCACATATAATCCAAAAATAGTGTAAGAATCTCCTCGACATGAAAGAAAGGATTTATTCCATTTAAACTACTCATAAAAATTCTTTTGCAGCTTTAAAGAATTTTCTACCATGAAACCATGAATTTTTACAAATTTGATGTTTGCTTTTTGAATGTTTTACAGGAGGGCATGGAGCGGAGGGACGTTATTTTAACCGCTGTTTTTGGAACTTTAGGGGCCCTTGGTCTCATTGGGGGCCTTGGCTTTGCCGGATGGTTGTATCTCCGTTCTAGAAGGTCGAAGAAACGGGAAAACGATCTTGAGGACCAGAATGGAAACGGTGGTGCAAGTGGTAGTCAGCAGAACAAAAAGACGACGGCGTTTCAAAAACATGTCTACTTCAATATTAAAACACCACTAATTGGCAAACCATGGGGGTGAGTTTGTAGAAAACAAATTTTTGATAAATTCCATTTTACCATTTTTTTTACATTTTGTTTTCAAAAAATGTTTCTATATTCTGTAAAAAAGTAATATATTTCAACGAAATTCAATTTCGTTAATTAATTAATAACTAATAGTCGCAAAAAAATATTTTACACACAGAAAAAAACCTTTAACTGGAACAGCGATTACTTTCGCTAAAATAGCTAAAGTATTCGTTGCAATAAGTAGAAATTTCGCTGATAAGGTAAATGTACATATTTCCGTGCTAAAACGTTATTCCGTGCTGTCATTTAATTTAATACTAATTAATATAAAAAATTAATCAAATATTTTAGTAAAATAAAACCCATAATATTAATCTAATAAATAGCAAAGTTTATTCTCCAATTTTCCACTCGCTAAAATATTTGATCAATTCCTTATTTTTAATTAAAAAAAATTAATTTTAATGCAATTTTAAAATTGCACGTATTAATATAAAAAATTAATAAAATATTTTAGTAAAATAAAACCCATAATATTTAATCTAATAAATAGCAAAGTTTATTCTCCAATTTTCCACTCGCTAAAATATTTTATCAATTCCTTATTTTAATTAAAAAAAATTAATTTTAATTAAAAAAAATTAATTTTAATGCAATTTTAAAATTGCACGGAATTTTGTAGTTGTTCCAAGTGAGGTTTTTTTTCGTGCAGAATTAAATTGTTGAAGAAAGTGCATTAAGGGAGGCAATCACGTTATTAGGAGAGATTTTCAAAAACCAAAATGGCGGATCTAGTATGGCGGAAGAAAAAAATTAAAAATCAACTCATTTCGAAGAAAAACAATTTTTTTTAAACCTTCTAATGTGTTTGCGCCCCTTAACAAAAAATTTTATTCGAATTCTTTTTCCACACGCCATCGACAATTGGTAAACACAAAAATGCTTCTAAAAAAGCACAGCTAAAATCAATATTTTACATATCACTTCACAGCTAAAAAAATTGTTTTTACCTGTAAAGATCTAGTTGTTGAATGTACCTCCAGCAACCTTGCGATATTATAAACTTCAGGTAAGTCGAGTTGCGAGGAAGCTTTGAAAAATTTCATTTACCGACTGTAGAGTCGTAGTGAACCATTTACCGACACACTGTTAGTTACGAAAGGTGAGATAAATTCACCAGATGATTTCCTACTAGACTAACAAAAAATGTGAAAATTCGCTGCATTACCAGCGAAAAAAATTTATTGATTTCCAAATGACGTCAAGCGGGCACAGCTTTTGAATAAGCGAAGAACCTTCGCTTGGAAACAAATTGTTTAGTTCATACGAAAATAAAATGACCCATAAAGATGTCTATTCAACTTGAATTACTTAAAACTGACTGTCCTGAGAAATGCTCTTTCGACGCTTTCAGGTTTTCGAAGTAATTGCGAAAAAATTATTCACACTTACAGTATATAGTCCTGAATAGTCCTTACGCACTATTCGTAAAGAATTTTATCTTTTTTTTAATGACTTTTTTTAATGACTTCTTTTTATTCATTACAATAAAAAATTTCTCTTCAAAATGTGGCATATTTTAGACTTTTTTTTCCTTTTTTGGGTTTTTTACGCTTTTTCACTGCAGTGAATTAAATTTTTAAGTTTAAATTTTTAATAAAATTTATTTTTATTCGTTTACAAATTTTTTTTTAAATGAAAGGATTTTATTATAAATTTTCCTCGTTTCGACTTTTCACACTTTTCCACTGCAGTAAATTAAACTTTTAGGTTTAAATTTAAACAAAGGTTTTTAATTTTTTTTAATGCAATAAAAAATTTTTTTAATGTAATAAACATTTTTTTTAATGCAACAAAATTTTTTTTAATGCCACAAAAATTTTTTTTAATGCAACAAAATTTTTTTTTAATGCAACAAAACTTTTTGTAAAAATTTCTTCTTAACGATCTTTAAAAGCTTAGGAAGTGAATTTAATTAGTTTAAAATAAAAGAATAATTAAATGGTTGTAATTTTTTCCGGATTCTGACTCGCTGACAAGCTGTTATCGTTTAGAATTACTCGGAGTGCTTTCTCTGGTTTTGTTGGACAATGAATCATGATCGTTAGGAAAAGTAAGGAAGCCAGATTTAGAAGAAAAAAAGTCAGCCAAGAAAAGTATCAGGTTCCAAGACCATCAATCTGGCGTCTCCCAATTCCTTCCATTAAGAAAATAGTATTAAAAAAAAAAAAATTTGAACAATCTTAATGAGGAAAACTACAACTAAACAAATTTTGAATCTTCGTCTTCAGGAATTTTGCAAAAATTTTACAATTTTTGTAAATAATCTAAAATTAATAAATAATAATAAAGTAATAATAAATTATTTTAATAATTTAATAATAATTAAAAATTATAATTTCTAATTATTATATTATATTAAAATAATTTATTATTACTTTATTTTATTAATATTTTTATTATTATTATTTATTTGTGACGCGCTCCGAAGAAAGGTACCTAAGAAGCAAACGAATTATAGGTTAGGGTCGTGTTAGATTTCTCTTGATTAAAAGTTTATTTTTAATTATTTGAAATTGAAACGAATTTTTATTGGATATTTTAGATGTAATGAAGAGTTGAAGATCAAAAATTTTGAATTAATATTTGATTTTCTTTCTGTATTTTTACTTGAAAAATTAAAAACATAACCTTAAATTTTTTGCTTCTTAGGTATCTTTCTTCGGAGCGTGACACATTTATTATATTGTATTATATTATATTTATAATTTTTTAATTTTTTTAAAAATTTATAATTTTTTAATTTTTTTAAAAATTTATAATTTTTTAATTTTTTTAAAAATTTTATATTAAGACTATTCTTTTAATGTTTCTGTGTAATTTTACTAAATTTTCTTACTTATATCAATAGAATTACAAGTGAACTCGTCGATTTTTAAACATTTATTTTCAAATTCTAAAAAAGTCCGTTTGTGGCAATAATAGTAGTGAAAAAAAAATAGTTTTAAATTCTAATTGACTGTAGATTGTAATATTTTTGTTCCCCAAAAAAGGGTCTTTAAATCACTTGAAAATCGACATTAATCATTGAAAGTCAGTCATACAGGAGTGTTTTATGATCGTTGATGGATGAAAATGAAAATTTTGTAAAATAGTGCCATTTCGAAGGACTATGAATCTTCCACTTGGAAATGAGAACCGATAAAACCTTGGTTATAATTCAACCTTTAGGATTTTACAGGCCGTCCGAATCGTATTGTGATAAATGCGTCCACTGCGCTCAAACGACAGAAACATATATATACATGAACATAATATTTTTATTTGATCGGGTTATGTTGAATAATACCCATAAAAGTATTTACAAAATTTAAAATATACTCCACGCTATTTTATTTTTTCTTTTATTAAAATTAACATTAAAAGAATTAAAAGAAGTAAAAGAATTAAAATAATAATAATCCTTTTAATGTTAAATTTATTTTTCAATTAAAAAAATTTTTGAATTAATTTTACTTGTTTTTAACTATATTAAAATTAATTAATATTTACCTGTATTTATTTACCGTTTATTCACTATTTTATATGTCTTATTTACGAATTACTATAATCAGCAAACCAAAATTCAATTCATATGTTAAATGACTAAAATAAAAAAAATAAAATGACTAAAATAAAAAAAATAAAATGACTAAAATAAAAAAAAAATAAAATGACTAAAATAAAAAAAAGTAAAATAACTAAAATTGAAATAAAATAAAAAATAAATTAATTAGACGAAAATTTAATTATAAATATTAAAATGAAAAAATTCGAAAGTTGTTTATTTATGTGAAATGATAAAATTCATATTACAGACGAGGATGGCAGAACTGAAGTGAAGTGACCCATCTGAATAATACGGCAGTAGTTTAGCCTATATTTAGTCAGACGGGAATCACACAGAAATATTTATCGAAATAAAACGTGAACTCAAACGTTATCGATTATTTTAATTCTAAAACGAAGAAGAAAATATAGAAATCGAAATTTGGAATTGCATAAGTTGTGACTAGTTTTCCTCGTTTCAAATGATTTTTCCAAATTAACACCAAAAATAAAAAATTATATGCTTTTTATATAAAATAGTGAAATATTTCAAATAAAAATTGTGGAGAAAATAAATAATAAACAATTTATGAACTTAGAGAGTTAAGAATATTTAAAATATAAATTTAAAATTAACACGAAACAGAAATTCTTTTTTATTATTGTAATTTTAAATTATAATTTCAATCTTTTTAGACTTCGCACTCATCTACTAAAACCTATTCACTACTTTTTTTACGTTATATTACCATTTTGGTAATATTCTCAAAAATTATAATCAAATTCATTAAAATGATTCAATTATTTATAAAAAATTGAAAATTTAATTAATTTTAATAATAAATTGAAAATTTATTTTCATTATTAATAAAGACAAATTCATTACTAATTAAATTATACAATTCTTCACAACAATTAAATTACTTTTCACTAATAATAACATTTTTCATGGATATTCAATTTTCAAAAAATTTTTTTGGTTAAATTCTCAACAAGAATTCATAAATAAAATAAAAATTTTCATAAATATAATAAAAGTTTTCATAAAAATAAAACTCATCAAAGAATCTTAATTATTTTTAACACAATTTTAAACTAATTATTCGAAAAATTCAATTATTTTTAAAAATAACGTTTTTTACAAGAATTTAAATATTTAAAAGTAAAATTTTCATAATATGTGTAAAATTTGAGAAAAATTATTTATTTAAAACTATTTTTATAAAAATCTTAATGAAGAATTTAATTATTTTTAAAAATGACAATATTCTTTACAGAAATTCAAATCTTTTAAAACGTTTTAATAACATTCTCAGGAATTCAATTATTTACATAAAATAACAAAATTATTCCAAAAGATTCAATTATTTTAAGGCATTTTAAAAAAATTCTTTGCAAAATTCAATTATTTTTAAGATTAATAAATTTCTTTTTGAAAATTCAATTATTTGAAAAATTCTAATAAAATCCTTCGCAAGAGATCAATTAGATTTCAAAAAATTCAATTCTTAAACATTTTAATAATATTTTTCGCAATAATTCAATTATTTAAAGAAAAAAATAAAATTCTTCTCAGGAATTCAATTATTTTTGAAAATTTTAATAATATTCTTCACAACTATTCAATTATTTTTATAAAATATTCGAAAGTCATTACACGATTTCAATTACTATTTTTAATACAATTATACTGGAATTGCTCAAAAAAGTAGCGAATTATTTTTAAAAATTTAATTTTAATTCAAAAATCAATCTAAAAAAATTATTTCAAAACAGGCTTTTTTAAAATTCTTTCAAATAACTGAATTTAGATCTTAGAGACAATTATTTATCTAATATTATTATTATTCTATTATTATTATTTATAATACAGACAAAAACAAATTTATTAATTGAAAGACTAATTTTCGTTCTTACCTCAAAAATTATTTAATTTAAAGTTTTTCTTAAAAAGTGAAATTTTTCCAAGAAGCTAGTAATCTGAAGAGAGGCAGTTGGTCGTATACTTGCAACCGCAATAGAGAAAGATAAGAGAATTGCGAACCAAATGGCAGAGATTCTATCAGTTCCTTAACAGTGATTTTATAGAAGCTGTAAAGAAATCTTTATTTTAGTACCTACCTATTTTTGAGATAAATAAACGAATGTCTTTCAGCAAATAAATGTTAAAGTGCTAATGACAAAACTATTCAAGTAAAAAGTTCAATTTTCCTTTCTTTTTTGTATAATGAAACTTTATGTTTTCCACCGTAAACAAATTTAGAAAAAAAAATTTTTATTTTATGAAAAAAAAATTTACTTTTAAGTTTTTTTAATTTTAATTTTCAATTGTTTTTAAATTTTAAATTAAATTTAATTAATTAATTAATTAATTAATTTATTTATTTATTTATTTATTTATTTAATTTTTTTCCAGGAAAAATGTTATTAGTAGTGAAAAGTAATTGAATTATTGTCAAGAATTGTATAATTAAATTAGTAACAAATTTGTATTTATATTAATAAAAACAATAATAATTATTAATTTTCAAAAATTATTTATTTCATGTTAACAATTATTAGAATAAATTTTTTTCATTATTTAGGAATAATGAAACATATGCAACTATTCTAAACTCAAATATTAAACTGAAAATATAAACAATTTATCCTCTTATTTTAGAATTTTTTCAAATAATCAAATTATTCCAGTTACAAAATTATGAATAGTAACATTTTTCAATTTTTTAGGAAAAAAAACATTTTTTAGGAATTTCGAACAAAAGAATAAAAGTGGGGATAATATTCACTGTTTGGTTATTTGAACCTGAAGCTCTGAGAATGAACAAAAGAGTAATAATAGGTATTGCTTTTAAACAATTTGGATTAATGGAAAAGCGTAAAAAAAACTTTTATTTTCTCTATCTTTACAGTTGCATCTAAAAAATACATAACGCCATGAACACAAACCACAAGTAAATAACAAAAAAAAAATTTAGCTCCCTATCTTTTATACTAGTGGAAAATACGTAATATATTCCACTTTTCTGCGATGAAAATTTGCAAAAACATTTTTTTTTATTCTTCACAAATATTATAACCAATTTGTGTAAAAAAATTAAAAACAAAAACGAAAACCGTACGAAAATATGTATATGAAAATAATATTTTAATTAATTTTTCTTTTTAGGAGACTCATTTGGGTGCTGTAGAATAATTTTAATCATTTTCTTGCTCTCATGAGTATGAAGTGTTTTGTGATTTGCATTTTTTTGTCTAGTGTGCTAGAATATTCACAGTTTCTCTATTTCTAATGCTGTTATTAAAGCAGCAAAAACATTAAAGGACAAAAAAATTGTGTCGTTGATGTTTGCTTATCAAAACGATGAAAACTTACCCCAGGTTTTTTAACGACTCTCCATGGATCCGTATTTTTTAACTGCGTTTTATACTATCCTGCAACAAAAAAAAAAAAAAGTTAACGCGTCAGCCTTTTTCTATAAACAGAATCTCGGAAAATTTACATACTTTTATATCGATAATAAAATATATTTTTATTTAAATTCATAAATAATTTATTCTCTAATTTAAAATATATCTATTTAAATCTAAATAGCTATTTAAAGCAGGAGATGTGAATTTAAATTTTAAAATAGCTCCAACTTATTTAAATAATTAAATTAACGTTAAATAATTAAATTTATTTTAATAATTAAATTAACGTTAAATAATTAAATTTATTTTAATAATTAAATTAACGTTAAATAATTAAATTTATTTCAACAATTAAATTAAATTTATTTAAATAATGAAAACAATATTTTTTAAGTTGACGAGTTTTTATTGAAATTAACACTCCTCTTATTTTTTTTTGAGATATTAATTAAAAAGTTCAATTTCAATGTAAAACACTGCCATTATATATTCAAGGTTTTTATTGAAAGTACTTTTCGAAACTAGCCAATTAAATATTATTTGGCAAAAAAAATTCGTAGATATGAAAAATTTAGGAATGAGATGGGGAAAAAAATAAAGATTTAGAGAGAAAAAGAAATTAATGTCGTCTGATGCGAAACTAATTACTTTAAGTACTCGTTATATAACTCCAGTGAAGGTAGATGGCACAAATCGATTACGGTTGTTGAAATATTAAGCTTCAAAGACAAATCAATGAAAACCCTAGAGAAGGTTTTCAGCTTGAATCTTTATTTTCTCATAAATTAAAGAACACGCCAATATATTTTATAATGGTTATTTCCATATTATCGGGTTGAAATTTTCTCCTTGTGTATTTCACTTTAATGAAAAAACGAAAAAAAGAAAAAAAAATGCTATCCAAGTTAATGTATTATCCAATTACATGCATTTGAGTATTTGGATAATTTCTGTTACGTTAAACACCATGGGGAACATCAGCTCCTTTGGGCTACATTTTAGAAATTGTTTTTCTAACTTAAAAAAATAATGTACTAATTTGAATTTGTGGTGTTTTAATAATTAAACACAAGCGTTGACATTAGAGATTTTTTATTCTTTTTAGTTGAAAAAAATTAAGATCAAAATTGAAATATTAAAAAAAATACTATTGGCGAGAAAAAGCTTTTAGAATGACATCAATAAACGAAAAATTAGATTTATAAATTTATTTTTATAAAACGTTCAATGACTTTAAAAAAAAGAAAAATAGACTAAGTTTTTAGGTATTATACACAGAGCAAAATCAAGAATAAATAATTTAAATTAATTTTCTCTAATATTTCAATCATCATCTTTCAAAAAAAAAAATAATAAATAAAAAACATCCATGTTCTATTCCGCATCACCCAAGAGGTTGAACATCAGACGCGTTTTTGCATGGTTTCCCCGTTGCACATTCTTCCAATGACAAATTTATAGCAAAACACGTTTACAATTTTAACGCCTTTGAATTTGTGATTGAGGAAAATGTGAAATAGGCCTACTCCATTCCCTCCTTCATCGAAAGAAAATTTTTTATTTCAATCAAAAAGAATTTTTTTTGAATCAAATAAAAATAACCATTTGTCTCAGTAATTCAACATTTATGGAAAATAAATATTGAACTTTGATAAAATAGATTTTTCTCCGATTGAACACATTAGAAGCAAAGTCTAATTAAGTTTGAATCTACGCTGAACAAATTACAAAATACGTACAAATTTCTTTTTTCAAATTTCTGCATTATTCCTATTTGTAAATAAATCAAAAAGTAAAACTGACTTTTTTTCTCCTTCGCAAAAAACAAAATTGAAAAATAAAATTTGGAGACTTTGTTTTTAACGTGGAGCACAATTTATTTGCGTAAATATTAATAAAATTGACGAAAATATAAATTGTGTTCCGAAGGACAGCTGAAAAAAAGTATAATTAATATACTATAAATATATATTATAGACCAGAGAAATTTATCTTCACCTTAAACTAAAAAAAAGTGAAAGAGAAAAATGTGACGAACATGAGAAAAAAATGTCAACATGATGCAAAAAAATATTTTACCATGCAAAAAATTTTGATTAGTAAACAAAAAAATGCAATGCAACAAAACTGTTGACCTGAAACAGAAGAAAATATTTCTACATGACACAATAATAGTTTAGAAAAAAAAGAAAACAACCTGAAATGAAATTAAAAAATATTTTCCTGCCAAAACAAAAGGAGAAACATTTTAAACTATAACAAAAAGAATATTTTTCTATGTGGCACAATAATAGTTTAGAAAAAAATCTGAAACAAAATTTAAAAAAAATTATGACAAAACATTTAAGAAACATGTTGACCTTAAACAGAACAAAATATTTCTACATAAACATAACACAATAATAGTTGAGAAAAAAAATAGGAAAAAAACCTGAAACAGAAGAAAATATTTCTACATGGCACAATAATAGTTTAGAAAAAAAAGAAAAAAACCTAAAACAAAATTTAAAAAAAAAATTATGGCAAAACATAAAAAGAAACATGTTGACCTGAAACAGAACAAAATATTTCTACATGGCACAATAATAGTTTAAAAGAAAAAAAAATCTGAAACAAAATTAAAAAATATTTTCATGACAAAACAAAGAAACAGAAACAGAAAAAATATGACAAACATGATAAAAATAAATATTTCGGCAAGCATAAAAAACTTTAAAAATGGAAAAGTTATATTTTTTAATGTTAACATTATTTGCAATATATTGTAACATAAACGTATAACATGAAAGATAAAAAAAAACTTTTTAGGAAAAAATAAACATTAAACAGAATAAAAAACATTAATATGAAAGAAATGAAAAAATTTTAAAATACAGAAAGGGAATTTTTACTCAAAACGGAATAATTGCATCGTAGAATAAAAAATAATCTAATCTAATCTAATCTGATCTAATCTTATCTAATCTTATCTAATCTGATCTAATCTTATCTAATCTTATCTAATCTTATCTAATCTTATATAATCTTATCTAATCTTATCTAATCTTATCTAATCTTATCTAATCTTATCTAATCTTATCTAATCTTATCTAATCTTATCTAATCTTATCTAATCTTATCTAATCTTATCTAATCTTATCTAATCTTATCTAATCTGATCTTATCTGATCTTATCTGATCTTATCTGATCTTATCTGATCTTATCTGATCTTATCTGATCTTATCTGATCTTATCTGATCTTATCTGATCTTATCTGATCTTATCTGATCTTATCTGATCTTATCTGATCTTTTGCCTGTAACAGAAAAAAAACGTTAAAAATATTAACAGGAAATAACGAAACACCTGAAAGGATATTGACATAAAGCAGCAGGAAAAATCAGAAACAAAAAAAGACAAAATAAAAAAAGGCTATTGAGTAAGTATCTTTAACTAAAAAACGTTGACCTGAAACAGAAAGCACAATTTAATTTAAAAAAAACGTTGACCTGAAACAGAAAGCACAATTTAATTTAAAAAAAAACGTTGACCTGAAACAGAAAGCATAATTTAATTAAAAAAAAACGTTGACCTGAAACAGAAAGCATAATTTAATTTAAAAAAACGTTGACCTGAAACAGAAAACATAATTTAATTAAAAAAAACATTGACCTGAAACAGAAAGCATAATTTAATTAAAAAAAACGTTGACCTGAAACAGAAAGCATAATTTAATTAAAAAACAGTGGAAAAAATTTGAAATTGAAAACGTTTTATACCTCAGAAAAATTGAATTTGATGATGTAGATCTAAAACTGAATAAAGAGACTTCGGATTAACTTTCAAAAGGCAAAAACAGGATTTTTTTAAAATTTACATTTACTTTTAACTTCGATTCATTTTATTAATTTCTTTTAAAAGATAAAAAAAGTTACATTATTTCTCGTGTCTAATATAAAAAAAAATATTTATGAATTTTCCTTCTCTAAAGTGATTTTTTATTATTTGCCAAAACAAAAATGTAAATGCAAAAATAATAAAGACTAAGAAATAAAAAAAAAATAAATAAAATAAAAAAAAATATAAAAATAAAGATTAAATTTTTGTTCATCTTCTTATTTAAAATTTACTGTCTCAAGATAAACAAGGTGAGAGATTTGCTTCCAAAGTAATTCTAATAGAAGATAATTTTTTGTTCTGCTACTTATTAAAAATTTTCTCCTCATGATGAAAAAGCTAAAAGAATTGGTTCCAAATACCGTTTTAAGACAATATAGAAATAAATTTAATTAATTGCCATTAGTTGACAAAAGAATAACATTTAAAAAGAAAGTCAAGTCATTTCTTATTTAACCAATTTTTTACTTTTACATGGCCACAGCCTGAACATTGAATGCTTTTTCAGTCGAACTTTAAAAATATCAAACGTTAATTTGATATAATTTTAAGAACATTGAATTCTTATATAATTTTTGAAATATCCAACGTTGATTTGAACAAATTTTAAGAACATTGAATTCTTATTTAATTTTTAAAATATCCAACGTTAATTTGAACAAATTTTAAGAACATTGAATACTTATATACTGGAATTTTCAAAAACTCATAATATCAATTTGATAAAAAATGATGCTGTTGTTTTGTAACATAGCTCATTTCAGGCTTAGTAATAATGTAAAGTTGTAAATAGTATTTACATTTAACAAAATTTGTTATAATTTTCTATTTTTTTCTCATTTCATTTAAATGTTGACAAAATAGTTTTGTACGCTAGTGATAAGAAAAGAGACAACTTCACAGTAAGTAATAATATTAAAAAATAAGTTTACCATGCCAAGAAAAAACAAATATAATATTTATACCCAACAATGGATTAAGTTTATTATTTTATATCCCCTAAGTTGTAAAGTATAAATGATTCTTTTCTTTAGTAAAAAAATTTTTAATTGCAAAATATAATTGCTTGTAACTTGAATTGAACCAGTGTGTGAAAATATTCACTTTTGATATTAATCCTCTGATACTTGTCAAGACAAAAATGTAAAAAACAGAAATAAAGAAAAAATAGCAGACGATTGTTTTCTGCTTCTTATTAAAAATTTAAAAAAAAGATAAAAGAATCGACAGAAATTAGTTTAGAAAATAAAACGATTATTCTTGTAAAACGGATGTAACTTTTTCAAGTACTCTTCAGGGTCGCAATCTTCCGATAGGTTAAATTTCAACCCGTCGTGAAACATCTTCTGGGAGCAGAGCTTCCGAGGTTACATTGCAATTTAAACTCTTTTTCAGATATCCAGTGCTTCCGACAATCAGTTATTTGGAAATGGTTGTACAACAGATTATCATTAAAAGAAGAAAGCCAGATTTTACTTGCTAATAACCAATATGATTAAGAACAGTACGAATCCGGTTTCTTTTGAAACATCCACGCTTTGCAACCAAGACAAGGTAAAACGAACACTGCCACAAAGGACTCTGTAAAAGGCGTTAACGCAATGTAACCAAGAAAAGGTTAAACACATCAGCATTCACTTTTTCCTTTTTTCAGAAATCACTCTTTCGACAAGGAAATTCGTATAGCTTATTTTTTAAACATCAACATTTATTATTTTTTAGCGCGATTTTAAAGTGAATGTACAATTCTTTACAGTAATGTCTGACAAGTCTTTTGTTACTCTACATTTTCTATGAAACTCTATTTAATTTTTTCAACGGGTAATTACTTATTTTTCGATAAAGTAAGAATGTTATTTTTTTGTCCTTAAAAAAGTGGGAATAGAATTTTTTTTTAACATTATTACCTACTATTTTCAATGCTCCAATGTGAATGGAAATTTTGAAAAAAAGTTAACCAGACCTTTAATTTCTATCTTCAAA
This sequence comes from Leptopilina drosophilae, assembly GCA_032873175.1. Taxonomy (NCBI): domain Eukaryota; kingdom Metazoa; phylum Arthropoda; class Insecta; order Hymenoptera; family Figitidae; genus Leptopilina; species Leptopilina drosophilae. The sequence goes on along the minus strand of CM065485.1, from coordinate 5,767,908 downwards.
AAAGTAAAAAGTAAATGGGATATAACAATTTTTTAATATTATTACCTACTATTTTTAGTGTTTTTATAATGTTAATAAAAATTTTGAATAAGTATAATAAATAATATAATTATAATATAATAAATATAATTCACGAATTGTAGTAAATTTAGTATCAGTTCTTAATAGAATACAATTAAACATGAAACAAATATTACAATGTTCTTAAAATTGTAAATTTGCTTTATAGTCGTGATGAAAAACTAAAAAAATATACTAATTCTTTAAATGTTTTAAAAAATACTTGAAATTATTGTATTAAAATACATTTAAATATAAACACCAGTTGACAAAAGAATACCATTTAAAAAGAGAGCCAAGTCTTTTTTTTTAAACCAATTTTTGACTTTTACATGGCCGCAGCCTGTTTAAAAGTTGCTAGCAAGCAAACAGCTTCTACAAGGGTAACATGCCAAATTGACCTGTACACTCCTTTGGTGGTTTAAGTGCTATTAATGCATTTTTGGTCTTTGGCAAAGACAAGTATACTTTCTTTTCAAATGGTCCATAATATGCAAGATAAATTAAAATGCTCGAATTTCCTAAAAATTCTAAACGATCGGATAATTAATTGTAATGGTCGAACTTTAAAAACAACGAATGCTTATTTCATCCAATTTCCAAAATATCAAATGTTAACTTAAAAAGAATTGTAGGAACGGCTAAAATTAATTTGAAAGAATTTTAAGAACATTGAATACTTATTTACTTGAGTTTTTGAAAAAACATACAGAATATCAATTTTATCCGAAAATGTTGGAGTTGTTTTGTATTTTTAAAGAGTTTACACTATATAATTATAAGCAAGCTCATTTCAGGCTTAGTAATAATGTAAACTTGTAAATAGTATTTACCCATTTATCAAAATTGGTTGTACTTTTCTATTATTATTTCTTATTTCATTTGAATGTTGACAAAATAGTTTTGTACGCTAGTGATAAAAAAAGAGACAACTTCACAGTAAGTAATAATATTAAAAAATAAGTTTACCATGCCAAGAAAAAACAAATATAATATTTATACCCAACAATGGATTGGGTTTATTATTTTATATCCCCTAAGTTGTAAAGTATAAATGATTCTTTTTTTTAGTAAAAAAATTTTTAATAGCAAAATATAATTGCTTGTAACTTGAAATAAACCAGAGTGTGAAAATGTTCACTATTGTTATTAATTCTCTGATACTTGTCAAGACAAAAATGTAAAAAATAGCAGATAATTGTTTTCTGCTTCTTATTAAAAATTTAAAAAAAAGATAAAAGAATCGACAGAAATTAGTTTAGAAAATAAAACGATTATTCTTGTAAAACGGATGTAACTTTTTCAAGTACTCTTCAGGGTCGCAATCTTCCGATAGGTTAAATTTCAACCCGTCGTGAAACATCTTCTGGGAGCAGAGCTTCCGAGGTTACATTGCAATTTAAACTCTTTTTCAGATATCCAGTGCTTCCGACAATCAGTTATTTGGAAATGGTTGTACAACAGATTATCATTAAAAGAAGAAAGCCAGATTTTACTTGCTAATAACCAAAATGATTAAGAACAGTACGAATCCGGTTTCTTTTGAAACATCCACGCTTTGCAACCAAGACAAGGTAAAACGAACACTGCCACAAAGGACTCTGTAAAAGGCGTTAACGCAATGTAACCAAGAAAAGGTTAAACACATCCGCATTCACTTTTTCCTTTTTTCAGAAATCACTCTTTCGACAAGGAAAATCGTATAGCTTATTTTTTAAACATCAAAATTTATTATTTTTTTATGAATCATTTTTTAGCGCGATTTTAAAGTGAATGTACAATTCTTTACAGTAATGTCTGACAAGTCTTTTGTTACTCTACATTTTCTATGAAACTCTATTTAATTTTTTCAACGGACAATTACTTATTTTTCGATAAAGTAAGAATGTTTTTTTTTCTTAAAAAAGTAAAGAGTAAATGGGGATAGAAGTACATTTTAAAATTATTACTTACTGTTTTCAATGTTACAATTTAAATGGAAATTTTTATGAAAAGTTTACTAGTAACTGCCTATATTTACTAGCTTCAAAAAAGTTAATACTAAATAGGGATACAACAATTTGTTAATCTTATTACCTACTATTTTCGGTACTAAAATATGAATTGAAATTTTGAATAAATATAATAAATACATAATATAATAAATATAATTCATAAATTGTAGTAAAAAATAATTATATTAATTATTATAATTGTAATAAATTCCAGTTCCTAATAGAATATAATTTAACATAAAACAAATATTACAATGTTCTTAAAATTCTGAATTTGGTTTATAGTCGTGTTAAAAGACTAAAAAAATATTATACTTCTGTCATTTTTTTCTTAAATACTTAAAAATATTGTGTTAGAAATTTAGAATACAATTAAATATAATACAAAACATTACAATGTTCTAAAGATTTTGAATTTGTATAGTCGTGTTAAAAAACTAAAAAAGTTAAACTAATTTTTAAAAGTTTTTAAAAAGTTTTTTAAAAAATACTTGACATTATTGTCTTGGAATAAAATTAAACATACAGCAAAACATTAAAATGTTCCCTTTTTAAAAAATACTCAAAAGTATTGTATTAGAATACAATTAAACATAAAACAAAACATTACAATGTTCTTAAAATTATGAATTTGCTTCATAGCTGCGTTAAGAAACTAAAAAACTTAAACTAATTCTTTAAAAGTTTTTAAAAAAATACTTGTCATTATTGTGTAATGATTTCTAAATTTTTACAAATTTATAAAAAAAGAAAATTCAAAATTTGATAAATAAAATGTTTAGAACTTTAAACGAAATATGTTTTGAAACTTTCTTTTTTTTCATTTTTTGAAGGAAAATCCATAGAAAAAATTTTGAAAAATATTTCCGGTTTTTAACTTTTTCACTCGCTGGCGGATTCTTTAACGCGAATCTTGACAAAAAGTTATTTGTTCGTGAATGTTGACTACTTTACATAAAATATTTGAAAATTCTATTTAAGAAAACATATTTTTTTGCTATAATAGCTAAATATATTTGACAGAAAAGTTGCTTTTCAAACAAAATTGCTGCAAATTTTTTGCAAAAATAACAACTTGCTTTGAAGGGAAGAAGTCTATAAATATTTTCTTTTAACTAAAGTTAAAAATTTTTTGAAAAAGTAAATAAAATTTAATTTTTTGAAAAAGTAAATAAAATTTAATTTTTTTAAAAAGTAAATAAAATTTAATTTTTTTAAAAAGTAAATAAAATTTAATTTTTTTAAAAAGCAAATAAAGTTTAATATTGACAAAGAATAAATATAATTTAATTTTGTACAAAAAATAAATAAAAATTAATTTTTGCAAAAGTTGGTTTAAAATTGATCTTTATAAAAAATAAATAAAAATTTATTTTTACAAAAATGAATTAAAAATTAATCTTTTCAAAAAATAGAAAAAATTTGATTGTTATGATTATTTGAAACAAGTACCTGCGATGCAATATCGATGTAAAAAAAAAAAATTTCAGTTCAAGTACAACTTTATTTGGAAAAACTACTTAACTTCGCATTAATTATGGAAAAATTAGTTTTCACAAGTAAATGTAAATGAACTGTTTGTTTACAGGGTAAATTTTAATTAATAGAGTAGCGACACTAAAGAGAGATCACATTCATACAAAAAAAAAAACAAGGGGAGACACATACATTCCACACCTCCGGAGGTGTGTGGCCCCGGTGCAAACCTAGGGATCCGTCCCGGGACGGTATCCGTCACCTGAGCGCAGACTGTCTGATTTTCACAAAAAGAAGAAGAGAAAGACCGCCACCAAAAAGAAAAAAAAGATGTACTTTGAACTCAAGAGTGCATAATTTTTAGTATATTAAATTTTATTCCTAATTTTTTACTTTTACATTATTTTTTTATAGAATCTAAAAACTTGATCAATAAATTTCCCGAAAAGAAATTGAAGAAAAAATTAAAAAGGAGTTCAATGTACATATATCTGAAAGTAAGTAGTAATCTATCTACAAATAATTAATTATACAAACCTAGGTTTGTAAAATTTAAAAAAAGTATAATTACTACTTCAAGCATATTAATTTCTAAAACAGAATTTATTTTAGAAATAAATAATTTCAGTTTGTCTCGCTACGTTGGTAATGAAAAATGTCGACTTACCGTCGCGGATTCCCACGACGAAGCGAAGACAGCATCTCCTCTTCTGGACCAGCCCCTCTTTTGCATCCTCCTTCCTGTCCTACCAGTCTGTAACAATAAATTTATTATAATTAGTTAATTAGTTAATAAAATGTTTAATTAATTAATTATTTTAAGTTTTAATTTCTATTAATTCTTCATTAAAAAAAAACCAATAAGTAAAAAGATTTAAAAATTTTTTAATATTTTATACTGTTTGAAATTTGATTTTTATTTTCAAGAATAGAAAATTAATACTAAATTATAATATAATTTAATAATTAAATATTAAGTAGATATTAGTGAAATATTAAGAAACAATTTTACTGAATGTGAACGACCTTCAATTTCAATAAAATTTTATTCAGAAAAATAGAAATGAAATTCAATTTATTAAAAGAATTGAAAGTAAAATTAATTAATATTTTTAACAATAAAAATAAAATGAGTAAAAATTTGGAAACAGTAAAATAAAATAAATTATAATTTGAAAAAAATAAGATTAACATTTTTTACAAATTAAAATGACTTACTTAATTAATTGGAAAATATATAAAATTAAAATTTGAAAAATGAAATGAAAATTATTTAAAATTTGAATAAAAGAAAAGTAAAATCTTTAGAAAATAAAAAAAAATTTATATCGTTTAAAATTAAAAAAATTTTTAAGGCATTTAAAATGAAACAGTATAATTAAAAAAATTTTAAGGCAATTTAAAATTAAAAATTATAATTAAAAAAATTTTTAAGGCATTTAAAATTAAAAATTATAATTATAAAAATTTTGAAGGCATTTTAAAATCTTTTAAAATCATTTAAAATGAAAAAAAATTTTAAGCAATAAAAAAACCACTCACTCGCTCGCGATTTTAAAAATTAGCGAAAATTAACCTAAGTTTAACACGTGGTTTATCGAAAGAAATTCAAAAATATGCCACAGCGCGATGTTACATGGCCCGAAGTTAATTTGCAACTGAATAAATGCCTCTTTCAGTTCGTTGACCATAAAAGTAATTTGCTCTTTAACGACCTTCAAATTTCTTCAAAATTTACTCATTTTCCAAAATAAAAATAAAATTTTCGGAAAATTTTATTTTTATTTTGAAAAATGAGTAAATTTTGAAGAAATTTGAAGGTCATTGAAGAGCAATTAATTTTTATATAGTCAACGAACTGAAAGATATATTTATTCAGTTAGAAAATAAAATTTTCCGAAAATTTTATTTTTATTTTGAAAAATGAGTAAATTTTGAAGAAATTTGAAGGTCATTGAAGAGCAATCAACTTTTATAGTCAATGAACTGAAAAAAAATAATATTTAAATATTTATTTTGAATACATAATATTTCTTGGGAATTTTTATTTTTCTCTATCACTCTTACCTGGAAAAATAAAAATTTGCAAAAATAAAATTATTTCAAAAATGTTTTCTACTTCACGCGGGAAATAAACAAAATGCAATGACCTAGACGTCACACAATGACGAATACTTCTTGGAAATTTAATTCAATTTAAAATTTAATTTTTCAAAAAAAAATTTTCCACAATTTTAATTATGGTTTTTAAAATGAGACAAAAAAAAGAATAAAATTATTTAAAAATTTTCAATAAGAAAGAAAAAGTTATTTAGAAATAAAAACGATTTAAAATTTGCAGAAATAAAATAAAATTTTAATTAAAAATTAAAGTTAAAAAAAATTTGTTTAAATTTCTTTAATTTGTAAATTTGTAATTAAAAAAAAAATTTTGCAAACTCACTGCTGCTGTCTTTAAAAAACACTTACTTGCATTAGTAAAAAATTTTTGTCACTTCCGCACGACGTTTTGAAAAATATCCAAATTTATCAAAAAAAACACAATTTCTCCAAACTTATCCAAAAAAATTAAGTTTATCCAAAAAAAAATCCAAAGTATCTAAATGAATCCAAAAAGGCCCCATTGCGAGGTCTTACACGGCCCGAGGCAAATTTGCAACTGAGGAAATGTCTTTCCGTCAGCTGACGATTACCGTTAATTGCTTTTTAATGACTTTTTAATTTCCTCGAAATTTCCTCATTTTTCGCACTCTGACGGAGAAAAATAAAATTTTCCGGAAATTTTTTTTTTATTTTCAAATTGAGTAAATTTTGAAGAAATTTGAAGGTAATTGACGAGCAATTAACTTTTATGGTCAACGAACTGAAAGAGACATTTATTCAGTTGAAAATAATTTATTCAGTTAGAAAATAAAATTTTCCGAAAATTTTATTTTTATTTTGGAAAATGAGTAAATTTTGAAGAAATTTGAAGGTCATTGACAAGCAATTAACTTTTATAGCCAACGAACTAAAAGAGACATTTATTCAGTTGAAAATAATTTATTCAGTTAGAAAATAAAATTTTCCGAAAATTTTATTTTTATTTTGGAAAATGTGTAAATTTTAAAGGAATTTGAAGGTCATTGAAGAGCAATCAACTTTTATAGTCAACGAACTGAAAAAAATAATATTTAAATATTTATTTTGAATACACAATATTTCTTGGAAATTTATCTTTTTCTCTTATCACTCATATTGGAAAAATAAAAATTTGCAAAACTAAAATTATTTCAAAAATGTTTTCTACTTCACGCAGGAAATAAACAAAAAGCAATGACGTAGAGGTGACAATGACGAATATTTCTTGAAAATTTATTTCAATTTAACATTTAATTTAAAAAAAAATTTCACAATTTTAATTCTGGTTTTTAAAATACGACAAAAAAAAGAATAAAATTATTAAATAATTTTAAATATGAAAAAATGTTAATTACAAATAAAAACGATTTAAAATTTGTGAATATAAAAAATAAAAAAAATTTTAATAAAAATTAAAATTAAAAAAAAAGTTGTTAATTTGTAAACTTTTAATTTAAAATTTTTTTTGCAAACTTACTGCGGCTAGTATCACTGGCAATTGTAAAAAAAATTTGAACACTTCAGCACGAATTTTGAAAAATATAAAAAAAAACACAATTTCTCCAAACTTATCCAAAAAAAATTAAGTTTATCCAAAAAAAAATCCAAAGTATTCAAACGAATCCAAAAAGGCCCCACTGCGAGGTCTTACGCGGCCCGAGGCAAATTCGCAACTGAGGAAATGTCTTTCCGTCAGCTGACGATTACCGTTAATTGCTTTTTAATGACTTTTTAATTTCCTCGAAATTTCCTCATTTTTCGCACTCTGACGTAGAAAAATAAATTTTTCCAAAATTGTTTTTGAATTTTTTTCCACATTTTACTGGTAATAAAAGGGACAAAAAATATTATGTGCGTGGGGGGGGGGTATGACGTACCACTTCTTGGAAATTTTTTTTCGTTCACAATTTTTTGTAATAAAAAATATTCAATAATTTTAGAAAATGTTTTTCTACTTTTCACGGAAAATAAACGGGCACAATTGTCAATGACTTAAAAAAATAGGAAAAAAAATTATTGAAAATTTTTAAAAATATAAATAAAAGTATTCAAAAATTTACTCTTAATTAAAAAAAAAAACAGAAAAAAAATTTTTTAAAATGTAAATAAAAGTATTTAAACATTTACTCTTAACAAGAAAAAATAGAAAAAAAATTATTGAAAATTTTTAAAAATATAAATAAAAGTATTTAAAAATTTACTCTTAATTAAAAAAAACCGAAAAAAAATTATTGAAAATTTTGTAAAATGTAAATAAAAGAATTTAAAAATTTACGCTTAAAAAGAAAATATAAAACAAAAAAATTATTTAAAACTTTTAAAAATGTTTATAAAAAGTATTTAAAAATAAATATAATTTAAAATTGTCAGAAATAAAAAATAAGATTACGAAAAATGTGGAAAAAAAATTTAAATCATTTAAATTTTTTTAAATTTTAGCTAAAAAATATTTTTTCAAACTTACTGTATCCAGTCTCAGCATAAGCACGATCTCCATCCTGGAGCAGCATTACTCGTTCGATGTCATCTTTGGGCACTAAAAAACACTCACTCGCGGTTTTAAACATTTTCAAACACTCCCGCACGACTTTTTCGAAAATATCCAAATTTATCCAAAAAATCCAAATTTATCCAAATTTGTCCAAAAATATCCAAACACTTCCAGTTTATCCAGAAGTATCCGAAAGTATCACCAATGTATAACAAAAATCCACACTATCCAAAAATATCCAAACTCATCCAGACGTATCCAAAAAAAATCCAAAGTGTCCAAACGAATCCAAAAAGGCCCCACTGCGAGGTCTTACGCGGCCCGAGGCAAATTCGCAACTGAGGAAATGTCTTTCCGTCAGCTGACGATTACCGTTAATTGCTTCTTAATGAGTTTTTAATTACTTTAAAACTTTCTGACTTTTCGAAAGAAAAATAAAATTTTCGAAAATTTTTTTTCAATTTTTTCCACATTTTACCGGTAATAAATGGGACAAAATATATGACGGGTGGGGGGAGGAGGGGGTCATTACCCTCCCCCCGTCATAACCTTAAAAATTCCTTGGAAAAATTTAATTTTTTTTCGTCATTTTTATGGGGGAAAAATTTTTTTCAAAAATATTAGAAAAATTTTTTTCTACTTTTCAAAGAAAATAAATGGGACAAAAGCATCATGCTACGTCATCATGACGTATAGGAAATAATTACATATAAATTAAAAATATAATTCAAATTTTTTAAAAATTGCACTCTTTGATTGGTTATAAATGGGACAAAAAATATTACGAGGAGAATTTTCTGGGTGAGTCCAGAGAATTTCTTAAGTGCGACTCCACGAAATTTCTCCCTTTAATTACTGTGAACTTTTTTTTAAGGTTACAATCATTATAAAAACATAATAAAAAAAATAGGTAACTAATTTTTTTTACATAAATTTTATTTTTCAATATTGCTGAAAATAGTTATTAATTTTTCAAATTTTAACGCAATTTTTTTAAGGAATCATATTATTTTAATAAATAAAAAAATTCTTTCTAGAAATTTAATTATTTTGAAAAATTAAAAAAAATATTCTCGTCAACATTTCAATTATATTTGTAAATAGCAAAATTCGTTTTTTATAAATTTAGCAATAAATCAAAATTATTCCTAGAAATTTAATTATTTTCAAAAATTAAAAAAAAAATATACTCTCGTTAACATTTTAATTGTTTTTATTAATAGAAAATTTTTTTTTCAAAATACAATTATATTAAGGAATTTTTATAAAAATCTTCACAAAAAATAAATTATTTTCAAAAATTTTTTTAAAATTGTTACAAAAGTTTTCATAAAATTCTACACGAATTTATAATTGCAATTGTTTTGAGAGAAATTCAATGGTTCTAAGAAGAAATTGGTCCAAATATATTTTGACCCTTCTTAAATTTTTTTTTAATTGATAGATTTTGAAATCCATTCGTAATTTTGTAGAAAATATGTTTTTGTATCCACTAAAAAAATTTCTGATTGAAAAAATTAATATTTACAAAAGTTTTATAGGATTAAAAAAAAATAGTTTTTAGGTTAAGAATTTTATAAGAATATCGAGTGGTTATTGGAAAAGAAAGCGTGAACTGAATAAAAGAAACAGTGATAAGGATTAATAAAAAATTGGTTTGGGATAAAATGGTATATTTTTATTTTTATACAAAACAAAAAGGTGTTAGAATTCTATACACACATTATTATTATTATTATTATTATTATTCTTATTATTATTATTATTATTATTAATATTATTATTATTTTCCACAATATAAGCAATTTTGAAAAATTATTTTGAAATACAAAAAAAGCAAATAAAATAGTAGCTAAATAAAATACTAACTAAATAAAATGCTAAGGTAAATAAACTAAATACTAACTAAATAAACTAAAATACTTGAATCTGTAGGAAAAATAAAAACTAAAATCTCCACAAAGAACCAGCGAATATGATTTCACCTCTACTGGGAATATTTTTTCGCGGTGTTTTTTAGAGACAAAAATTCAAAGCTTTCTCTCTTTGCTGGACGTTATTTTAAATATATATCTCTTATTCCCCAGCTCTTTATCTATATCGAGAGACTCATTTGACGTTTACGTATCGATTTATTTTGTCTTTTGTCTCCTCTTTTTACCATTCTCATATACTTATTACTCAATATATGTTATAAAAATCCGTCCTTCTTCTATATACTTCTCCATTGTCCTAAAAGTCCTCGTAACCTACAAATAAAGCACAGTTAACTCAATCAATTTTTTTAGCTTCGTTCGCAAATAAATACATCTTCTGTAAATCTAGCGTCGTAAATTTTCTTTTTTATTTATTCTACAAAAATTACCTATATATATATTTTGATTTGTATTTTGTAATGCTGAGCAAACAGATGAGAAAGGATTATATTATATATAGTTTTTATGGGTAGATTCAATATGCAAATTTTTAATTATTCTCTAAATTTGAATTATTAAAAATCTTTACTAATTTTTAATTAATTTAAATACTAATATAATTTTAATACTAATAATTTAAATACTAATACTAATCAAGTACTTATTTAAATAGTTACTTTTACTAAGTTTTTAGTAATATTTACTAATTCAAAAGCAAAAAATTAGTCACTATTTCTAATTAGTAAATCTGTAAATTACATTTTTACTAATTCAAATTTAGAGAGTATTAAACAAAATTTGATAAAATTTATCCCAAATTCAATTTTTTCAAAAATAAGAAAATTTTCATAGGAATTTAATTGTAGAATAGCATTTACAAAAAAATTCCGAAAAAATCAGTTATTTAACAAAAATTTGCCTACAATTCTTTCCAATAATACAATTATTTTTATAAACAATAATACTCATCGAAAAATTTCAATTATTTTCAATACTATTTTAAATAAATTAATTGAAAAATTCAATTACATTTACAAATAAATTTTTCCATAAGAATTCAATTATGTAAAATAAAATTTTCTTAATATTTATTATATTTCGAAAAAATTAATTATTTAAAACAATGTTTATAAAATTCGTATGAAGAATTCAATTAAAAAAAAAATAAAACTCTTCTCAGGAATTTAATTAGTTTTGAAAAATTAATAAAATTTTTCGCAATAATTCAATTCTTTTCAAAAAATATTAAAATTTTTCACAATAATTCAATTGTTTTCAAAAATATTAAAATTTTTCACAATAATTCAATTGTTTTCAAAAATAATAAAATTTTTCGCAATAATTTAATTATTTTTGAAAATTTCAAAAAAAGTTTTTCTAACTATTCAACTATTTTTCATAAATAATAAAATTCATCGTAGAATTTCAATTAATTTTACAGAAATTGCTCAAAAATGTAAATATCCTTTAAAAAATAAATTTCATTCCTTTGAAAAATTAATTATTTAAAAAAAATGTTTCTTTAACATTCTTTGGAAGAATTCAATTATTAACAACAATATTATAAATTTCCACAGAAATTCAAATATTTTCAACATATTATTTGAAAGAAATGCATTATTTTAATTGCAATTCTAATTAAAATTTTTTGAAATAATTCAATTATTCTCTTAGATAAAAATAAAATTCTTTTAAATTATTTCCATAAGTAATTCTTTAGAAGAATTCAATTATGTCGATTAATTAACAAATTATTTTTGAAAATTCAATTATTTTAAGGCATTTAAATAAAATTCTTTGCATAATTCAATTATTTTCACAAATATATTAATTTTTTTTACAGAGATTCAATTCTTTTTAAACATTTAAATATTTTTCTCAAGAATTCAATTATTTTTAAAAATAATAAAATTTTTCTCAGGAATTGAATTATTTTTGAAAATTTTTATAAATTTTTTAGCAACTATTCAATTATTTTCATAAATATTAAAAAAAACTCATTACAGGATTTTAATTATTTTTAATAATATTATATGAATTTATCGAGAAAGGTAATTATTTTAAAAATTTTAATTTCAATTCCCCGAAAAAATCAATTATTGAAAAAATGTTTTCTAAATTTTTTAGAAGAATTCAATTACTTACAAAAATGTTAGAATTTTTCACTGGAATTAAATTGTTTTGAAATATTTTAATAAAATTCATCCGAAGAATAACAAAATCGTTTCCGGAAATTCAATTATTTTCATAAATATCAATATTTATTATTAGAGTTCAATTATTTTTAAAAGTAACATATTTTTTCTTAAAAATTCAATTACTGCGAATTGAATTTTTTTTCAATTCAATTAATTTTTTTTGCAGGAATTGAATTATATGCATAAATAATAAAATACTTTTTAGGAGTTTAATTATTATTATTATCTTGGGTACTTATTAATTTGACAACTTGTTAAAAATGTTTTAATTAAATTATTTTTTATAAAATTTAATAAAATGCCACACAGTCATTCAATAATTATTTTTAGAAATTTTAATAGAAGTCTTTGTAAAATTTAATTATTTTAAAAAAACTTTTCAAAATTCAATGATTTTCAATTTCTACTATTTTCATAAAATTTCCAAATAGAATTTAATTATTTAAAAATGTTTTGGAAAAATCTTCATAAGAATTCAAGATTTTTCAAGAATAATAAAAATTTCTGAGGAATTCAATTAGTTAAATTATAATTTGCAAAAAATTTGTCAAAAGAAATAAATTAATTAAAATTTTTCGCAAGAATTCAATTATTTAGAAAAATTCAAAATGGCGGATCCAATATGGCGACCAGGAATGTTTTAAATTGACTAGATTTACTTGAAGAATGTTGTCATTTTTTTTAAACTGTATGAAGTGAAGTGAAGTTGAAGTAAAACTACAAATTCGGTTCTGTTTTAAAAAAAACATTTAGAAACATTCGTTAGCAGTTCAAATGATGTTTATTTACTTAAAAATAGCAATATAAAATGGCAATAGCAATATAAAATAGCAATATATTTTCACTATTTTTCAATTTCAAGAGATACGAACTGTTTTTTTTTTCTAATCAAAAATAAATGTGATCATGTTCTATTATTATTTTTCAACCCCCGGAATAAATGAATAAAAACATGATAATCGTCATTTACTCATCAAGAGTGAATGGATCTTAGCTAGCAGGAGGTTAATTGAATCTGTGTAATGTGACCTGAACGTTGTTTCTAGTACGCTCCAGGAAACATCATTTTGACACTGGGTGGCAAATGCGCCGTAGCGACAAGATCAATACCTTCTCTGATGAGACTTATTCACAATAATTGATGTGCTCGACACTCAAGGTCGGGGGAATTATTTTAATCTTCTTAAAAACATCCACATTCTCTTAAAACATCGAATTTTAGAAGATGAAAGATAAATATTTACTTTCTTTCAATAATTTCCGAAGGTTCCGTTATAAAAATAGTAGAACTCCCAAGTTTTATTATTTATTCTCTAACCCAAAATAAGTGTTCAAAATTCGAAAACGAGTTTTAATTTCACTAGTTGTATGAAGAAAATAAGTAAAGCTTTGAAATGGAAAATAATTGTCTTCAAAACATATTTGTCGAATTTTTTATTTTTTTCGATGTTAAAATACAAATAGGTGGGAAATTTTTGATGTTTGCTAAGAAAGACAATTTATTCACAATTTATTCAAACAATTTATTTGTTTACAATATATTTGTACGAATAAGAAATGTGATGGAAATCGGTGTAATGATGAACAATTTCTCCCGTGTGAGAAGTTCGTGTATTTTTTGCGCAGGAAAGTTTCTTTCTTCCGCAGAAAAGTATATTTTTTTTTAACAAATTAGTATATTTTCCCCGTGACATTCTGCATCTGAATTTAAATTAGAAGCACACTCGAGAGTTTCCACTTTGAAGTGCAGCACAACACGAGCTAGAGTATCAAAGGAAAATACTTGTTCGTGCAGTTATATCTCTTTAAGCAGTTTAGGCAGATTGACATGTCGAGGAATAAAAAGATTCCTTGACTCAAAAGAAGAGTAACTTCCAGGCTTTAACATTATTTCACTATAAAAGTCGTGTATTTTTTTCTAATTGCTCTAAATTAATAATTAAAAATAAACTCTTCGTGCCCACTTGAATTTAGTTCCCCAAAAGTTTAGCTGGAATGCCATTGAATTTTCGACCTAAATCGAATTAGGAAATTAAGAAAAATAAAATTCGGACCAAGTCAAGTTTCCTGTGAAAGCTTTTTAAAATCATTTTTTTTTGTACAATTTAAAATATTTGCCAACACACAGATGGCATTTCATCCGAAAAAAACGAAATCTCCTAAAAAATGTCGTCTTTAGTGAGAATTTTAATTGCTCTCTCCTCGGGGACGAAAAAGGGAGCTGTTTAAGAAAAAGTTTATTTCCTTCAACTGGAAATAAAAAACCAAAAGTGGAAATGCACGAAATTATTCGAATCTACTGAAATTCTTCTTGAAATCCAAGTATTTTATATGTTTCCCTCGCCTTTCTTTTATAGAGAAGGAAAAAGGTCAGTGAGTGTATTTTTTTTTATTTGGCAGAGTTTCACATAACTGTGTGAGAAAAAGGACTCAGTTTCACAGAAATTCCGAACTGAACAAGTTACGATCCGCAACACAAGACAAACGCTCGTTTCGTGTTCTAATTCTATTTTCCCGTTGAGTTAATGAAAATTAACGGTCAGTATTTATTTGCGAAACATTATTTGTAAAATAAAAAAGGGGATACAGTAGACACAAAGAAAAAGATGTGAAGAACAAAATTTTTCCAAAGATTTCAATTTTGTCAATTTTTCAATTTTGAATACTTATTCGAAATCTAGCGTGAAAACATTTGCTGGCCTATTTTTCCCTTTCTGTAAATAGTTCCAATTCATGCAGTTCATTGCGTTTATAATCAATATATAATCGTCAGTTTAGTGGACATACATGCCTCACCGCTCCACTATAGAGGGGCTCTTGTGCAAAAAAAAAAATATTCATTGCCTACGAACCAGTATTTTCCCATCTTCGTATCATATTATTAAGGAACATAAAAATAAACCCCATACTTTAATTAAAGAATCTAAAAAAATAAATAGAAAATAAATTTTAGACAAATTAAACATGTCAGCCTCCCTTTGGAAAAAAAAATAATAATTACCTGATTGACGTAAATATTTAATAAACAATAAAACATCACCTACGGACTCTCACATACGGAATTAATAAAATTTTATAAATAAAATACGATTTATTTATAAATATATAATATAGAGTCTTTAAGTCTTCAAGTTTAGAAGAAAATTCCCATTTTCAAGAAGTAGGGGTATGAAATAAAGATTTAAAGAATTTACAATCTCTATAGAACTGATAAAGTCAAGCTATAAATTTTTCTGTTAACATTGACAAGAAAGGAGAGTAAGGCTACTACTACTACTTTATTTTTACGCCCGACACATTGTAATAGGGACATAAGTGAATGAGAAATCGATTATGGAGATAATTAATTTCCTGGAAAACGTACATTTGGTCATTTCTCATGCTATGCTTTACACACACCTCTACATTTAATAAAAAAAAAGAGTAAAAATTTATGAGGATTGAATGATAAATTTGAATTATATCAATTTCCCATACTCTACAATCTTTTTTTTTCAATATCATTCTTTTATTAAGACGTAAATTTCTTTCCATTAGCTAAAGATCCAAGCAGAGTGTTTTAAAGCCGAATTTTAATATTTTTGGAAAATTAAAAGGGTTTGTCTCACGACAGTCGACTCAATGGACGAAATCTTTAAAGTTTAATTTAATTAGTAGTAAAGTTTAAAATGTTAAATTAATAAATAATTAAATAATAAAATATTTATTAAATATTTTAATAAAATAAAGTTGAAATTAATGAGCAGTTGCAATATAATTAATAGACGAGAAGGGGAAGATTGAACAAACCTACCAAACGATGATAAAAATTAAAACTCCTGTTTTTAATAATCTTTTTTTTTAAATACTTTTTTTTCAAATTTTAATAGATACGGAAAACAATGAAACATTTCCGACATTGAAATTCTAATTTTATATTTCTCCGTATGAAACAAGAGGGTAGAAACATATGCAATCCTCAAGTTATTAATTTTAAAACAGCTCTCTCTGTTTAATATACTTGACTTTATAGCTAAACCATTCACTTATTTGAATTTAATATTAACAATTACTGTATATGTTGTACAGTCGTAAATTCCTTTGACTATATTTTGTAGATAATAATGTAATTAAAAGTTTAATTAATTAAATTAAATTGTTAGTCATTTCGAATAAAATTTTAATTCTAATTAAAAGATTTATTCATTACTCTAAATTTTTAATTAAACGAAATAACATTTTAATTATAATTAAAAGCTTGAGAAGTTGGATTACATTTTTTATTAATACTGCTACGTTACTGTAACGTATTTTCAATAACCAATAATATGTATAATTAATAATACTAATAATAATAATAAAAATACTAATAATAATAATACTAATAATAATAATAAAAATACTAATAAAAATACTAATAATAATAATAAAAATACTAATAATAATAATAATAATAATAATAAAATAATAATAATAATAATAATAATAATAATAATAATAATAATACGAATAATAATAAAAATACTAATAATAATAAGGCCAAAATTAAGAATTGTAACTACAATAATAAATTACAGAATATTAATAAGAAAACTGCCTTAAAGTGATCAATGAAATAATTCTGTTTCATAAGACAACTTTAATAATTTGTTTTCAAAATTAAAAAAAATTTATTACATATTTAAGCAACTTTACTGTATTAAAAAATTGATATATTATTTCATTGAATCAACGAAAATCTGTGCCAATTTTTCGGCTCGCTGCGCAATTCTAGAGAAGTCCAAATATTAATCCTTAAAATCAAGAATCTTAATAAAAACGAAGATTAAAGAGTGAATGTAAAATAAAAATGAATTCACGATTTATTGCAGTCATATAACTGAATTTTTATTCGCGCGCACATTTTTATGCGATTTTGTGGCTATTCTAATTTCAGTATTCCGCAGCGAAATTCTTATTGAATTTAAGTACAATAATAGGGCCTCTAAGCTTCTTGGGTGGTATTATCCCTCCGCCATAATGCATTTCAGAGAAACTGTTCCAAATTCCAGAACAGTGGGATTCTTAAAAGTGGATAACAGGGTAAGATAAAATTTTTCAGGATTTAAGGCAAGTAATGCAATTCATTAACTTCAATTTTATCTTAATTGACTTAAATCACCCTATAATGAACTAAAAGTGAAACTTTTATATTAAATCTTAAACTTTCGGGATAAGTTAATTACTATTATGGAAAAAAATTTTCATAAGCTATATATAATATGACTAGAAGATACGTATAATGTGGATTAAAAATAATAATCATGTTTTCAACTCGATCTACATGAGGGAAGTAAAACGTGAGGTGTTCAAATAACACCAGAATGGATTAAAATAATATGCAATAGTTTAAACCCTCTATAAGATTAAGTTAACACCAAAAAGGATTAAAATAATGTATTTTCGTGTTATTTTTAACCAGGGATGGCTTCGAAAGTTTAGTTTCATTTTATTTTCGAATATCACAACAAAACTAAATACAGGGACCTTTTAGTGTCGTTAACAGAATGAAAACATAATTCAAGGACGTTTTAGTTTCAATTCCTGCGCATCAAAACAAAATTATGTTTATGTTTTTATTTAGTTTTGAAGCCGTCCTTAGGGTTGGCTTCGAAACTTTAGTTTCATTTCAGTTCTGAATAGCGCAATAAAACTAAATACTCGGACCTTTTAGTTTTGTATCCAGCACCAAAACTAAATACACCGACCTTTTAGTTTTGATTTCTACTCCAAAACTAAATTATTTTTTCGTTTTTATTTAGTTTCGAAGCCATCCCTGTTTTTAACTATGAATGAAATTTTATATTAAATAAAACACCAAAGCCAACAATTTGGAAAAATTCAACGAATTTAGCTTCTCCAGGGAGAATAGAAAATAAAAATTAATTAATATTATTAAAAAAAAATTGTTTAAATTAAAAAAAAATGTTCAAAAATTATTAAAAATTCTCGTCAAAATTTCAATTCTCTTTATAAATAATAATATTCTTTTCTGATATTCAATTATTTTACAAAATTTTAATCAAATTCTTGTCAAAATTTCAATTCAAAAGTCAAATTTTCAAAAGTTTTCTAAAATTACGTAATTTTTAATATCTACTATTTCAATAAAATTTTCACAAAGAATTCCATTAATAAAAAAAATTTGAATACAATTCTACGCAAACATTTAATTATTTTCATAAATAATAAAAATTTTTACATGAATTCAATTATTTACAAATTTTTTTTATAAATTTCTTCGCAGTAATTCAAATATTTTCATAAATAATAACATTTCAACAGGGATTCAATTATTTTTATAAATAATAGAACTCTTTTAGGAATTCAACTATTTTCATAAATAATAAAACTCATTGCAGGATTTCAATTATTTTTAATCCAATTTTAATCAAATTCCTCGAAAAATGTAATTATTCTTAAAAATCTTATTAAACTTCTTATTAAAAGTCCAAAGAATGTAATCATTTAAAAAATTTGTTGATAACATTTTTTATGAGAATTGAATTTCAAGAAACATGAAATTAATAAATTATTTATTTTTGTATTTAAATAATTGAATTCTCGTAAAAGTTACGAATAAAAATGGTTTTAAAAATAAATTTTAGTTAAAATTTTAGATTACAGTTAAGTATGAAAAGTATAACGTGAATTTTTAGAAATAATTAAATTTTGAAAAATTTTTAAACTAAAATCATTAAAATTCTTAATTTTTCATATTTTTGACAAAAAATTCTGTAGAATTAATTATTTTTAAAAGTTTAATACGATTTTTATTAAAATTATTTCAATTTTTTATTTTTTAATGTATATTTAATTGCAAAATTTCCGAATAATTAAAATTTAGTAAAATTGAATGGTAAACGAATAAATTTGAAAATTCTCATAAAAACTCATTGCAGCGTTTCAATTATTTTTCATACAATTATAATTGAAATCCTTGGAAAAAATAATTACGTTCATGCAAGTTTTAATAAAATTCGACAAAAGAATTGAATTATTAAAAAATTTGTTACTAAAATACTTTATGTGAATTGAATTTTGAGAAACATTCAATTATTTAATAAATTATCTACCTTTGCATTCAAATAATTAAATTCTTGCAGAATTTTTAAATAAAAATTGTTTTTAATTTCATTTAATTGAATTGTAGTTAAAATTTTAGATTATAATTGAATATTAAAAGAAATATAGAGTGAACTTTTTGGAAATAATTGAATTTTGAAATTAATATATTTGAAAAAGTTAATTGAATTTTTTAAATATTATTTGATGTTTTTATTTTGTAATATGCTCATTTAATTAAAGAATTTTGGAAGAATTGAATTTTCGTGAAATTGATGAATTAATTATTATTAAAAATAATAGGTATAAAGTTAAATTGTAGTTAAAAATGTTTGAAAATAATAATTGAATTGAAATAATGAAAATAAGAAGTATAATATTCTTATAATATAAAATAATGATTTTATTACTTGGTCATCTTTAATTATTATAAAATATGAAGAAATCGATCACTTATGTTCATGTTTTATAGTTATAAAAAAAATTTTAAATAATTGAATTCATGTAAAAAATTTTATTATTTTTGAAAATAATTGAATGTTTGCGTAGAATTGTATTCAAATTTTTTTTATGGAATTCTTTTGGAAAATTTTATTCAAATAGTAGATATTAAAAATTATGGAATTTTAGAAGACTTTTGAAAATAATTGAAATTTTGACAACAATTTGATTAATGTAAAATAATTGTATATCAGAGAAGAATTTGATTAATGTAAAATTATTGTATATCAGAGAAGAATATTATTATTTACAAAGAGAATTGAAATTTTGACGAGAATTTGTAACAATTTTTGAACATTTTTTTTGCATTTTTTTTAATAGTTATTAATTAATTTATTTTTATTTTCTATTCTCCCTGGAGATGCTAAATTCGTTGAATTTTTCCAAATCGTCGACTTTAGTGTTTTATTTAAAATAAAACTTCATTTATATTTTTTTTTATTTTTTTATTTAAAAATAACTACAAAATTGATTATTTTAATCTTTTTTGGTGTTAATTTTATTTGCAACATAATTAGTCATTTTTATTATTTCCGCTATGTTAATTAGTAATAAACTTATGATTTTTATTCGGTGGGGCCAAGAAATTATTTATAGCACACAGTGAAGAATAATGAAAATTTGCTACCCAGTAAAATCTATAAATTTTCCTCAAGTTTTTTGCGCTTAATGTCATGGCAAGTTATATTTTTCAAGTTCTCTTTTATTTTTCTCAAGAAATTAGTTATTTTTTTGCTATATAAAAGAAAAGAACTTTTCAATTTAGCTCTTGAATATTTTTGAAAGAGTACTTCATCAGTGTTTTCCTTCGAGACTTTCGAGGAACGCCGTCTTTCGTAATGGAAACTTCTTTATCCTCTATCCATTTTTTCCCTTATCGGAAATGATAAGAAATGTCGTAAAACTAGTTTTTTTCATCTTTTGATTAAAAGGAAAGTGGATGGAACATTGAAGTCAAACTCTTTTGTGTATGTTTGTGTGTATGTGTTGTCAGAATTAACTTTATACGATACAATAGTCGAACATATATAAGAGGAATACGGACATTAGAGTTGGATTTCGAGAACGGATAATCTTATGTCCCTTATATTGTTAAGTAGGAAGAAATAAGTTTTTCAGAATGTCGAAAATCTTTTAGAATTTTTCATTTTATTTTATTTCATTGTGATAACATGTTTATAATGCAGATTTTTTTTTTAAGCGCTTAAGCGAAATATTTCAATTCCAAATTCGTTGGTTTTTTTTCCCTTCTTTCTCAATTCTATTGAATAAAATTTATTCAAATACATTTTAAGACAATTTAATACCTAACGAGTTAAGATGAAAAGTTTCCCGAACTATTAGACTTTTGTCTAGGTTCAAATATCATTTAAGAAAATAGTATCTTAATGAAAACTCAGAAATTTAAAAATAAAAATTTTCCGTCTCTTCGAAATAAGTTTTCTTAATGATGATTGAGGTTCTTTTCCTCATCTTTTTATTTGAAGGATTTCCTTGAGAATTTATATGAATCATTTTAGATATTTTCTTTCATCAAACTGAGCATTATCTAAAATAGAAAACTTATCCCAATCGATGTCATTTTCTAAAATAATAAGATTTTCCAAAAAAAGTCTCGTAAAATATGAACAGTTTTTTAAATAATTTTAAATTTTTTAAAAATTAAAATTTTTTTTAAAATTTAAAATAAATTTTTTTACTTAGAGTTAGGGGTAACTATTTTCTTTTAGTTTTTCGCTAAAATTAACCCAAGTTTTTAAATTAAAATCGACGTTTGAAACATTTTCAGCTATAAAAAAAATAATTAAAAATAATTAAAATAAAATAAATAAATAATAAATAATTAAAAATTATGTAAGTAAAATGCTACAAAAAATATTTAGGTTTTTTTTACAATTTTTTTTAATAAATGTCAAATGAACAATTTATGCAAATTAATATTTGTTTGTATCAGATTAATTAAGAATTCTATGCACAATATTGTTGCTTTTTAATAATTTTAACAACTACTATCAATATTTTTTAAAACTTGTCAAGAGGATTTTTTCCAATACCAGTGTCAGTCTCAGAAAATAAATTCTTTGTTCTTTTAAAGTAATCGGATTTTTTTTATAGCAAACGTAGTATTTACTTTGTCAGCTGGTGTGAACATTATTTTTCTTTATTTCGATTTAAGGGAGCTTTAGTGTCGTGACGTTTTTTTGATTAAAATTTCATTTTATATATTATGTTCATGATTCGTTATTTTCACAAATTAACAAAAATTGGGTTTTAAATTAAATTTTAAAATATTAAATTTCAAGCAAATACGTTAAATTTTTAATGCGTCCGCCATATTTGATCGGCCATTTTGAATGTTTAAAATCGACTCCAAATTCTTAAGCAGCGACTTTAAAGACCTTGAAGTAATTTAACTTTTTTCTAAATTGATTTTGATTTTCAGTAACAATTGTTGAGAATTTTGACTAAAATAAATAAATATAAATAAATATAAATAAATAAATATAAATAAATAAATATAAATAAATAAATATAAATAAATAAATATAAATAAATAATTATAAATAAATAAATATAAATAAAAAATTTGACTAAAATGGATTTTAAAAATTCCTTTTGTTTCACTGACTGCAAAAAAAGAAATTCTAATTGACATGAATTTTAAAAAGAGATCTTTATTTGGTCACTACTCGACTTATATTATATATTCATGGAACAAAAGAATGAAAATTTCCCCGAATTTAGATCGGTTTCCACTTAAGCTGAAATCATACGTAGGGGAAATGTTCAAATGTAAACGAAAATGGCAATAGAATGAAAATTGGTGCAATTTCACTTGAGCTAGATATATCTACATCGAATTGTGTGTTGAAATTTCCCCAACTTTCATCCTCTTTCGCTATATCAAATATCAGCATTCATTATTCTTCTTTTTAAATTCGAAAAAATCGAAAAAACTTGTCGTCAAACATCTTTCATTATTCTCTGCATATATATTTTTTTCAACATTTTTTTAAAAAATTTATATTTACTAACAATATTATTTGTTTTTTTATTTAAATAAAAATTTGAGAAATCTAATTTTCGTAAAAATTTTTTTTTTTTGGGGGGAATTTGAGGAAAATTGTCAAGAAATCTCGGTGAAGGTCGCTAAATTTTTTCGAGGTCATTTTCCAACGAATTTTTTTTTTCAAAATCGATATATCTCCATTTCATTTTTTTCTTTTTGGTAAAAAACTTTTTCTATTTATAGCCTGGATAAATAATGGTCGTCAATTTAAAAGTGAATCAAGATTAATTTTATATATATTGGAAAAAAAATATTTTAACTTTATTATCATTGAAAGCATTTTCTAAATTACGAGTATTGTACAATTTTTAATAAGAAGATAAAAATATTAAGAATATTTTTTTAAGATTGACAAAATTGTTTGTTTTTCTTTTGCGAAAAAATCCCCAGAAATTACATTGTACAATTTTTATTAAGAAGATAAAAATATTAGGAATATTTTTTAAGAACAAAAAAATTTTTTTGTTTTTCTTTTGCAAAAAAATCCCCAGAAATTACAGGATATAATTTGTCTAAAACGGAAAAATAAGTCAGGAAATGGGAAAGAATTGAAATCATCCTGTGTGTTAAAACTTATAATGAATTAATTATTACTTGTGGAGGAAACCAATTAAAAGTTTTTTTTTTTTTTTGCAAAATGCCATGAAAAGGAAGGTAAATCTCGACTTTTTTTCTAAACGAGAAAAAAAACAATCCGCTATTGAATTTATTTGACAGTCTAGGGATGTTTAATGAAGTAACGTGCAATTGAAATGATTTAAATCCTTTAGATGCTTTGTTTCAAGTACAAGCGATGTGCTAGTTTGTTTGCCAAAGTTGTAGTTTGGTTCATAGAATTGACAGTGTCTACTGCTGGAAACACACGGCAGCTGCAGAAAATTAACCTTTGCCACACGTTTCAACCTACTTCCTTTTCCTGAAGAGAAAATTTTTCACCAACTTTTGTTCATTTTATTTCTCTCTTTTACACTTTTTTACGACTCACACTTTTGCTTCTTCCTCATATATATAGAAAAAAAAGATTTTTTTTTCATTTATTATTGTTGAAAATTATTACCATGAAATATAATGTAGCATTAGAGAAAAAGTTTTTAAAAAATATTTAATTCTGTGCTTTTTATGGTTGAGGAGACTTTTTTTATTGAAGATAATTCTAAAAAGTAAAAATAAATAAGTTATTTAATTAGTTGATTTATTTTAAAATAAAGTAGGGAATAAAATAAAATAATAAAATAAAATAATAAAATAAAATAATAAAATTAAAGACTGTAGGCTATAAATAAGAAAAGAAAGGGTTGGCACTGTATTAATTAATAATGAATAAATATTGGCATCATAATGAGGTAAATTTACTAGTTTATTATTAAAGAAATCGATAACATCAGACATTTTATTGCCTATTAAAATGGGGTTGATTGGAGGGCATTGAAAAGATTCAATTCACAATAACTTCGTTTTTAAAATTTTAAAATCAATTCCAATGAATGATAAAAGAATTCATTATTTTCGACTTTCGAGCAAAGTTGAATTTTATGTAGGGGTGATTTTTTTTCATAAATTTATTTAACTACTTCGGTCATAAGCGACTATTCATTAATACCTACCTACATCCTGTTATAGTAATATTATTCTCGTGTCAGAAATTTTCTTGTTTATTACACGTTTTATTGTTTTGTCATGTAGTACACAATATTAGAAAATGCCACTAAAATATATGGTGCGTAAAAAGATCTTGATTCTGTGAAATTTAAATTGATTTTCACAGCAGAATTGTGAATTCGGAATTTATAGGCCAATTTAAATAATTATTTAACAATAATTGAGTCAATCGATACTTAAAATAATCGTATAAAATAATAACTATTATTAAACCTTCAATTTTTTTATTTCCTCCATTTCCAAAAGCGATAAAAGTAATTTAATTCGTGAAAATATGATCAAAGGCATTATTAGGAACAGGACCGCGAATAAAATAATGACTGGACGTCAAAAATTGTTTTAAAAAAATTTCGTTTATAAAAATTGTTATAAAAAATAATTTGATTATAAAAATTGTTATAAAAAATAATTTGTTTATAAAAATTGTTATAAAAAATAATTTGTTTATAAAAATTGTTATTAAACATATTTTGTTTGTAACAATTGTTATAAAAAATAATTTATTTATAAAAAATTGTAATAAACAAGTAGAAAAAATTATGAAATATTTAAAAATTGCATTTTGTTTCTTAATTTGAATCTTTCTCACAAGCGGTGAAATACAATTGAGATTAATATATAAGGACAGTTGGCTGTTGAACAAAATTCAGTAAAATTTCAGAAATAAATTTTCTCCATAATATATTTAGTTGATGAAAAAATTAAAAATAAGAATAACAAATCAACCTAGAACAATATGCTTGATTCTTTAGACAATAAAACTTCTTGTATACATTTTCAACAATGGAACATTGTGTATAAGTTAGATTCAGAATTCAAATAGAGTTTTTGATTATGTCCTGCTCGTTGTGATGACAAAATAGAACTGCTCGTCTGGAGTGCATAAATTTACTCTACAGACTGTTAGTCCAAGTGATGAAAATTAACTTACTATTTACAAACTACGACTCATACGTTTGTGTTATAAATTTCTCACATTCACCATTCCCTTCCTCTTAAGGTTATCATACCAAATTATTTGCCTCCTGTGATTTATTTCTAGTCGTAAATTACTTCTGTTACACTAAAAAAATTTCATTTTTGACGAGAATGTAAAAATCAATTAATTAATAAACTGTCGAATTAATTGATCACTTAATTGATCAAATCATTTAATTTTATTTATTACTTAATTAATTAATTTATTTATTTATTCATTTATTTATTCACTTATTAATTATTTAATTTTTACTTCTGTTGCACTAAAAAATTTTCTTTTTCGATGAGAATGTAAAAATCAATTAACTAATAAATTATCAAATTAATTGATCACTTAATTGATCAAATTAATTAATTTTATTTATTACTTTACTAATTTATTTATTCATTTATTTATTCATTTACTTATTCATTTATTTATTCATTTATTTATTCATTTATTTATTCATTTATTTAATCATTTATTAATTATTTAATTTATACTTCTGTTGCACTAAACAATTTTCTTTTTCGATGAGAGTGTAAAAATCAATTGATTAATTATCAAATTAATTGATCACTAATCATTAATTTTATTAATTAATTAATTTATTTATTTATTTATTAACTAATTTATTAATTTATTTTTTAATTTATTTATTAATTTATTGATTTATTTATTAATTTATCAATTTATTTATTAATTTATTTATTAATTTATTAATTTATTTATTAATTTATTAGTTACTCAATTTTATTCATTTAATTTTTGTCAACAAACTGTTTTAGTCAGTTTTGAAGTTTTTTCACTTCTTCTTAAAAACATATTTAGAAATTTTTCTCTTGACCTACTTGATAATGATTTTAATAAATTCCCTTCTGCGTTTTTTCTAATGATTTATAATATTAATTCATATATATATTTTTTCTCAAAACCTGTTTCAGGGATATCTGTTATCATTATTGAATTTAACTTTTCCTATATCTCGAACTTTTTAACTTTGGATAATAATAGATATTGTTGTATATATCCTTCTGTGTCTGTTTCCACATTTTTCCAATAGTTATATTCCATTGTACGCTTTATTTGCACCATTGTACGCTCTTATCACTAATGAGTACTCTTCTTTTATTAATTGTAAAAGTTGTTCTTTTGTTGTAAATTCTATATAACATTTCGACAAATTATTTCACTTCGTAGAAATTAGAAAATTTCGCTTTAGAAATGTTTATGATTTTTTTGATTATGATTTTTTTTTAGAAATGTTTATAAGAGTTTTAAAACTAAAACAATTTTTTTTAAGTATTTCTCATAATAAAGTACTAGATGATTTAAATTTAGAATTTGTTTTTTTTTTACTTGTAGCAGAAAACCTAAGATCAGTTTTATTCACTCATTTTTTTTTACTGCTTTTATTTCTGTTTTGTAAATTTTGAAAATGTAATTTTTCACATTTCCCAAGGGACAAGGATTTATTACTACAAAATTTTGTACTATACTTTTAAAGAGAAATACCTCCCAATTATTATATTGTATTAGCTATTTATCATTATAACAAAATTTACCATTTTTAAATTCTTTCTTACGCAAAATTAAAAATTCTATTACCCAAAATTAAAATAGTAGAAAATGCCTAGTTCCACTATTAAATTAGAAACAGTATCAATTTCCATTCAAAAGCGAGAACAATGAAATTAACGGAATAATGGGATTAAAAATTATCCCGAGACATGAAGCCCGGATGGTAAATATTATTACAAACAATATTACATGTGCGATGCATTCAAAATTAAATTTCAATTTTTTTTGCGCTTTATTTAGAAAAGATTGGTTTATATTGGGAATTCAGTGTTGGAAAAATTACGTTTGCAAGATTTATGCACGTCTGGGTGCAGTGGCATAAAGCCAGGATATAAAATTAATGAAGATCGACTGCCGGGAAGAGAAAGCCGTCTTTGAAACTTGATAATGGCTAAGTTTCAATAGCAGAGGCTGCAATATATTTAAAAGTACAAACCACATGTTGGTGTATAATTGTCACTTTTCAAAAACTTTTGTTCTCTGCGACTATAATTAATGCATCCTTTCCTTTTTGGAAATTAATTTTTTTTTGCCTTTTGTTCTCCACTTTTATCATAATTCAATTGTTGTAAAATGTAGAGCTGGTTCTACGAGAAAGCGAAACGAAAATCCGGTGGTTAATAAAGTGTCCATTATTGCCCTAGGGTAATAAAAGTTCCATTATTGCCCTAGGGTAATAAAGGACCTATTATTGATCTTGGGGAATAAAGGATCCAATATAGCCTCAGTGTAATAAAGTGCCTATTATTACCCTAGGACAATAATGACTCCTTTTTTACACAAGAGCAATAGTAAACACTTTATTTTCCTAGGCCAATAATGAATGCTTTTTTACACTAGGGCAATAATGAACACTTTATTTCCCCAGTGTAATAATGGACCAATTATTCCCCTAAGGAAGCAAAACTAACACACTGTTGGCTTTTTAATTGAAAAACCAATGATTCTTGTTTTGTTCTCGCTTAAAGAACTTTAGCTTTTGCGAAATTGCTTTCTTATTGTGCTCATTTTTCAATGGCGCGAATCGTGGAGATATAAAATGATAAATTCATAATAGAAAATCTTATTTTCCACAGTGCTCATCTGTTACTGTTCTCGTCTCGAGCAAAAATGATGATCACATTATAAGCTCATAACAATCTCGTAACAAAGTTTCGCTGAATTCAAATATCATCTCTGATGTTGGCAGATTGTAATAATTCCTCGGAAATGAATTCTGGTTATGTTCTCCAGCAAAAATCCTATTTGGTTGGCTATATAAGAGAACGTGTCTCGTAAAACCTCGTCTTCTGTCATGTCCTTGTTCGCTTTCCTCATCAGTCATTCCATTTTGATTCTGAATATGTTGTAAAAAAAAAAAGTAATTTGTTTCATCAGTTGATAAAGAATATAGGAAATAATTACTGCGCAGCTAGTTTCTCAAAATAGGGAAAGAAATTAATTTTTTTGTAAAAGAAAAAGTAAGGCGCAATTATAGAAAGCAGAGAAAAGTATTTTTAGGTTATTTTTAAATTATTTAGCTTTAGGGTAATGGGAGATAATCTCAAGAGTGAAATGATAAATTATCGTGTCTCTGATCAAATGCGGATTTTTTTGGATACTTTTTTTTCTGCTTGGAATCGCATGATTCATTTAGATTCACTCTAATATACTTTGAGATAAATTG
Source organism: Leptopilina drosophilae (assembly GCA_032873175.1). Lineage (NCBI taxonomy): Eukaryota > Metazoa > Arthropoda > Insecta > Hymenoptera > Figitidae > Leptopilina > Leptopilina drosophilae. The sequence goes on along the minus strand of CM065485.1, from coordinate 5,739,134 downwards.
TTTTCCTAACGAATTAATCCCTTGGATCCGAGTGGACCTTTTCGATTTCACGGTCTGCAGAAACTTTCAGTCCACGACGGCGACTGATTGAATCACTGTCTAATTTAGGGCTTTGACAACCTCACGATGTCACATTAAAAATTTAAATTACACTCCATTCACATTCTAATACTGATTTTTCGAAAAAAATTTTCCATACTCTAATTGTAATTGCACTTAAAAAAAAAAATTTGACATAAAATATTTCTTGTTTGCTTGAATAAGCGTCAATCATACTTTACTGTCATACAAGTTTTTATTTCTTTAATTAAAATAAAAAAAAAATGGTTTCATTCACGGTAAATCGTTAGGTATTAAAATAACACCAAAATGGATTAAAATAATCCAATTTAGTGTTATTTTAATCCATTTTGGTGTTATTTCAATACCTAACGATTTACCGTGTTCTTTTCTATAAATGAGCTCTGGAATTCCTTTAAATATTCCAAAATCTCACTTTTTTTTATAAAATTGAATTCATTATTGGAAATTGGATGAAAAAATATTTATGTATTGGAAAAATGTCGACTCTTTGTTAATAGGACTTTCTTTTTTTTTGAGAAGTAGTTAGAAAGATCAATATGATCTCTCGCTGTTCAGACTAATTTTCCACCTAATGTTTCGTCTTGATAAATTTTCATCGCGGAAAGTTCATAAATAATTCATTCAGCACCCGGATGCTGGTGCGCGTACAACTTGATTATTAGAAGTATTCCAATTTTTCAAATTTTAAATAAGCTCTTCTGCTTTTCTCAAAAAAATTATTCGATTTTTAGAAATGTTGTTAGCTGTTGATTTTAACACTAGTTTTTAATGACATTTTTTAAGTGATTAATCGAAGGTTTTTTTTTATAATAAATATTTTTAATTTATAAAAAATTTCAGGGGACTATAATTAAGGCATTCTTTATTTTTTATTAATTTTGATTTAATTTTTTATTTAATTTATTTTTTTTATTGTTCTTAACTTTTATCATAATTCAATTGTTGTAAAATGTAAAGCTACGTAAAAAACCGAACGAAAATTTGGTGGTCAATAAAGTGTCCATTATTGCCCTAGGGTCATAAAGTGTCCATTATTGTCCTAGGGTAATAAAGTGACCATTATTGCCCTAGGTAAATAAAGGACCCATTATTGACCTAGTGTAATAAATGCGCCATTATTACCCTAGGGTGATGAAAGATCCATTATTGCCCTAGGGTGATAAAGTACCAATTATTTACCTAGTGTAATAAAAGACCTATCATTACCCTAGGGAAATAAAGGACCCTTTTTTTGACTATCTAACTGAATGTAAGGTAGATGTTTAGTGTAAACAATTTTGATTAAATGGAATAGAAAAGCTTTAGTTAAAATACAGAATATTAATTATTAATCAAAGTACGAGCAAATATATTTGTTTTAAATCTTCTATTAATGTCTGTTTGAGTCTGTTTGAATATTCTGTAGATGCTTTCAATTATTACTGCTTTTAATTTATTTACACATTATATCAATATTTAATAGTATTTTAAAATAATCCGAAGAGAAATTCAATATCAGAGATGGTCAATTTTTTTCTAAATAAAACTTTAATTAAGTCGTACGAAATTACTTATGCAGAATGTTCTATATTTAATGTTGTGGCGGGATTTACAATTTCGCGATTTTCTTGATTTATTATTAGTAAACGTGTAATTTACAATTCGAAACTATTGTTTCAGAAGCATACTGGACTTTAATATTAAAAATTAATTAAATTAATATTTAAAAGCATAAGAGGATTTTATGCGTGGAAATAACTTTTTTATAACTTTCAAATCCTTATATTTCAACACAGCTAGGAGTTATTAAAAATATTTTACTAGCTTACGGATTAATTTCGTTAAATCTAAAAGGAACTTTGCTTTTATTGTTTTATGTAATGTATAATATAAATTAGCTTAATTAGTTAATTATTAAGCATTAGTTTAATTTTCTGTTAAGTTCGTGACATTGTAAAAACATACAATATTCTTAAATGTGCTTTGTGACTAAAAGTAACTTTTCGTGTATTTTATTCTATTTTCATTTAATTTTTAATTTTGGCTTCTATTTTTTTTATCTAAATATTTATCAACTAGGCTTTTTTTATTATTTGCGTAGAATATTTCTCCTTTTTTCAAAACAATAACAGCGAATGAAAACAAAAGAATTGAAGAAAAGAATTTCTCGAAAGTCACAATAAGTTATGAAAAGACTGATGTGTCGTAGTCAGCACCTTTTCCCCGGAGGGAAGGATGACTGTTCTCTTTACCCTTAGAAATATTATACTCTCCAAGCATCATATTAGTCCCATGAGTGGCATTACAAGGCATAACCTCCACATATTCCCAAGGGCTCAACCCAAAGTCTTCGCAAAGAAAACTCTTTCCAAAAACAAACAAAATTGTTTTCCAATTTTCAAAACAAAATTTACATACAATATTCAGAATACGTTGACAATATTCCAGTTTATAAGGGGCCAAAAAAAGATGTTTCCAAAAAGTTTACATAATCTTTGAAATTAAGTTTCAAAAAAAAACTTAGAGATTTCCCACCTTTTTTTTAAAGCTTTATTAAAAAAAAAAGATTTGAAATATTAAATTTCTGCTCTTTTTTTTTAAATAAGGTTGGGAGAAAAAAATTTAGTCAGCAAAGAAGGAAGGCGAAGGTAGTAAAATACGCATATATAAAGAGACATAAAATTTAAAATAGGAGAAAGGAAATAGATGAAGAAAATTAATCTCAAAAAGAAGAAGGCTTTATGGTGCAAAATAAGTAAAAGAAGAGGTAACATAAAATCCTTAAAAGAATAGAAAGAAAGTAATGTAAAAGTAATGTAAAAGTAATAAAAAAAGTAATATTCTCGAAAAAATGCAGAAGGAAAGACTAAAGAGTAATACAAGTGCATACGAAATCTTAACACTTATTTAAATTATGTCGAAATTTTCCCTTTTTTAATGAAAACTATTTTTCAATTTTTTTTTTATAACTATTTTTCAATTGTTTCTAAAAACTATTTTTCCATAGCTTCTAAAAACAATTTTTTAATTCATAATTTTCCCCTTTTTAATGAAAACTATTTTATAATTGTTTTTGATAACTATTTTTCAATTGTTTCTTTAAAACTATTTTTCCATTGCTTCTAAAAACTATTTTTCAATCGTGTCTTTAAAACTATTTTTCAATTGTTTCTGAAAACTATTTTTCCATTGCTTCTGAAAACTATTTTTCCATTGCTTCTGAAAACTATTTTTCAATCAATAATTTTCCCCTTTTTAATGAAAACTATTTTTCAATTGTTTTTGATAACTATTTTTCAATTGTTTCTGAAAACTATTTTTCAATCGTGTCTTTAAAACTATTTTTCAATTGTTTCTGAAAACTATTTTTCAATCGTTTCTCTAAAACTATTTTTCAATTGTTTCTGGAAACTATTTTTCCATTGCTTCTGAAAACTATTTTTCAATCGTTTCTCTAAAACTATTTTTCAATCGTTTTTGAAAACTATTTTTCAATTGTTTTTTTAAAACTATTTTTCAATCGTTTTTGAAAACTATTTTTCAATTGTTTTTTCAAAACTACTTTTCATTCGCACTTTCCTTTTTTTCATCAGAAAGTAAAAGAATGAATGGAGTGTGTTGGACTTGATTGTGAGACTTTCGGCTACTATACGACCATGCACCCGACGTTGCGTAGCGAGCGGATATTAATGTAAAAATCCTGCAGTAAAAAGCAAGTACCGTTAGCCAAAGCTTAAATTTCTGCTATAACTGACGAAATGCCAATTGGAAGTTTGCCAGGAAGTCAAGTGTTTCACCGCACTTAAATCAACAAAAGCAACAGATGCCACTTGTTACGTTGTCCATTTGAAAAGAGAACAACTGACGACGACGACGACGACGACGACGGTATTTTTAAGATAATTAAATATCGCTGGAACCCCTCGACGATTGGACGATGGAAAAAGAAATGAAATGGGAGTTTTAAGGCTTTCTGATTGAAAATCAATATAATATATACGAAGCTCAGCCATAAAACGTTGTTAATCAATTGCTTCATTCGCTTGCACGTGAATTTCGCTGAAACGAAATTTCGCTCAAGGATAGAGAGAGAGAGAGAGAGAGAGAGAGAGAGAGAGAGAGAGAGAGAGCAAGACAATTTTCAGGAATTGCTCTCGACACTTTCGTTTCCCATTCTATGTGTATAGATGACTGCACAAAACTTACGTTCAGTGATTTTTACTGATTAGACATTCAGTTCAATAGATTGAATAATTATTTGAAAGTTCGCTGAAAATTTTTTCTCCTTCTTTTAGTTTGAAAACTTTTTAGACGAATCGTGAATTTGGCAAAAATAGGTCTTTCTTTGTCAAATATCTACAGCTTTATACTTCATTTAATGGTTAACTGTTATAAAAAAATTTTTTCCTCCAATTTTATTGAAAAAAATATCAAAATTTTTTTGTCAAGTCATTTTCACTTCATTTTTACTCAAAATTTTTCTTTAAATTCTTATTTTCACTTCACTTTCACTTCACTTTCACATTAACTCTAAATTTAATTTCACTCTATTTTCACTTTAACACAAAATTTATTTTCACTCTATTTTCACTTTAACTCAAAATTTATTTTCTCTCTGTTTTCACTTTACTTTCGTAGCATTTTCACTCTAAATTTATTTTTAATTCATTTTCACTTCACTTTCACATTAACTCAAAATTTATTTTCACTTTATTTTCACTTCACTTTAACTCCACTTTCACCTAAAACTTAATTTCAATTCATTTTCATTTCACATTCACCATAGTTTCTCTTTCACTCAAAATATATTTTCATTCCTTTTTCCACTTCATTTTAACTCCACTTTCACCCAAAATTTAATTTCAATTCATTTTCACTTCACAATCACTCCACTTTCTCTTTCACTCAAAATATATTTTCATTCCTTTTTGCACTATACTTTCACTCAAAATTTATTTTCACTTTATTTTCTCTTCACTTTAACTCTACCTTTTCCCAAAATTTTATTTCAATTCACATTCACTTCACAATCACTCCACTTTCTCTTCAACTCAAAATATATTTTCATTCCTTTTTCACTTCGCTTTCACTTAAAATTTATTTTCAATCAATTTTCACTTCACCTTCACTCGAAATTTTGGTTCAATTCATTTTTTTCACTTTCACTTCACTTTCATTTTAAGTTAAAATTTATTTTCACTCTATTTTCACTTCACTTTCACCTTCACTCAAAATTTATTTTCACTCCACTTGTAAAAATTGTGGACGTTTAGAAGAAAGAAAAGAAAAAAGAAAATGAATAATGAAGTGAAATTTGTGTGGAGGTAAAAGTGGAGTGAAAGTGAAGTGTAAATGGAGCGAAAATAAAAATTGGAGTAAAAATAAAGTAATTGGTCAAAATGTAAAGTAAAAATTGAAGTGAAAATAAATTTTGAGTCAAAATAAAATAATTGGACAAAAAGTAAAGTGAAATTGAAGTGAAAATAAATTTTGAGTCAATGTGAAAGTGAAGCGTAAGGAGAATGAATAACAATTTTCAGTGAAAGTGAAGTGAATGTGAATTGAAAATAAATTTACTTCACTTTCGCCTAAGTACAATTTTATTCCTCAATTTTTTCGATATTTTTAGGTTTCAATTATTCAATATTTTTGAAAAATCAGTTTAATTGATTGTATATTTAAATTATTCAATATTTAAAATTTTGTTATTTGAAAATTGTAATTAAACCTATATTGCACATTTGTTTTAATAAGCACTTATAACTGAACTCTTAGTTAATCGAACTTTTTATTGACTGTATCTTTAAAAAAAACATTTTACTGCACTGCTGAACGAATAAATTTTATATTAAATATTAACGAATGGTTTCAGACTGTAAAAAAGTGACAAATATTTTACGTTCAATTGTAATTTTAATAAGGACTTTAAATTCAATAAATTCTGCATTTCTAATTAATTAAAAACTGCTAAAAGGGTATAAAATATTTCTGTTCTCATAATTAATCAACACTTTATTTTCTCACGAAGATTTTCTTTTTTCTGAATTGAAAAAAATGGAATGTTCCAGTAATAAATAAATTCTAATTCTAATTTTAATTATTAGACTTTAGAATGCAATAAAAAGTGTATTTTTAGTTTTTACAAATTCTGAATTATTAATATTAATAATTTCTTTCTATTAGGTCTGGAAACTTAACCTGAACTTTAAAGTCTCGTTATAATTTCTTTTCGTGCAGTTTAAAATCTTTTGGTTTTTTTTACTCTCTCCTAAGATTCTTTGTGAATTTATTGACATGTCGCTTCATATTTAACTAGAAAATCAGGGCGACTTTTAAGGAAAAGTTTAATACTTTAATTAAAAATATAGTTTACTTGGAATTTACTAACAAAGTCATATTAAAAATTATTTTTAGAAAAGTGAAATTTTTTTTAGAAATTTCGAAATTGAAATTGAAATACTTTAATAAAAATATAGTTTACTTGGAATTTACTAACAAAGTCATATTAAAATTTATTTTTAGAAAAGTGAAAGTTTTTTTTAGAAATTTCGAAATTGAAATTGAAATTTCGATGAAATTTCAATGACATTGTAATTTGCTTTTTAAGTACAAAAAAATGTTCAAAATCAAATGTTCAATGACCAGTGAAAAAGTTCTTGCTCTCCTGAGACTGACTTTATTCACTTAGCGTTGCTTAGCGTCTTACTCATTTCGATTTATGAGTTGTCAAAAGCAGCACTACTTTCCGCTATATCGTACAACGTTAACTCTCAGCAGAATGATTTATTTTCTCTTATTGAATGTACCGTTCATTATTTGACTATCTTTGATTTTCCAGATTCATTACAAAATATGAGTTTTTGAAGTCATGTGAATTAAAAATAGTGTGCTATTTTAATTAAAAAATGTTAAATTTTTAATAAAAGGTTGGCTCTTTTTCTGTTATGTTTAATTAATTTTAGTGTTCTAGTAGGTTGAGGATAAGGTGTTGCATTTTTTCTTTTTATTAATATATGCACATAAAACTTTATGCTTTTTTACCGAGTCAATTTTCTTGTTTTTTTATCACATAGGTATAATAAAGCACTTGTGGATACATAATATGACACTGTTGCCTTTTTTCTCGAAGTATTATTCGTTCGGTTAAGGAGTTTATAGCGATACTTCAGTGTGATACAATGCTATCTCACAGTAATGGTTAATACCATGCTACCTTCGGGTAATACTTTGTAGTGCTCTATCTTAAAGTAACAGTTTGTACCGTACTATCTCAAAAATTGCATATTTTCGATTCTTTGGTTAAATGGTACAGTAATAAATTCTGCATTATATAGTGATCGGTATAATATTCACATTAATGCGATATTTGAAAAAAAATTAATTAAAAATAATTACATTTTTTAACTTTATAGTAAAAGTGTGCTATCTATCATTTGTTTCTGCATCTGTCAAAACACATTTACAATAACAGATTTTCATAAAGAGCAAAAAGTTTCTGCTAAAAGTAGAAAAAATGGATATTCCTTTAGATTTAAGTATGGGCAAAGGTAAATAATTCAAAAACTATATTGAAAGGTAGAAATTTTATTTAAATATCTATTTAACCTATTTCGTTAATTTTTCTTAACAGAAGAGACTTATTTTGAAGATAACGTTGATTGTTTGGATTTAAGGATTGGCGAAAATGAAGTACATAATGAGAATATTGAATCAAATATTTCGCTTCAATTTCAGCCACTAAATGAACAACCTGGTACTTCCAGTTCACAGAGTATCGTATGTTTATTTCCACTTTAATATTGTTTTTTATAACCAAAAATGTATTTATTTAAAATATTTATTTATTTAACATATTTTAGAAAATTGATTTATTTATTTTAAATATTTATTTATTTAACATATTTTAGAAAATTGATTAATTTATTTAGTAAATTATTTATTTATAATTATTTGTTATTTTATTTGTTCCTTTTAATTTGAATTATATTTTATTTAAATTTATATCGCATCTTGGACTTTATTTCAGTGCTCAGAACCGGGAGAAATTAATTCTGAAAATGAAATTCACAATGAGACAAACAATTCGATGTCTGATGAAAGGAAAGAGTTCAATTCAAGTCGTAAGAGGAAAAGAATTCCCAAATCGTGGAAAGTAAATCAAACCAAAGTTGCTTGCAATTCAGGACAAGAATACACGACAAAAAAAGGAAAATTAATACCTGCTCGAAAAATGGGAACTGGTTGTGACGAAAATTGTAAATTAAGATGTCATCAAAGAATTAGTGAAGAAAGTAGACATGAAATTTTTAACACTTACTGGAAAATAGGTGATCATATGAATCAATGGCAATATATAAATAAACATGTTCAAACTCGTACACCGGTTCAGAGAACAACTGATGCTGAAAATCCTCGAAGACAGTCGACCAACGATTATTTCTTTACAATCAATGGTGAAATGATTAAAGTTTGCCAAACAATGTTTGTGCAAACACTTGGAATTTCTAAAGCCATAGTTCACACTGTTATTCGCAAATATATTGAAAATTCTTACATTTCTTCAGACGGAAGAGGAAAATCTAGTGCTAAGAAAAATTCGAGTGAAACAGAAAAGAAAAAGCAGAACATAAGAGATCATATAAACAAATTTCCTATTGTTGAATCGCACTATTCTAGGGAAAGAAGCAAAAGACAGTATTTAGAGCAAGGACTAAGCGTCAGACATATGTATAGACTTTATAAAGCCTGGATGGAGGATGAAAAAAATGATCAAGAAATTGCGTCTGAAAATTATTATCGAGAGGTATTTGTTTCCGAATTTAATCTTGGATTTTTTATTCCCAAAAAGGACCAATGCGACAGATGCAGCATCTATAAGTCAGCTAATGCAACCGAGAAAGATAGTTTAAAAGAAGATTATGATAATCATTTAAAGGATAAACAAATCGTTCGTGAATTAAAGGAAAGTGACAAAAAGGCCTCTACAGAACAAAATTCATTAATTTCTTTCGCTTGTTTTGATTTGCAAAAAGTCCTCACAACTCCAAAATGTGAAGTGGGAGTCTTTTATTACAAAAGAAAATTGTCTGTGTACAATTTTACTGTTTATAACGGAGGTGATCAAGAGGGCTATTGCTATGTGTGGGACGAAACAATAGGAAAGCGCGGCTCCAACGAAATTTCAAGCTGTCTTCTTCACTATATTGACAATCAGTGTAAGAAGAAGAACGTCAATGATTTTAGATTTTATTCGGACAATTGCAGTGGACAGAATAAAAATAGATATTTGTTTGCTATGTACTTGTATGTCACTATGAAATATAAGGTTAACATTACACATAGATTTTTGGAACGTGGACACACCCAGAACGAAGGGGACAGCGTACATGCTTGCATTGAAAGAGCAAGTAAAGGAAAAGAACTATTTATTCCTGAAGATTGGTATCAGTTGATTGAGAATGCTAAAAAGGAAGGCAAGAAGTATAAAGTCGAAAGAATGACACAAAATTTAATATTAGATTTCAAACCTCTGGTTGATGACAATTTATGGAAGAAAGATAGTAACGGACAAAGTGTTGCATGGCAGAAAGTTAAAGAAGTGTCAACAAATTTTAAATCGCCAGACTGTCTTTATTGTAAATACGATTGGAACGAAAATTTTGTAATTGTAAAAATTACAACAGAGCCTGCTCAACCAAAAAGAGGAAGACCGAGAGTTACACCAAAGTAATCTTTACAGTGAATTTTTATTTAATTAAAAATTTACTTTTATAAATATGGACATACTTCCTGTTTAAAAATATTCTCGGTAAATTTTCGGGAACTGATTCATCAAAGTGGATTCCTGTAAAATTTCTGAAAGTCAATTCCCGAAAAATTCCCGGGAGTATTTTTACATGGGTCAAAATATTTTTTATGTTTAAAAGATTTATTTGATTTGTCCTAAATTTCTAATTGTTTTAATACCATTTTCTTATTAATACAGGATTCAACCGAAAACGGCGTATTCAGCACCATTATCTTTAAGCGCACCTAAACTAAAAGATTTACTTTCTCTATGTGAAGATTTATCAATTCCAAGCACTTATCACTCCTTCTATGAATCCTTAAAGCCCCGAAATGAGACACAAGCTGACGAAATGGAATTTTCTGATTCTGACTAGTTTTAAATTTGCGTTATTATGTTGAATTAAATAAAAAATGCTATTGTAAACTATTAGAAAAAGCAAAAATATAATTCTCAAATAATTAATTCAGTAAAGCATACTTTTTATTTTAAATATTAATTTATTAAATTTTAATAAATTATAAATTTAATAAAACTATAGGTTAAAAATATATAGTTATATATTAAAAATATTAACAATTTACAAAATAAAAATTTAATAATTAATTTCTACATTTATTTAAAAGTATTAAAAGAATCGTTTATTATGAAAAACGACTTTACAAAATTGACAAGAAACTTGTGACCGAAAAAAAAAATTTTGTCATTTCCTTAATTCCATTAAAATAATTAACCTGATGTGTTATCCTTTGCATTTTATTTTATTAAATAAACTCTATTTCTTTCCTTGACACACTAAAATAATAAACTTATATTATTTTCCATTAATTATAAAAACACGATTAAAATATTAATTAATAATTAAATGTAAAAATGACAATACTGTATGTTCGTTCTTTAAGTATCCTGCGAAAGGTTAACTTTGCTGTTTTATAAATGCAATTAATTATTTTTATTTATTAAATTTATGTTTAATTTAAGTATATTATGGTAGAAAAATCTGCTATACAACAAATAAAAATGATATATTAGTTATAATTCGACGATTTATATTTTTAATAATAAAAATTATTTTCAATTGACTCTCACGCGAAAGTGAAAAATTTGAGATAGTACGATACAAACTGTTACTTGAAGTTAGTACAGTACAAAGTATTACCCGAAGATAGCATGGTATTAACCTTTAATGTGAGATAGCATTGTATCACACTGAAGTATCGATAGAGCAACTAACTTTTTAACTAACTAATACTAACTTGAGTATGAAAAATTTGATTTAACGAGTCAAAACAGAAATTCATCATTAAAAAAAATTTCTATTAATAATATTTTAATACTATTTTGATAAATAATAATATTATTAATTAATACTAGTTTAATAAATAATGATATCATTAATTAATTCTATTTTAATAAATAATGATATTATTAATTAATACTATTTTAATAAATAATGATATTATTAATTAATACTATTTTAATAAATAATGATATTAATTAATACTATTTTAATAAATAATGATATTATTAATTAATACTATTATAATATAATAATATTAATAATAATAATATTTTTGAAAAAACAAAAGCTTGAATGCTATTCTCCACTCTATCTTTATTCTTTTCAAAGTTGCCACTTTCTTATTCGTAAATTTTTAATTTTATTTATCTCTGCGTCCTTCTCTGTATATTTTCTCCAAGCTGTTTTTCCTCTCCTATCATATAATTTTCCTTTCCATTTTACATCTCAATCCATCTTCAACTTTTTTATAATATCTCTCTCACATCCTCTTACTTAATTCTTTCAATCCCTCATTTCCTTCTACCTAACGCTCTTCTCTACGTTCTTTTTTATTTCATTGCAATTACTTACTCGACTCCTTTTGCCAGCCACTTAAATAATCCCACTAATCTCACACAACTCCAGAATTTTACTCTTACTTCTATTTTCCCCTTTTGCTTTGAAAAATAAAATTCTTTTCTTTTTTTTCAACATCTTTTACAAATTGCACTGTGTTTAAAATTGTTTACCCCAAAAATAGTTTGACACATTTTTTTCGAGGTTTTTTTTTTCATTCAGAACAGCAGTTTTTCGATTTCCAAAATGGCGGATCCAATATGGCGGACGAGCTTGTTTAAAATCGTCTAAATTTTGACAACAGTTTGTAAAAAGTGGGTAAAACTAGAAAATGTTCTCCACACGAACTAAATAGTTGCAATCGGTATAATAATTATTATCATTATTAGGGTTTCCTTGAAAATTTAATTATTTGAAACAATGACATAAACATTCTTCGTTCAACTGCGAATGAAATTTTAATTATACGTCCAGAGAATGTTTCGCAATAGAACACTTGTATTTAATATAACATCACTTGCTAACGCAAATCCATAATTATTTCCAGACCAGCCACTATGTACACATTTTGTCTACAGCATCAATCTTTTCAAATTACTTCAGTTTATTTTGATGAAAACCTAGTTTACACAATTTCAAACATTTCTCTGTGACATAATATCAAATGTTTTTACAGTTTTTTTCATTTCTTTTTGAGTGACCTAATTTTTGAAATATTTAGTGGTTATTTTATGCGTGAAAATTCATTATTTTGTGTAGTTGATAAGTATCTATTATTTTCAATAAAGAAAAATTAATTTTCATTCTACTTTCACTTTTACTCAAAATTATTTTCACTACAGTTTCACTTTTTAAAAAAATTTATTTTCACCCGACTGTCATGTCACTTTCACTTTTACTCAAATTTTATTTTCACTCTACTATCACTTTTACTCATATTTTATTTTCACTCTACATTCAATTTTAATCAAATTTTATTTTCACTCTACATTCAATTTTACTCCAATTTTATTTTCACTCTACTTTAAATTTTATTCCAATTTTATTTTCACTATACTTTCACTTTTATTCGATTTTTATTTTCAATCCACATTCACTTTTACTTAAATTTTATTTTCACTTCACTTTCACTCTAATTTCACTTTTACTTAAATATTATTTTCACTCTACTATCACTTTTACTCAATTTTTATATACACTCCACTTTCACTTTCACTCAAATTTTATTGTCACTTCACTTTCACTCAAATTTTATTGTCACTTAACTTTTACTCAAATTTTATTGTCACTTCACTTTTACTCAAATTTTATTGTCACTTCACTTTTACTCAAATTTTATTTTCACTCCTCTTTCTCTTTACTTTCACTTCACTTTCACTTTTACTCAAACTTTGTTTTCAATACACTTTCACTTTTGCCAAATAGTTTTATTTTCACTCGATTGTCACTTTACATTCACTTTTACTAAAATTTTATTTTTACTTAACTTCCACTGTACTTTCATAGGCCCTCAAAGTTTTTATTTCACTTCACTTTCAGTTCATTTTCACCCATAATATAAATTTGAGGGAAAATTATAGTGAAGTGAAAGTGTAGTGAAATTAAATATTAATTGAAAGTAAAAGTTAAGGGGATAATAAAATTGGAGTGAAAGTTAAAGTGAAGAGGAAATAAAAATTGAGTAAAAGTGAAAGTGAAGTGGAAATAAAAATTGAGTAAAAGTGAAAGTGAAGTGAAAATAAAATTTGAATAAATGTGAAAGTTTAATGAACGTGAAGTGAAAATAAAAACTTAGTGAAAGTTAAAGTGAAGTGAAAGTAAAATTTGAGTAAAAGCGAAAGTGAAGTGATAGTAAAATTTGAGTTAAAGTGAAACTGAAGAGAAAATAAAATTTTTATGAATGTAAAATTTAAGTGTAAATAAAAATTTAGTAAAAGTGAAAGTAAAGTGAAAATAAAAATTTACTAAAAGTAAAAGTGGAGTAAAACTGATTTTTATAGTTAAAGTGAAGTGAAAGTGAAGTGAAAGTGAAAGTGAAGTGAAAGGGAAGTGAAAGTGAAGTGAAAGTGAAGTGAAAATAAAGTTATATTATTATTGTCAAGTATTTTTATGAAATAAAAAAACTATCAAGAAAACATTCTCGTTAAAGATCTGATAAAAAGATAAATCTTAAAGTAAATCTTAAAGTTTTCTTTTTTACAAAAAAAAAGAAAAATCTTGAATAAAGTGTGTGCTTGAGGAACAAGGGCTATCAACAACTTTTGGTCTTTTTCTTCATTCTTTCTTTCAGAGAATACTAACGTGCGGAAACTAAAAGTGACGACGACCGATAGAACATTCAGATATCAGATAAACTCAATTATGCAAAAAAAAGAGATCCGATCACAATAGAGTTAGATTTCGAACATTGATTACCCAACTAGGTACACTTTAAAATCACTTAGTTGATTGAACTCGAATCCATAAGAAAGGCTATTCTGTTTAATCTCTCTTCACAAGTGATTTACATCTTTGAGCTATAAAATTTCTCTTTATTCTCCAGACATAAAAACCAAGAATTAAAATCCAATAAAAAATATTTCAAATAATTCATTAATTTAGAAAACACGATATTTTTTCTGAAGCAGGTGAAACGGTAAAATAAATTTTGAAACTTGCTACTAAGAAAACTTTACTCAAATTCACTGTTTGAAATTTGAATTGGAGTATGACAAAAAGAACAAGAAAACAAAAAAAAATTACGTATTCAAAAAAACATTATTTTCCTAGAAATAAAATAAAATTATAAATTATAATGCAAAACGAGTAATCTGTTTTTAAAGGTCTTATGTTCGAGGCTATTTTGGAGGTTTATTTCAGAATTTCTTTTTGCACAAAATAAAAAAACAAACTATTTATTACATCGTTTTATTTATGTTATGAACGAAAGTTTTTTGCAACTATTTTTTATTACTTTTATTGCTAATAATGTCCGTAAAAGATGACAGCTTGAAATTGAGGCAGGTGGCTGGCGTGGGTGACTGCTTCCATCGACGTCATTGGAAACAAAAAAAAACAGTTGATTATTGTTCTATATCACTTGTGCTTCTACTTCGTACAAGAATAAAACATTTTCATTAATAAATTCACTGTTAACTTAAAAGTATCAAATGGGAAACGAATTAAAGAAAAAATCCACCAAAAATGTGGATCAAATAAAAAATGGATCCAAATTTTTGGCATTAATTTGATTCACTTTAGTATCAATTTGATACTTTCAAGAAAACTGTGTAACTATTTTTTATAAAAATTTAAAGGTCCCTTGTCGATTTCGATTGGATTAAAAATAATAATCATTCACTAAAATTTTGTGAACGAAAATACTTCTTCAATCTCCTTAATATTAGCAGCAAAAATTCTGCGTTTAGACCTTATTGTAAAATATTCGTGAGAAGTTTCATTCTCTGATAAAAGCTGCTTCTACTTAATTATTTACTTCCACTAATCACAATTTCGATCAACAAAATCATTTTAAATATTAATATTTTATTTCTTCTATATCTCATTAAGGTGAAGTAATCAATAATGTTTGTCTGACGTAAGCAGACTTTTACAAATCGCCCATCAATTGTTTCATGTTTAACAAACCGTCTGACATATCTAGGCCTGTCCTGAAGCTAAATCTAAATTTCCCCCAAAAAACCCTTTTTTTAAATACTACCACAACTTTTCTTATTTCTCCTGATTGGAATTTTTCTCTACATCACAGAAGTGATCAAAAGTGAGAAATTCGTATTGAAAGAGTAAATTGACAGTAGAAATAACTGTCTAATTAAAATGCAGTGTAAAAGAGACTTTTCTACGAATCCATTCGAAATATGATGATTAGTTTTTATCTTCTATCCGAATTCGATTTTTGCCTTAAGCTAATTTTAACAGAAATTATAATTTACTGCTAAGCTTTTGATACAACTTGGTTTTTCTTTGAGCTAGGAAAAAAGTGGTAATTTTATTGATGAATGTTGTTTTATTTTTGAATAATGAAAATGCTAACGATTTGAAGTGCGAGGACTTTGATAGAACCTGCACTTCACTAACGATTTTACTTTAACTTTACTCTAAATTTACTTAAATTTTACTTTTAGTTTTTTATTAACTTTACACTTTCACTTCACCTTTACTCCAATTTTGCTATTATTCGAATTTTGTTTCCCCTCCATTTTGACTTCACTTTCACTTTTACTCAAAATTTATTTTCACCCCACTTTAAATTTTTGTCAGTTTTTTCACTCTACTTTCACTATTACTCAAATTTTATATTCACTTCACTGTTATTTTTACACAAATTATATTTTCACTCTTGTTTCACTTCACTTAAACTCAAATTTCGTTTTTATTCAAATTTCAATTTCACTTCACTTTCACTTTTATTCAAATTTTATTTTCACTTCACTATCATTTGTACTTTAACTTCACCTTAACTTGACTTAATTTTAACTTAACAATTTAATATACTTTAATTAATTTTATCTACAAATAATTTATAATTTATAATATTCGACTGACAGTAAAAGTAAAGTGAAAATGAAATTTCAGTAAAAGGGAAATTTGAGTAAAAATAAAATGAAAGTGAAGTGAAAATAAACACTGAATAAAAGTGAAAGTTTTTATATAAATATAATTTCTTTTTACTTTTACCAAACTTTAACTTCACTAAAAGTTTAACAAAATCATGGAGTCAAGTGAAAGTGAAGTGAAATTTAGGTGAAATTAAAGTGAAGTGAAAGTGAAAATTTTTGTATGTGAATGTGAATATTTTTCAGTGAGAGTAAAAATTTCTAAATTAACGTTACTTTGAGACTAAAATAAATTATATTTTCGTCATGGAAATTTTAATTAAATTCACATAATAAAAAATGAGATAATATTAATTAGAATAGTGAGAAAAGTAATTATTGTAAAAATTTATAAACGATGTTCTATTCCTACTAATACGAATAACGTAATTTTTTATTATTTATATCAGACCGATTCTCTCTAGTCTAGTGAAAACTATGTGCTTTCCGAATTTTGTTTATTAATAGCAAGTCTGCTGGAGATTTCACAAAATTTACTGATTGGATCTTCATTATATGGAAGAAGATCATTATCACGAATCCAGATAAATAGGGATGCCAATGCTTCAGTAACATTATGTAATGAGTATCATTTGTTAATATTAATGAACGAGTGCGTTCGTTATATCAAGATTTATTTAGAGGGCTATTTTAATTAATTCATTTATTTTCCATCGTGTCTCTTAATTTTATGTCAATTTCTCGAATATATAAATTTGTTTCTTTACGATTTGAAATATAAAAAAATTTCAATTTTAAATAAATTTTTTATTTATTTCTATTCTATGTCGATTCTTACCTAGGTAATTAATGTATTAGCTACTTTGATTAATTATTTGCTTACACGGGAAAAAAACTTTTAATTGGAACAGCGATAATATTTTCTCTATTTCGAAGAATACTTTCGCTATTTTAGCTAAAGTAGTCGTTGAAATACAAAAAGTATTCGTTGCAGTAATTAAAAATTTCACTAATGTTGTAAAATTTGTAGTTGTTCCAGGTGAAGATTTTTTTTCGTGTAAAATTTAAAAGTAACCTGATTGTTTTTTCATGTTTCACTTCACTTTCTCTTTTGGTCAAATATTATTTTCACTTCATTTTACTCAAATTTTATTATCATTCTACTTTTACTTCACTTACACTCCAACTTTAATTTCACTCAAATTTTATTTAAACTCTTCTTTCACTTCACTTTCACTCCAAATTTAATTTCACTCAAATTATATTTTAACTCTTCTTTCACTTCACTTTCACTCCAACTTTAATTTCACTTAAATTTTATTTAAACTCCACTTTCACTCCACTTTCACTTCACTTACCCTCCAATTATTTAACTTTTACTCAAAATTTATTTTCACTTCACTTTCACTTCTTTTTTCCTCCAATTATATAACTTTTACTCTAATTCTATTTTAACTCCAATTTCTAATTAATTAAAATTTTTTTTTAACTCAACTTTCACTTTACCTTCACTTTCACTTTACTTCGATTAAAATTTTATTTTTACTTTACATTCACTTTCCCTTGTGATTTTTTGCATCACTTTCACTATTACTCAAATTGAATTTTCACTTCACTTTCACTTTTATTCAGCGTTTATTTTCACTTTACTCTCACTTAAATTTCGCTTTTATTAAAATTTCATTTTCTCTTCACTTTCACTTTTAGTCAAAAATTATTTTTACTTTACTTTCACTTTACTTCGATTAAAATTTTATTTTTACTTTACATTCACTTTCCCTCGTGATACTACTTGCTCTTTAATATTGTGAACTAAAAATTAATGTGAAAGTGCAGTAAAAATAAAATTTGAATGAATGTAAAGTGAAAGTGGACTGAAAATAAATTTTGAGTGAAAGTGAAGTGAAAGTAGAATGAAAATAAAATGTTTATAAAAGTGAAAGTCGAGTGACAATAAAATTTCATTAAATATGAAAGTGGAGGGAAAATAAAATTAGAATGAAATTAAAAGTGTGGTAAAAAAATTTAGTAATAGTGAAAGTAAAGTGAAAGTGGAGTGAAAATAAAAATTGAGTTAAGGTGAAAGTGTAATGAATATAAAGTTTGAGTAGAAGTGAAGGTAAAGTGAAAGTGGTAAGGAAATAAAATTTGAATTAATTTGAAAGTGAAGTGAAAGTGAAGTGAAAGTGAAGTGAAAGTGAAGTGAAAGTGAAGTGAAAGTGAAGTGAAAGTGAAGTGAAAGTAAAGTGAAAGTGGAGTTAAAGTGAAATTTTAATAAAAGCGAAACTTGAGTGAAAGTAAAGTGAAAATATTTTTAGAATTGCAGTTTATAGAAAAAATCGATAAGAAGCTACCGTAATATATTGGCAATAATGAGGCAACGTTGTCAATATTACTGCAATTTTAAGGTATTTGAGAGCACAATGAAGATGCGATTTACTCTTACTAAAACCGTTCGCCAGTAGATTGAATAAGAGGTTTCGATCAATATCCAAGTCCAATTCAGTCAAGTGTCACATAGACACGAGAGAGGTAAAGGGACAAATCTCTTTTACTGTAATCAGAATAGAGAAAGGTCATGCTCTTGAGAAATAAGGCCTGATGCATGCACACGAATCTACACCAGTTTATTGTTGTGTACGCCCACTCTAACGATAACGAGAGTTCTTCAACTTTTACAAGCTTTTGTCTTTTTAAACTATATATAATCTAGCAACCACATATATGTACTATGTTGGCATATGTGTATGTGTTTGTGTGAGTGGAGGGTGTGAATAAGAAGACCTTCCTTGTTGGCACTGCATCTTCGAAAGAACTAGAAAAGTATGAAAAGAATGGTTATACTTCCCTCTAATTTATGGGCTCTAGCCCTTGAGACACGTGCGATGAGACTCTAAGCATCAGACATCTCCAGTTTTCACACTACTTGTGAACAAGAAAACTTATGTATCTAGCTTTCACGGCTAATGTATATAAGGCGCAGACAAAAACAAATCAATCATGGCGAAAGTGTCTCCACTTTTCTTCTATTTCACATTGTAAACATGTTTCTTTAATTAATTTATTGTTTACTGGAAATGCGAGTGTTTGTTGCAAAACAATATTTATCTTGATATTGCAAACAATATAAAATCGTTTGAATAAGAGTATTTCTTTTTTGGTATTAACTATAGGAAAACGTTTTTATTTAATAATATGTGGTGTATTTTATTTTCACTCAACTTTCACTTCAATTTCGCTTTTACTCGAATTTCATTTTCGCTCCACTTTCATTTTACTTTCACCCCACTTTCAATTTTATTCAAATTTTATTTTCTTACACTTTCACTTTTACTCAAATTTGATCATATTTATTTTCACTCCAACTTAACATCACTTTGACTTTAACGGAGTTTTTATTTTTACTCCACTTTCACTCAGCCTGCTTTCACTTCACTTTAATCTTTACTCAAATTTTATTTCCACTTCATTTTCATTGCACTTTCACATTCACTCAAATTTTATTTTCACTCCATTTTCATTGACCTTTCACATTTACTCAAATTTTATTTTCACTTCAATTTCACTTTTCATTTACTTCCACTTAAATTGAATTTTCACACCGAATTCACTTTTACTGAAATTTTATTATCACTAATTTCACTTTCATTCAAATTTTATTTTTCTCCACTTTACTCACTTTAACTTTTATTCAATTTTTATTTTCACTTCACTTTCACTTTACTTTCACTTTTATTCCAATTTAATCACATTTAATTTCACTCCACTTTTACTCTTTCATTTTCACTCAAATTTTATTTTCACTCTACTTTTACTCCACTTTCACTTCACTTACCCTCCAATTATTTGACTTTTACTCAAAATTTATTTTCACTTCATTTTTCCTCCAATTATATCATTTTTACTCTAATTATATTTTCACTCCAATTTCTAATTAATTAAAACTTTATTTACACTTCACTTTCACTTTACCTTCACTTTTACTCAATTTTATTTCAGCAGCAGTTTCATTCCAACTCAAATTTTTATATTCACTCCATTTTCACATTACTTTCAACTTTACTCAAATTTTATTTTCACTTTATTTTTACGTTAACTTACATTTTATTTTTACACCACTTTCATTTAAATTTTATTATTAATCCACATTCACTTCACTTTCTCTTTTACTCAAATATTATTTTCACTGCAATTTCCCTCTAATTTTATGTTTATTTAAATTTTATTTTTAATTCACTTTAACTTTTACTAAATGTTATTTTCACTAATTTTACATTAATTCAAATCTTATTTTCACTCCATTTTCACGTTAACTTACATTTTATTTTCACACCACTTTCATTTAAATTTTCATTATTAATCCACTTTCACTTCACTTTCTCTTTTACTCAAATATTATTTTCACTGCAATTTCACACTAATTTTTTTTAAATTTTGTTTTTAATTCACTTTCACTTTTACTAAATGCTATTTTCATTAATTTTACATTAATTCAAATTTTATTTTCACTCCAATTTCACTTCACTTTCACTTTAACTAAAATTTTATTTTTACCTCATTTCACTATAGTTTCACTTTTACTCAAATTTTATTTTCACTTCACTTTTACTTTTACTAAAACTTAATTTTCACTTTAACTTCATTTTAATCAAATTTTATTTTTGTTCTCTTTCACTTTTACTCAAATTTTATATTCACTCCACTTTCACTTGACTTTCACTTCACTTTCATTTTTAATCAAATTTATTTTCAGTACACTTTTATTTAAACTTATGTTTTATTTTTCTTACACTTCTACTCAAAATTAGTTTTCATCACTTTTTTATTTTCCCTCAAAATTATTTTTACTCCACTTTCACTCAAAATATGTTAGATATAAAAATTGAGTATAACTGAAAGTGGTGTGAAAAAAATAATTGAATAAAAGTAAAAGAGGAGGGAATATAAAATTTGAGTTGAAGTGAAATTAAAGTGAAAGTGGAGTGAAAATAAAATTTAAGTAAAATGAAAGTGGAGTGAATATAAAATTTGAGTTAAAGTGAAATTAGAGTGAAAGTGAAGTGAAAATAAAATTTGAGTAAAAGTGAAATTAGAGTGAAATTGGAGTGAAAATAAAATTTTAGTATAAGTGAAAGTAGAGTAAAAATAATAATTTAATAAAAGTGAAAGTGGAGTGAATATAAAAGTGAAAGAGTGAAATTGGAGTGTTAATAATAATTGATTAAAAGTAAAAGTGGAGTGAATATAAAATTTGAGTAAAAGTGGAGTGAAAGTAAAATTTGAGTAAATGTAAAATTGGAGTGAAAATAAAAATTGACTAAAAGTGAAATTGGAGTGAAAATTAAGTGAAAATAAAATTTGAGTAAAAGTGAAATTGGAGTGAAAATAAAATTTTAGTAAAAGTGAAAGTAGAGTGAAAATAATAATTTAATAAAAGTGAAAGTGGAGTGAATATAAAAGGGAGAGAGTGAAATTAGAGTGAAAATAATAATTGATTAAAAGTATAAGTGGAGTAAATATAAAATTTGAGTAAAAGTGGAGTGAAAGTAAAATTTGAGTAAATGTAAAATTGGAGTGAAAATAAAAATTGACTAAAAGTGAAATTGGAGTGAAAGTGAAGTGAAAATAAAATTTAAGTAAAAGTGAAATTAGAGTGAAATTGGAGTGAAAATAAAATTTTAGTAAAAGTGAAAGTAGAGTGAAATAAAAAATTGAGTAAAAATAAAAATGTAGTGAAAGTAGAATTAAAGTGTAGTGCAGTTACATAATCAACCCCAAGGGTAATAAATAATTCCTCTATTCACCTGCTAGTAGTTCAATTAATTTTTCCCGACTAAAAAAATACCATCTTAATACATTTTATTCTCTATTGAAATTCTCTATATCAAAAATAAAAATATTGAGTTAGAGCGACCCCGATGTAGCCGAGAAAAGAATCTTTAAAATTCCGTGTGACATTGAAAAAAGATTAAGCATCGTATGATTGCCAGTGCAATCGATATTTTAAAGCTAAGAAAACATTTATTTGGGCTCGGTTGACCGCTCCATTGGCGATGATAAAAAGAAATCTTCTTATACTTCTTTTCTTCACTATCGGCAGCTTACTAGGAAATGCAATTTACGGATTTTGGATTTAAGTTACCTCTCTACTTTTACATCTGATGCCTGAGTAAGCAGTGATTTGAGATCCAATTCAAGTACTCCTTTTGTTTTTTGTCATCAGAGAAAAAATATTTTTTTTATTCCTCTAACAACTTCCCTATTGTCTGTTCCTTTATATTTTATTTCAACTCTCTTATTTCTACTTTCAAATATGACTCAATATAAGTGTGAGAAACAGAGAAAATAACTATATGCCCGGAAGAGAACTTCACTTTTGAAAAATTGTTCCGTTTTTCAACTTTTTCTGTCTATAACTAAAGAAGAAAAAAAAATATGATATGATATAATTATATAATTATGATATGTAAAGAGTTTTATGTTCAAAGTTGGGAAATATGGGCCGAAATATATTTTCTGAGATAATTTTTAATTGTCGTCTTTAAATATTTTTTAAATAATTATAATTGTTTTGTTTCTTTCTATTTCTGTCTTCTGTGGTCAAGAAATTGAAAAGGTTTCTTAGGAAAATATCTTATGCGGAATATTCTAAATAGCAAGGAAGGGTTTTAGTGAAAGAGAATAAATAAAAAGTGTCAATTTAAAAGTTTCGTGAATGGAAAAGTTTAATGAGACATTCATCATTGAAAATTTGAAAGGTTGCATTGTGGCGTAAAAATATAACAAAAACTTTTCCAGAAAGATCATTATACTAAACGAGATGATCGTTAGGGCAAACGGAAGTTGGTGGTTTCAATTACAAAAAATGTATAAATTCCTTAGCTTTCCAAGCTTTCAAGTCTTTTAGTCTTTAAAGAGTAAAATATTCGAAATTTTAATGAGTCGAATATTTTACTGTACTATAATATTTCTATACGAGTCGTAAAATAATAATTAATTTATAAAAGTACTTTATCGTTTTCGAATTTGGTTTTTTATAAATTATATTTTAATGACCTTGAGACTTGGATCATAGCGTATTGTATCTTGAGTTGCTCTTAATCGATGGAATTGCTGGAAAATTTGCATAAAATATTGCACTTAAAGTTTTTAGATGAATATATTCAGGAAATAGGTCAGAGCATTTTCAAGCTTTCTTGCCTTATAGAGAGCTTTTTCTGCATTCAAACTTTATTTATTTCTACTTCTGACCGAACACAATCTGAAAATAGACAATGGCACTGGACAACAAAGCCCTGGATTCAAAATATCTCAAAGACGAATTCTGAAATGGCTCTTGCTGTGTGTACAGCCGTTAAAGGCAGTTTTGTTCCAAGCTTGAGTTTAGCACTCCCTCTCTCTCTCTCTCTCTAGTAATTTACGATTTACATGCAAACTACAAGGGAAGCCTTCTCTTGCAAATTAGCTAAGCAATTTTGTCAATTAACGCATATTTGCCTTCTATGTGGATATATAAAGTTTGATCATTTCAGTAACTCAAGTTACTCCTAATGTATTTGGTTATATAATACTTTTCGGTTTCTACTGTTTCACATAGTTATTAATTGAAGAATTCTTGATTAGACAACTACAATTATTAGAAAACTAGCAAAATTATTGTGCTACATTGTTTACTGTAAACAATTTCAAGTCATTTTAATTTAAGTAATTTTTAAAGAAATACTTATTATGACACATAACTAAAAAAACTATTTAGAATTAAATTTTCAAAATATATATTATATTTTTAAACTTTAAAGTGCATAAAAAAAACTTTAACAAATTTCGATACTAATTTCAAATTGGCATCAGATTTTTAAAATTGAAAATAATTAAACTTTCTTGTACGAGAAAAATTGAATTTCACAAAAATTGTTATCTGATACCTAATTAAAAAAAACTTCATTACGAAAATTTTAATAATTCTAAAGAATAGAGAATGTAAAAAAATTATTAGCTTATATATAGATATTCAACTTTCCGAACAAAGAATATAAACAATATTTTTTTAGAGAATTTTCACTACTTTTAATTCGCTAATATTGAAAAAAATCAATTTTATTTAACAAAATTTTATGCAATTTATTTTTCCCAATAATTCAATTACTTTTAATAATTATAAAATTTTTCATGTAAATTCCATTTTTTCACAAAATTTTTTGATTAAATTCTGAGTGTGAATTTAATTATTTTCATAATCGAAAAATCCAGTTACTTTCAGAAATAAAGTTTTTGACAAGAATTCAATTATTTAAACTAATAAAATTTTCATAACATTTAAAAATTCATTATTTAGAACAATGTTTATAAAATTCTTACAAAGATTTCAATTCCTTTCAAAAGTAATAAAATTTTCAACAGAAATTTAATTCTTTTTAAACATTTTAATAAACTTTTCAGCAATAATTCAATTATTTTCAAAAATTTAATAAAATTATTCGAAAGAAATTAATTGTTTTAAATATAATTTTAATGAAAAATTTTTTTAAATAATGAATAAATTTTTTAAATAATTTTTTTATTTATCGACATAATTATGTCGATAAATAATAAAATTACTCCCGAGAATTCAATTATTTTGAGGTATTTCAAGTAAATTTTTTTCAAAATTCAATTATTTTCATAATTAACAATATTCATCACAATAATTCAATTATTATTAAAAGTAATAAATTTCTTCTTGGAAATTACATTATTTTAAAAAATCCTAATAAATCTTTCGCAAGAGTTCAATTATTTTCATAAATAATAAAAGGTTTTTTTTGGAAAATCCAATTATTTTCAAAAAAATTTTCTATCGACATCAAATTATTGCCAAATTTTTTAATAGAATTCTTTGTAAAATTTAATTATCTTTAAAAACTTTTCACATTTCAATGATTTTCAAAATCTACTATTTTTATAAAATAACCAATTCTAGGAAAAAATTCAATTATTTTCATCAATTTTTAATAAAATTCGCGGCAAGAATTTAATCATTTACCTAATTAATAAAATTCTTTGAAAGACTGAAATTATTTTTATAAATAATAAAATTCTTCGAAAGTAATTAAATTATTTTTTCAACAATTATTAATAAAACTTCTCGAAAGAATTCAATTATTTTCATAAATTACAAAATCCTTAGAAAAAATGTAATTCTTCAAAAAATTCAATTTTTCTCAAAATTTATAAAATTTTTCAGAAAAATTCAAATATTTTCAAAATTTTTAAAAAAATTTTTCCCAAGCATTCAATTTTTTCCAAATTTAAAAAAAAATTCTTCGCAAGAATTCAATTATTTTTATAAAAATATTCCAAAAAAATTTAACTATTTTCTTAAACTATGAAATTCTTCAAAAAAATCAATTTTTCCTAAAATTGACTTTCCAAACTGTTTTAAAAATACTTTCCAAAAATTCAATTATTTTCCAAATTAAGAAAAAAATTCTTCGCAAGAATTCAATTATTTTTATAAAAATAAAAAAATATTCCAAAAAAAAATTTAACTATTTTCATTAATTATGAAATTCTTATAAAAAAGTCAATTTTTCTTAAAATTTATAAAACTCTTCAGAAAATTTTAATTATTTTCAAAATTTTTTTAAAAATTCTTCGCAAGAATTCAATTATTTTTATAAAAATATAAAAATATTCCAAAAAAATTTAACTATTTTTATTAATTATGAAATTCTTATATAAAAGTCAATTTTTCTTAAAATTTATAAAATTCTTCAGAAAATTTTAATTATTTTCAAAATTTTTTTAAAAATTCTTCGCAAGAATTTAATTGTTTTAATAAATAATAAAATATTTCAAGAAAACTCAATATTTTTTAAATTCTTCTCAAGAATTAAATTATTTTAAATTGTTTCATGAATAATAAAAATCGTAGCATAAATTCAATTTATTAGCAGGATAAGAAAAAAGTAAATATTTTTGATGAAAATTAGGAAAAAGTCAGGAAAATAAAAAATATGGAATGGAATTTTTGTCAATTTTGTGAAGTGAATAAAATGAGTTTTTTTTTTGGTTTCTTTTTGACATTAAAAAAATGACAATAACTCACAAAAATTAATTTTAAAAAAAAAAAAAAAAAAAACAAATGAATACAGATAATTTGCTAACGGAAAGGAAAGTTACGATTATTATAATGTAATGTACATATTTCTATTTTCTATCAAAACGTATGGAAAACAAAAGAATAACTATAACAAACTTCAATCTGCGGACAGAATGAATGAACGAAATACGAAGATTATTATAGTTAATAATTAAACACAATTATTTTAATTCCACTTGTACTTGAAAAAGAAATTCTCAATTACTTCCAAACGAAAAATTTTCTTTTCCTTCTACAAGTAGAAGCATAAGAAATAATTAGTTGAAAAAACAGTTGCTTTCTTTTTTCTCTAGAAAAATTTTCACTTAATTGCAGAGTGAAAATAATTTTTTTTTCTTTTCAAAATCAGAATGTAGAATCAAGAATAAAGAATGTTTTCATAAACAGCACGTCACTTTCATAAAAGAAGGTAAATCTGTAAATCTGTGCGTTGGAAATTTATCTATTCATAAAAGTTAGTCGCTGTTTTACATTCGTATTGAATGGTTATTCGCCTCATGAATTGGCGAAACGAGGAGCTGTTAGATGTACCGAATGTTATAAAATGAGCTACTTTATGAACAATAAAAATAAGATTATTGTGATAAAAACATTTTTTTTAACTATGCAGAGAATATATCCAATATTTATGCGAAAATTTTTTAAATCCGCACGCCAGAAATCTTATATGTGAAATGACTTTTTTGTTCAGTTGTATGATTCATGGCAATATGCTTCTAAAGCTATTGTCACAAATACAACAATGAGAAATGTTATACCGAGCCGATGTTGCACGCTGATGAATGTCTCTCTGGTCATCCAGTTACTCTTCGTTTCTGCCAACTCACACCAAGTAACAACAATTCTTTTTTCACATTGTCAGAATTCTTCGCTACATTTCTTTTTTTTGCCCCTGTATTTTGTATCCATTAAGGTAGAACAAAAAAAAATTCAGAAATAGCAGTCATTGTCAGTGACATCATCTTTAAAAAATTTATTTCTTCCTTCATAGAAATCTCAAATACAATACACTTGGAGAGGTCGACACTATTTTGCTATTGTCAGCTCTTGAAAAAAAGCTTCATCTCGAAGGAAAGTTTTTCTTACATAGATAAAAAATTAATGCGAAAAATAAGAACAAAATATATTCGTCGATTTAACAAAGTTTATTTACTTTCTCAAAAAAATATGATTTACAGTTCAAAGTGGGTCAAGAACTAAAGAGAAATATAAATAATAATTTTTTTTTTTGGAGAACAATAACAGTCTGGTGGCATTGAAATCTTCATGAACATTGATTTTGATATCATAATAAACGCGACAGACATATTCAGCTTGCTTGAAAATGTCGATAATTATTTATTAAAGGGCTTTCCCTTCCGCTGTCGAGCTCCGCAATTAATTTCAAGAATTACAAGAATTACAAGCGTTTAATGTTTGCAGTAAAATATTGTAATAAACTATCATGATTGGCAATAATTTTTGAAAAAAAGTGTAGCTTTTCAAAACAGTGGAATTTTCCTTAAAAGACAAAGTAATCTTTGGACTTTTTTTTTACTTCGAAATTCTTTTCCGTCAAATATGGTTGGATCTTTCCTCTTTTTTTTGTTACAAGCATAAAAACACTATAATGAGAAAAAGACAAGAAATGATTTTTTTCTCAACCCGAGGACTGTCATCTTTTTTGAACATAAAAATTCTCCATTTCCTTTATCATGGAGCCTTCATGTAGCATCGACCGAATCTTTTTAGCCGTTCCAGAAAAAGGGATCAGGGTTATCTGGCCTCTAAAGATAGACGTCAATATTACTTGCAGAAAGAAAAGCAAAAATAATTGCAAATCATTATCAATGTCAGTTTTTTTTTTGTACAATACCCGGGAGGAGAATTTTTTTCAAGTTTTTTCGACTCTTTTTCGAGTCTAAATTTATGACTACTTTGTATAGGTGGTCGATTATGTAATTTCACTTCACTTTCACTTACTTTCACTCAAATTTCATTTTCATACGAATTTCACTTGAATTTTATTTATAATAATAATAACTTAATAGTTAATAATAAAAATTATAATAAGAATAACTTTCACTTCACTTTCTCTTTTACTAAAATTTTATTTTCACTTCAATTTCACTCTAATTCCACTTTTACTCAAATTTTTTTTTCACTTCACTTTCACTTTTACTCAAATTTAATTTTCACACTACTTTCACTTGAATTTTATTTTTAATCCACTTTCACTTCACGGTCACTTTTTCTCAAACCTTCTTTTCAATCCAATTTCAGTTTTACTCAAATTTTATTTTCACTTCACTTTCACAGTACTTTCACTTTCATTCCAATTTTCTTGTCACTTCACTTTCACTATTACTCAAATTTAATTTTCACACTACTTTCACTTGAATTTTATTCTTAAACCACTTTCACTTCACGGTCACTTTTACTCAAACCTTATTTTCACTCCAATTTCACTTTTAGACAAATTTTATTTTCACATCACATTCACAGAACTTTCACTTTCATTCCAATTTTCTTGTCACTTCACTTTCACTTTTACTTAAATTTAATTTTCACACTACTTTCACTTGAATTTAATTCTTAAACCACTTTCACTTCACGGTCACTTTTACTCAAACCTTATTTTCACTTCAATTTAACTTTTACTCAAATTTTATTTTCACTTCACTTTCACATTACTTTCACTTTCATTCAAATTTTTTTGTTACTCCACTTTTACTAAAATTTTATTTTTGCTGCACTTTCATTTTTACTTAAATTTTTTTTTCTTCCTCTTTCACTTCACTTTCTCTTTCAGTCAAATTTTATTTCCACTCCACTTTCACTTCACTTTCTGATTAGTCAAATATTATTTTCACTACCCTTCACTTCACTTTTACTCAAAACTTATTTTCACTTCACATTCACTTTACTTTCATTGAAATTTTATTTTTACTTTACTTTCACTTTCCCTCGTGATACTACTTGTTTATTAATATTGTGAAGTAGAAATTAATGTGAAATTGTAGTGAAAATAAAATTTCAAGTGAAAGTGGATTGATAATAAATTTTGAGTAAGAGTGAAGTGAAAGTAGAGTGAAAATAAAATTTGATTATAAGTAAAATACTTATAGGGAAAGTGAAGTGAAAGTGAAGTGAAATTAAAATTTGCGTGAATCTGAAAAAATGGAGTTAAAATAAAGTTTGAATAAAAGTGAAATAATTGGAGGGAAACTGAAGTGAAAGTGGAGTAAAAATAAAGTTTAAGTAAAAGCCAAATAATTGGAGAGAAAGTGAAGTAAAAGTGGAGTGGAAATAAAATTTGAGTGAAAGTGAAATGAGAGTAGAGTAAAAATAAAATTTGATTATAAGTAAAATACTTACAGGGAAAGTAAAGTGAAAGTGAAGTGAAATTAAAATTTGCGTGAATCTGAAAAAATGGAGTGAAAATAAAGTTTGAGTAAAAGTGAAATAATTGGAGGGAAAGTGAAGTGAAAGTGAAGTGAAATTAAAATTTGCGTGAATCTGAAAAAATGGAGTTAAAATAAAGTTTGAATAAAAGTGAAATAATTGGAGGGAAACTGAAGTGAAAGTGGAGTGAAAATAAAGTTTAAGTAAAAGCCAAATAATTGGAGAGAAAGTGAAGTAAAAGTGGAGTGGAAATAAAATTTGAGTGAAAGTGAAATGAGAGTAGAGTAAAAATAAAATTTGATTATAAGTAAAATACTTACAGGGAAAGTAAAGTGAAAGTGAAGTGAAATTAAAATTTGCGTGAATCTGAAAAAATGGAGTGAAAATAAAGTTTGAGTAAAAGTGAAATAATTGGAGGGAAAGTGAAGTGAAAGTGGAGTGAAAATAAAATTTGAGTGAAAGTGAAGTGAAAGTACAGTGAAAATAAAATTTTAGTGAATGTTTGGAGGGAATTGGAGGGAAAGTGAAGTGAAAGTGGAGTAAAAATAAAGTTTGAGTAAAAATCAAATAATTGGAAGGAAAGTGAAGTGAAAGTGGAGTGAAAGTAAAATTTGAGTGAAAGTGAAGTGAAAGTAGAGTAAAAATAAAATTTGAGTGAAAGTGCAAAAATGGAGTGAAAATAAAATATAAATAAAATCGAAATAGGAATAAAATTACAAAATTGACCCTCAGTATTTACAATTGTATAGAAATGCTTCTTTTTTTTAAATTCTACAATTTTTTTTGTACAGACAATGTAAGGAAAGACAAAGAATATAGAACACAAAAAAGAATGTTTGATGAAACGAGTTCAATTTCAAGAAACTGAGTCGTTCATCTAGTTGCTTGTTCTTGTAACCATGAAAGTTTTGGCGAAATGAAGTAGAACTATCTTGCCTGTTAGGGGATTCATATCAAAGATGATTTCGCTCACGGGGGTTATAAGAACGAGACTATAACGGAAGCACCCTGCTCCAAGTTTCTCATTTCTACAAGATGGCCATAGTGGAAACGATAAAGAGTATTGAGTATAGGGAAAAACTTCTTATTCTCTAAGAAAAAAAAACTTGACACGTCCTACATGACAAGCGCTATAAAAACAGTATACCATAACTTTGCAAAAAAAAAAAAATACTTTCGTTACAACGATTGGATTTTATTATTTTTCTCCACACAAATACACACTCTCTGTGATCTTTTATACTTTCACATTATTATTTTATTCCAGCACTATAGCAAAGATTTTCCCACTATGTGTGCAACCTGGATATTTTATTGAAATTCCGATAGTAATTTCTCTTGTGGAATTCTATCAAAAAAATTTATTAGAATTTGAATATTAATTGAATTCATACGGCACTTTCACTTTCACTTTACTCTACGTACACTTTCACTTTTGCTTCGCTTTCGCTTTATTCTCACTTTACTTTACCTCCACTTTCACTTCACTTAGTCTCACTTTACATTCCCTCCACTTTTACTTCACTTAGTCTCACTTTACTTTCCTTTTACTTTCACTTCACTTAATCTCACTTTACTTTCCCCCCACTTTTACTTCACTTAGTCTCACTTTACATTCCCTTCACTTTCTTTTTACTTAGACTCACTTTACTTTCACTTTACGTTCACTTCACTAAATTTTTGTTGAAAGTGAAGTTAAAATGAGGTGAAAGTCAAATGAAAGTAAATTTAGAGTGAAGTAATAGTAAAGTAAAAGTAAAGTGAAAGTGGAGTGAATGTAAAGTGAATGTAGAGTGAAAATAAAGTGAAAGTGAAGTGAAAGTAAAATGAAAGTGAAATGAAAGTAAAGTGTAAGTAAAGTGAAAGTAAAGTGAAAGTAAAGTGAAAGTAAAGTGAAAGTAAAGTGAAAGTAAAGTGAAAGTAAAGTGAAAGTAAAGTGAAAGTAAAGTGGAAGTAGAGTGAAAGTGAAGTGAAAGTAAAATGAAACGAAGTGAAAGTGGAGGGAAAGTAAGAGTGAAGTGAAATTGAAGTGAAGTTGACACTTTAACGCAGTTTTTTTCATTTAGAACCATTGTAATTAAATTTATAATCTCACTAAGTAAAAATTAAAAACTACCAATTTAATTAAAATATATGTTTAATTTTTTTTTTAAGTCTTAATTTTTCTGAACCTCATTTTACCCGCATTGTAATTAAATGAAGAAGGATTTAATGTGTTCGGGAAATGGCGCCTTACCCTTGTTTCGTTGCATAATATAAGAAGTATTCTTGTGAGTTCGGGTGTGGCTGGTGGTGTCATGAATAGAAATTTCTTGACAAGAGAATATGTTGAGGCGTCCTAGAAAAGCACCAAGTCACAGGAAGGCCACTCACACCGCGGCTGATTTGGAAAAACGAGAATCCGAAGAATCTCTCCGACAGTCGATTTCTGGGTCACAGAATTGAATGTCTATACCTTATTCTGAACGGCTGAACAAAAACATCTACTTTATCCACTCAAAACGAGCTTCTCCAACCTATACTCAAATTCACAGTGTTCTAGAGACATTTTTATGGTTCCAATTTTCACTATATAGTATATATACATGTTTTTCAAATAAATGAACCAGTGGATAAATTAGAAGAGAAAACTCTTTGAATTTATTACAAGCTTCGCTCCCATCTACTAAAACCTACTATTTACTACTTTTTTTGTTACGTAATACTAGTATTTAGGTATTTATTTAGAATTCAACCACTAAAAGATTTTTTACTTTTTTTAATTTCTGTTTTTTTACCATTTCCACAACTTAAAATTCGCTATTACTTGAAATCAAAACTATTCTCAAAAATTATAATCAAATTCTTTAAAAAGATTCAATTATACTATTATAGTTTCAAAAACTATTGAAAATTAAATTATTCAATTCAATTATTGATATAACTTTAGTATTTTTACCAAAGTTTGGAAAACAATTTAATTATTTTAAGAAATTGATAAAATTCATCCCAAATTAAATTAATTTCAAAAATAATAAAATTTCCACAGAAATGTAATTAATTGAATTAATTTACCAAAGTTTGGAAAACAATTTAATTATTTTAAAAAATTGATAAAATTCATCCCAAATTAAATTAATTTCAAAAATAATAAAATTTCCACAGAAATGTAATTAATTGAATTAATTTACCAAAGTTTGGAAAACAATTTAATTATTTTAAAAAATTGATAAAATTCATCCCAAATTAAATTAATTTCATAAATAATAAAATTTCCACAGGAATGCAATTGATTTAAAATAGAATTTTTAAAAGCATTTGCAAACAAATCAATTACTTAATAAAATTTTGTTACAATTTTTCACAATAATTCAATTATTTTCACTAATAAAAATATTTTTCATTGAACTTTAATTTTTTAAAAAATTTTTTAATAAAATTCCAAGCATGAATTCAATTAATTTCATTAATAATAAAACTCAACGAAAATTTTCAATTATTTTAAATTATTTCTTTAAATCAATTATTCGAAAAACTTAATTAATTTCATAAATAAAAATTTTTGCAAGAATGTAATTATTTAAAATATAATTTTCATAATATTTATCATATTTCGAAAAAATTAATTATTTAAAACAACATTTATAAAATTTCTATGAAGAATACAATTATTTTCGAAAGTAACAAAATTTTTTACAGAATTTCAATTAATTTTTGTTAAACACGTTAAAAGATTCTTCGCAATAATTCAATTACTTTAAAAAAAATAAAATTCTTCGTAATAATTCATTTACTCAAAAAAAAAAAAAATTCTTCGCAAAAATACAATTACTTTTACAAAAAATAAATTTTTTTTATAATTTCAATAAAATTCTTAACTATTTAAATATTTGCATAAATAGTAAAATTAATTCTAGATTTTAAATTATTTTTAAAAGAATTTTACAGAATTTGCTGAAAATTGAAATTATTCTTAAAAATTAAATTTCTATTCCTCGAAAAAAATAATTATTTCTAAATAATTGTTTTTTTAAAAATTTTTTTGTAAGAATTTAATTATTTCAAAATTTATGTTAAAAAATTGTTCTAAAAAAATTAATTATTTTAAATACAAATTTTTTAAGTTTTTCGTAAAAATCTTCATAAGAATTCAATTTTTTCCTGAATAAAAAAAGTTTCACAAGAATTCAATTATTTAAATTGAAATTTGGATAAAATTAGTCGAAAAAAATTAATTACTTAAGAAATTTTTCTAAAATTCTTCGCAAGAATAAAGTTATTTTTCTAAATATTTAAAGTTTTTCATGAATAATAAAATTCGTTGAAGGAATTCAATTTAATATCAAGATAAGAAAAAAGTAAAAATATTTGATGAAAATTAGTAAAAAAATTCTCGTAAATAAAATATAAAGTAGAATTTTTGTCAACTTTGTGAAGCGTCTAAAACGATTATTTTTGGTTGTCGAGTTTAATTTTTCGAAAGCTAGTTTTCTGAGTATTTTTTTTTTCTAGTTCGAAAGGTACTTTCTGCTACTTTTTAGAAAATTTCTTCTTGAGAACGAAGTTTGTTATTATCATTTTATTTAGTGTCTAGAAAAATTTAATCATCTTAAAAAATTGCTTAATATAAATTTTCTTTATTAAAAAAGCTGTAAACAACAAAATATAAATTTTATATACAATTATTCTGTGTTGAAGATAATTTTAATTTCCTTTCCGAATACATCAATATTAAAAAATTTAATTATATCGAAACAAAAGTTTACCAACTTTATTTAATAAAGCATAATGTTTACTTTTCCAGAGAATATTGAAAAATTTCTCATCTGAAAAACAGAAGAATAATTTCCATGAAAAATTTTAACGTGAGAGATTCTTGTTAAAAAAATCATCTAATAATACAACATATTCTTCTTCTGATAGAATATATTTTGTATCTCTATTATAACATATTTTTCAACACCAATTCTTATTTGAAAAATAGATAACGAATTCGATCGTCTCTTTTCTGTTCTATACAACTTTTCACCTTCTTCCTTTTTCTTCGAGAAGATAATTTAAACTTTTTAACGAAAAAAAGTTTCGAAAAATTCTAATCTTAATATACTTTATTTGTCATTAAAAATTTTTTTTCCATTTTTCATAACAGAAAAAAATTGTATTCAAAGATAAGAAATTTTGTTACCGAAAATCTAGGTAGAAAAAATGTTTAATACAGTTCTACATAATTTTGCATTTCCTGCGGTTTAAATAATAAACTCTAGTTCAGGAAATAATTAATAACAAATTTTAATCGATTATTCAAGGAATTGTCTCCCATCAGAAGCGTTTATTAAAGGCAATATCGATCTCATCTTGCACAGTAATTCTAATTAAAGCCTTCAATCAAATGGACACTTTCCAGATTGGTTGAAATTATTTATTACACAGCCTTGAAGCGTTACGAAACTTTGGAAATTATTTCAAAAATAGATTTTCTATTAAAGAAATTTATCTCTATTTCAAGTAAATGTTAATTATTTATTTCTTCCTATTTATTTTTGGGTTTAATTTTCCAAAAACATTTTCTGTTTTTATTTTTTTTCTGTTTTTTCATTTGTGATTATTGAAACTTTTTTCGTTGTAAAATTTTGTTTGTTCTTTTAATTATTTAGTTTTATTTCGTTTCTTCGTTTGTTTTATTTTTTTTATTCCTTCTCAGTGAGAAAGTTTTCTGTAAATTCTCTTGTGAATAAGTTTCTTCGAATTGTAGGTACAAACTTTAAGATTTCTTGAGCTCATTGTTAATCTACATGTAGAAACAACTTTTCACACTCACAGGATTTTCAACGAGAGGTTTGGAAAATCACTTGAAGTATGTTACCTCGCAATAAATTTTCTATTCGAAATAAAATTTTTACAGTCATCGTGTGTTTTTTTTTGCATATTTTTCAATTTACAGAGAGATAGAAAAAAAAGGATTCGTTCTTCAGTTTTTTTAGAAGTCTTGCAGTTCAAAGGAGAATGAAAAATACATTCGACTTTTAATTTTTAACTTTTTACATTCGACTTTTTTTTGTCTAGGAAAACTTTTTCTCTCTTTTCATTACTCACTTTCGAATTTCCCACCTCCTTGTTACCATCTCATTTCCTATATTCATTATTTTTCTCTGCCCTCTTCTCCTCTGTCAGTACTTTTTTCAAACCCTGTTCTTTTCTCCTCTCTTTACATTATATTCTTTCTTCCTTCAACTAACACTTTTTACCGTCTGATTGTGCTCGTCTCGCTATGCTCCCATCTTTTTTCTCACAATTTCCACTTTTACCTATTTGACCTTTTTCCGCGCCCTTTATTTCTACGTGTACACTTTTTCTATTCCCAACGCAATACTATTTTCTTCACTGTGCAAAAAAAAACGTTAAAAAATAATTTTTAGTCACTGAAAAGAAATAGTGTCTATTTTCAAAAAATCAAAATGGCGGATCCAATATTGCGGCTGGGAAATTGTTTCTCATTGTCTGTAATTATTTTAATGACCCGATTTTTCTACTAAGCGTTTTTACGATTTCCTAGAAAGTTTTTACATTTAGTAATAAATCGTCACACGTGGAAAACTTTCGGGTCAGTTTTGTATTTAGTGATTTTTACTTAAAACTTTCAAAATTTATTGAATTTTATTCGAGTTGAGAAAACTGTAAAAACAAGTAAATATAGTCGAACTTCAATAGGGTTTTCATTTAAAATTTAATAAAGTTTGAATTTTTAATATTCAATAAAGTTTAAATTTTTAATACAGTAAATAAAAAAAATAAAATTGTACGCAAACATTGAAATATTATTTTTTTAAATAATAAAATTTCACTGAAATTCAAATATTTAGAAAGTTTTAATAAATTTCTTCGCAATATAATTCAGTTATTTATGTAAATTATAAAATTATTTTACATGGATTCAATTATTTTCATAAATAGTAAAACTCAAGGCAGAATGTCAATTATTTTCCGTAAAACTTGAATCTAATTCCTTGATGTATGTAATTATTAGGTATTAAAAATTTTATTTCAATTTGTCGAATGAATTCAATTATTTAAAAATTTGTTCATAAAATTCTTTACGAAAATTGAATTTTAAGGAACATTCTATTTTTCAATAAATTATTATTTTTTATTTAAATAATCGAATTATTATAGAATTTTCTAATGAAAATTGATTTAAAAATGCACTTCTATTAAAAACAAATGAATTTTTAAATTTTCAAAAAACTTTTTCAATAATTTCAAAAATTTTTAAATTTATAGAAAAATTTTTAGTTAAAAACACAAAAAAAATAATTTTTCAGAGGTTACAAATTATTGCATAGAAATACAATTATTTTTAGGAAGAATAAAATTCTTTTGCAGAAATTAATTTATTTTAGTAATAAAATAATTCTACTCCAAAATCCAATTATGTTCAAAAATAAAATTCTCCAAAAAGAATTAAATTAAAATTTTAATAAAATTGTAGGCAAACATTACATTATTTTTATAAAATAATAAAAATTTTACATAAAAAACAATTACTTAAAAATTTGTTTATTAAAATCTTTATGAAAATTGAATTTTAAGAATAAGACGCGTCAAAGAAGTTTAATTATTTTTCTGACAATTTTCATCAAATTTCTCGGAAAATGGAATTATTCTTTAAACTTTTTTTAAACATCGTCCAAAAAATTTTATTATTTAAAAATTTGTCGATAAAATTCTTTATAGGAATTTAATTTTAAGAAACATTTAATTATTCAATAAATTATTCAAGTTCCATTTAAATAATTGAATTTTTGTAGAATTTACAAATAAAAATGATTTTAAAAATTAATTTCAGTTAAAATTTTAGATAACAATTGAATATTAAAAGCAATATAGCCCGTAAAATTTGTATAAATAATTAAATTTTCAAAAAATTCTTAAAAAGAATAATTGAATTGAAATGATGAAAATAATACACAATTGAATTGTTTCGAAGAATTTAAACAATTGAATTCTTGGGAAGGATTTTATTAAAAATAAATATAAATATTTGTAAATAATTGAATGTCTGTAAAGAATTTTAAAAAAAACTTGTTTTTTTAATAATTGTTTTTTTGCGATGAATTGAAATTAAATTTTTAATCAACTTTTTGAGCAATTCCTGTAAAATTGTATTAAAAATAATTGGAAACCAGCAATGAATTTTATTATTTACAAAAATAATTGAATCGTTGCAAAGAATTTTATTTTCAAAAATAATTGAATTCTTGAGTTGATTTTTATTATTTATGTAAATAATTGAATTTTTGAGGCGGATTTTATTATTTACAAAAATAATTGAATTTTTCAGATGAATTTTACGAAAAAATTGAAATTTTGAGACGAATTTTATTACTTACGAAAATAATTGAAATTTTGAGCCGAATTTTATTATTTACGAAAATAATTGAATTCTTGAGACGAATTTTATTATTTTCAAAAATAATTGAATTTTTATGATGAACTTTATTACGTTTACGAAAATAATGAATTTTTGAGACGAATTTTTATTATTTACTAAAATAATTGAATTTTGGAGACAAATTTTATTATTTACGAAAATAATTGAATTTTTGAGAGAAATTTTATTATTTACGAAAATAATTGAATTTTTGAGAGAAATTTTATTATTTACGAAAATAATCGAAATATTTGCCATAACAACTATTAAAATATTATTTTAGGGTTTCGTGGCAAAAGACCGAAACTCAGGCATCTGATCGTAGCTACTAACGGCCCCCATAGGGACCGTTACGTTATATCAACATTCGCCATAACCGTTGCTAAGAATATGGTTACCATAGTAACCGTTGCTACGTGAATAGCAACCACAAAAACCGTTGATATGAAACTGGTTAATTATTTTACAAAAATGGTTAATTATTTTCACTTTATTTTTTAGGCCACCTTATTGTATCAATAGGAGAGATTTGGATCTCAAATGGATCTATAAACGATTCATGGATGACATTACGTGACCCAGGTGTTAGAGCCGTTCCAGTTGGCCAATGTCTTAGCTTGTAATGCCGCAGTCTGGCTCTACTATCCCATAAACACAAATAACAGGATTACTTCATAAAGCCAGACTGTTGCTCGAGTGACAAGGCTGTGATCTTCGAATACCCAAAAATCTGCAACTGTTCTTTGTGTTCCTTGTTGTTAATATTTAATAATAATTTTCATCAAAAGGATTTGCCTTTTCACATAGTTTTCTTGCATTACAGTTTGATGCCCTCCTTCCGATAAATGTCCGCCATTTTACATCCGCCATTTTGAATCTATGAAACCAAACATTAAGATCGTAATCCGAGCCTTACAAGAACCAATTTTACTTTTTACCTATTGTTACCAGTTGTTATTGTCACACTTTTTACCATTTTATGATAACAACGAACTGAGGGAAAATATTTATGAAATAAATTAAATTAAACAGCATCTTGCACATTGCCTTTTACGTATATTTTTTTAATT
Organism: Leptopilina drosophilae; assembly: GCA_032873175.1. NCBI lineage: Eukaryota > Metazoa > Arthropoda > Insecta > Hymenoptera > Figitidae > Leptopilina > Leptopilina drosophilae. Next base: position 5,699,868 of record CM065485.1, on the reverse strand, counting down.
ACAGTCCGATGTACCTTTTTTGTATTTTTTTTTTTGAATTTTTTTTTGTATTTTTTTGCAGAACAATTTTTGCAGAACAATTTTTGCAAAACAAGCATTTGAAATAGAGTACAACGTTTGCTGACCCGATCAACCTTTATTGGCTCACTTGACATTGTGTCAGTGCTGTCCAATTAAGAAGTTATTTGACGCTTCGTAGTATTCCCACGATGTTAAATTATCCCCATGTAAACTCGAATTCGCTCCAAATAATTACATTTTAGTGTATAATATTTCTATATGACTATATAATATTCCAACAATTAAGCCAAAATGAACAAACATATGAAATATTTTACTATCGAACACACACACACGCCTTTTTATGACGCTTGGACTTTGTCCAGAAAGAGCATAAAGTGGAATATTATATGATCGTAGTGAGTACCAACAGTGTTTAAATAATTGATTCATCTATTTACTTTTGCTGAATTATTCGATAATCGATATTATCAACACGACGAGTATACGCTTTATATATGGAGGCAATGAGATTGGAACAATAATACGGTTAACGATATTTATTTATCACTGTCAAATTTCATTTTCTATCTCTGTGATTTAAATAACGAAAAATTTTATAGAAATCAAAAATCAAAAAAAGAAAAGATCACAGTAAACAGCACCAGTTGTATACTTATTAGTTATTACTTATTAAAAATTCTATTAGGTGTATAAAGTTACTTATTTTCCAACATTTATTAACACTATTTTGTATTAAACAAACTATTTTGTATTTTTGTTCATAAAGTTTTCGAAATATTTATTATTATACCCGTAACAAAATTTGACAGTTTGAGGTTATGTATTTTGTTGTTTTTATTGTCAGCGCTGTCACTGTTTATAAAGTTTTTCAAATATTTATCGTAACAAAATTTGACAGTTTGAGTTTATGTTTTTTGTTGTTTTTATTGTCAGCGCTGTCACTGTTCATAAAGTTTTTCAAATATTTATCGCAACAAAATTTGACAGTTTGAGGTTATGTATTTTGTTGTTTTTATTGTCAGCGCTGTTAGTGTTCATAAATTTTTTCAAATATTTATTATAACAAAATTTGACAGTTTGAGATTATGTATTTTGTTGTATTTATTGTCAGCCCTGTTACTGTTCATAAAGTTTTTCAAATATTTATCGTAACAAAATTTGACAGTTTGAGATCATGTATTTTGTTGTTTTTATTGTCAGCACTCGGACTATACTACTAGTTTCGAAATTACTTTTTATTCGATTCTCCAATTCTAGTCAATTCAGAATAATAAATAACTTGTTTATCGGTAGCGTTCGACTGTCGGTAAAGAAAATTCAATATTGTTTCTAAAAACGACCACAACAGTTCTAATAACGTATTTAGGACTTTGTAAAAAACTAACCTAAATCTCTCAATTAGGATTCAAAAATGTGTGGAATAAAATGTAAGAAAAGTAAAAAATACAAAGCTATCAAATCCAGTGAATTATTTTGAAATTAACAACAGTCATTAAAATATGATTTACTATTCACTGCGATGCAAAATTTCAAGTTAATCTACTATTAGGGGTTAGAGTTAAATTACAAATTATCATATTTACCGAAATAGAATCAAACGAGAAGCCTGCCAGATAAAAAACAATCTCCACAATATTTACTGTTTGTCATATCCTTCTCCTGAAAGCAGGACTATTAGTTGGAAGATGGATTGATATATCATTGAATCAAGGGCAATATTGACTCGACATTAACAGGAAAGATAAAAAGGGGGGAGGGGGAAATAAAAATGTTGTTTCAGGATTCAAGTTTTTTTATCTTCTCTATATATAACTACCCCGAAAAGTGCAATTCTGAATATTGTCAACTTTCTCTTCTTCACTGTCTCATAATATTTACACGAGTTTGTACTTTCAAAGACTTTTCTCTCGGGTTATATTTTTCTTGGCAAATTTGCAGCCCAGATGCATCAAGATTCGATTTTGCTTCTCAGCTCTCTCTCTCTCTCTCTCTTAAATGAGTCAATAGGTTGTCATAATAATATACGAAGAATTCTGTTAAAAATTTTTATAGACAATAATTGAAAGTTTGCGTGGTATTTTATTAAATTTTTTCGAAAATAATTCAATTTGCATTTCCAAGAAGTAATCCAAAAAAAAAATTTGTAATTTAATTCTATTATGAAAAAATTCATAATTTAAAACAAAGTTTAAAAAAAAAAAAAAATTCAAAAGTAATCTTTTGAAAATAATTGAATTTTTGTGATCGAGATTGTTATTTATAAAAACTATTAAATTTTGCAAAAAAATTGTATTAAAATGCCTCGAAAAATTAAATTTTCGGAAATAACTTTGTTATTTTCTTTAAGAATTTAATTTTTCTAAAGAATTTAAAACATAAATTTTTTTTTAAATTGATTTTTTTCGAGGATTTGGAACTAAATTATTAATAATTACACTTTTTGAGCAGTTTGAGTAGAATTAAAATGATAAATAATTTAAAATCTTGCTATGAACTTTATTATTTATGAAAATAATTAAATTATTGCGAAAAATTTATTAAAATGATTTTTAAAAAATTAAAGTCCTTATAAGAATTTTATTAAAATCTAAAAGAATAATTAAATTATTTCAAACAAATTTAAATAAAATTGTATTTAAAATAATTTATTTCTTTCGAACAATTTTATTAATTTATCAAAAAAAAATTAAAATCCTGCGATGAATTTCATTATTTATGAAAATAATTGAATAGTTAAATAGAATTTTACTTTCAACAATAATTCAAATCCTCAAGAAAATTAAATTATTTGTTATTATTTATTTTTTTTATTATTATTTATTTATTTATTTTTTTATTTGTTTATTTAATTTCTGTGGAAAATTTAGTTAATTTAAGAAAGAATTGAATTTTTCACAAAAATTTTATTAAATGTTTGAAGAATAATTAAAATATTTCAAAAAAATGTGATTAAAATTCTATTTAAAATAATTTATTTCTTTGGAACAATTTTATTAAAATATTTTTGAAAATAATTAAATTCGTGTGAAAAATTTCAATATTTTTGTAAATATTTGAGTTTTTTGAGAAATTGTTATTAAATTCTTAAAAATTATATTTCTCTAGCAATTTCAGCAGTGAATTTTATTATTTATAAAAATAATTTAATTATTGCGAATATATTTTTAAATTTGAAAAAAGAATAAAATTTCTGTGATATATTTTCAAATGAATTTCACAAATTTTTTATTTGTGAAAACAATAGAATTCTATTTTAGAATTTTATAAACTTTGTTTTTAATAATGGATTTTTTCAAAGTAAAATAAAAATTACAAAAATTTTCTTTTAAATTATTGAATTCTTTTGTAAAAATTAATTTGTTAAAGTATTTGAATTTTTTTATGGAATTTTTTCAAATTAATATTAAAAGTAATTGAAATTCTACGATTTATTATTTATCAAACTAATTGAATTGTTGCTTACAATTTTATCAATAATTTAAAAAAAATTAAATTTCGATAAAATATCTATGTATTAGTGAAAGTAATTGAATTATTCTGAAGAATTGTAAATAAATTTCGTTAAATAATTGATTTTTTCTAAGCATTCTTGAATTTTTTATTTTCAATTAATTTTTATTTTAAATTAATTAAATTCATGTGGAAATTTTATTATTTATGAAAATAATTCAATTTTGGATAAATTTTATCAATTTTTTTAAATAATTAAATTGCTTTCGAAAATTTGATAAAAATACAAGATTTTGAATTGAATTTAATTTCGAATGTTCTTTGAAAATAATTCAATTGTTGTAAAGAATTTTATTACTATTTTTGAAAATAGTTTTTTGATTTCTAGTATTAGCGAATTTCAAATTTTAATTAGTGGAAAATAGAAATTATTAAAGAAGCAAATAGTAACTGAAATCTAAAAAAATATTCAAATTTTAATCTTGACCGATTTTATAATTATAGATTTTCGTGCAAATTAACACAATGAAGTAAACCACTTGCAGTTGCTCCAAAAAAAAACACTTTCAATTAAAGTTTTTTTTCTACATAATTTATTCTTCTCTTCTACTAATTCCAATGTTCTCAAAACTAAAACGTACTTCTTCTCGAAAAGTTCCAGCTCTATCTGGTAAAATATATTTTCCTAAAAAGATAAATCATCCCTCGTCCTCGTACAATAAAGGGGAATATTATCATTATCAATTATTCAAATCCTTTTTACATTTTTTTTTACCACTATCTTAATAAATTGTTTTAATCACATTTCTTTACATTTATCTAAAAGGAAAAAAAAATCACCAAATAATATTTACAACCATTCTATTGTTACTTATGTTTGTTTGTTTTTTTTCGTTTTTTTTTTAATAAAAAAACATGAAAGCATTCTTCTTACTATAAAGAAAATACCCTTCTTGATCTATACAATAGATACTCCTGCGAGAAGAAAAATACTTGAAGAAAATGTGTTAGAAGTGTTGGCTCAGTGGGAGGGTAGTCCTTTATTTTTTCAAACCACAAAAATCTTTTCTTTCCGAAAAAGTTTCGCTAATAACCTAAATTTACTTGCTTTTCATTTTTCACGTGTAGACCTTGAAAATTGCGTCTAATTTCACTTGGATGATAAATAAAAGAAAAATTAAAGATATTTATTATAAAGATCGGAAAATATTTATAATATTGTAAATTTTTTGTTGAATTTACCCAAATAGAATATTTCAAGTTAATATTCTTTGAAACTTTAGTCTGTTGATAAAATTGTTTTAATTTGCTGTAAATTTTCGATTCAAACTTCCTTGAATTTTATAAATTTAATTTCTACTAATAAACACTTTTTATAATTTTTTTTATTTCTCATTTTCAGGAACCACTCTATATAGAGAGCACCGCAAAAAGTTACAAATTTGGCGTCAGTCCAAATCAGTGTTACAACTCTGACTTTAGTGTTCTCTAGAAACAATGAAAAATAATTTAAAATCAAAATAAAAGTTGTTTTCTTTTAGTTAATATTATACTTTCAGTGAAATTATTATTTCTTCGAATGGATGGTGAATTTCGAAAAAGGCTCTGGTGAAACAATTTCAAATTTTACTTTTTTGTATTTTTTGCATTATTTTATATATTTTTTAGTTTTTTTAGTTGTTTTTTTATTTTATTTTTTGTTTTATTTTTTTGTTTTCTGTTTTATTTTTTTGTTTTTTGTTTTATATTTTTGTTTTTTGTTTTTTTTTAATTATTAAAAGAAAAACTTTATCCAAGGTATTTTTAGTGAAAAAAGGATAAAAAACGTCCTGCCTTGAAATTAATTTTAACTCTAAAAATTAATAAACAAGAATTTGTCTTTTTAGCTGTTTAACGTTAATTGGAGATGAAAATTTCTAAAATTCGTACGAAAATATTGCTTTGAAATATCGAAATTCTAAAATCTAAAGTAATTTTAGTAGCAGAAGTACAAGCAGCTCAGAAAATTAGCTAATGATACTCTAGAACACTTTATTTAATAAATTTCGAAAAAGGGCTCAACTCTGCGACAACTATACTATGAATTTTCTCCAACCCACTCTCATTACGACAATTATTTCAACATTTTTGCATGTAACATAAAAGCTGGTGTAATTATAAGAAAACCTGGTCCTTTTTAATTAAAACTGTTTAAAAAAATCGATTTTAAAAATAATTAATTTCTTCCGAACAATTTTATTAAAAAATTTGTAAATAATTGAACTCCTGTGATAAAATCTAATATTTTTTTGTAAATAATTCTACTCTTGCAACAAATTTTAATTTCTTTCAAATTGTATTAAAGTAATTAAAAAATTGCAATGAATATTATTATTTATGAAAATAATGAAATAGTTTTCATGAAATTTATTAAAATGGTAAAAAATAATTTAATTTTTGTAAAAAATTAATTTTTTTATTAAAACAATTTGCATTTTTCTTCAAAAATTAGTATTTTATTAAAATCTAGAAAAATATTACAATTATTATTTAAAGAAAATGTTATTTAAATTGAATTTAGAATAACTGATTTCTTTCAAAAACTTTCATTACAATATTTCGTAATAATTGAAATCCTGTGAAAAATTCAAATATTTTTGTAAAAAATTGAATTCCTGAAAGAATTTAAAAAAAACATTTTTTTAAATAATTGATTTTTTCGAGTTATAATTAATATTATAACAAAAATTTTACATTTACATTTTACATTTTTACATTTATACATTTATTATTATTATTATTTATATATTATATTAATATTTTATATTTTTTATTTAAAATATTTGGATTTTTGTGTGAAAAACTTTATTTGGGAAAAAATTATATTTTTTCATTAATTAATTTAAAATAGTTTTAAACAATAATTAAAATTCTTCGATAAGTTTTATTATTTATGAGAATAAGTGAATTTTTGTTTATAATTTTAAATAATTGAATTTTTCAAGAAAAAATTTATTACATTGAAAAATAATTGAATTCTCAAGAAAAAATTTATACATTGAAAAATAATTGGATTTTCAAGACGAATTTTATTACTTTAAAAAATAATTAAAGTTTTTCATTAAGTTTTGTTATTTATAAAAACTGTTAAATTGTGTAAAAAATTTTTTTTTAATGCATCAAAATAATTCAATTTTAGGAAATAATTTCGTTATTTATAAACAAAATTGAATTCTTTCGAAAGATATTATTCTAGTAAATAGTTTAATTCTTAAGAAGAGTGAAAAAAATTCAGATATTTTTTTAAATAATTAAATTCTTTATAAGAATATTATAAACATATTGTTTCAAAATAATTAATTTTCTGGAAATATAATAAACACTATTAAAATTTGATTTAAAATAATTGAATTCTTGTGAAAAACTTTATTTGAATAAAGAATTGAGTTTTTTTTCATTAAATACTTCAAAAATTGTTGTAAAAATAATTAAAATTCTTTGAGTTTTATTTTTTATAAAAGTAATTAAATTCTGGATTGGAATTTAAAAAAGAACATTTATATTGAATTTTCATGAAAATAAAAATTCACCCAAAATTGAATTATTTTCATAAATAATAAAATTTCCACATGAATTTAATTGATTAAAAATAACATTTTCAAAAATTTAAGAAAAAATCAATTATTTTACGAAATTTTTATACAATTCTTCACATTAATTCAATTCCTTCACTAAAAATAAGATTTTTCATGAAAATTCAATATAAATGTTTTTTTTTAAATTCCAATCCAGAATTTAATTATTTTTATAAAAAATAAAACTCAAAGAATTTTAATTATTTTTACAACAATTTTTGAAGTATTTAATGAAAAAAACTCAATTCTTTATCTAAATAAAGTTTTTCACAAGAATTTAATTATTTTAAATCTTTAATAGTGTTTATTATAAATTGAATTATTGTGAAGAATTGTATAAAAATTTCGTAAAATAATTGATTTTTTCTTAAATTTTTGAAAATGCTATTTGAAATTAATTAAATTCATGTGGAAATTTTATTATTTATGAAAATAATTCAATTTTGGGTGAATTTTTATGAATTTTTTAAAAATAATTCAATTTTGTGTTAATTTTGTCAATTTTTAAAAAATAATTCAATTTTGAGTTAATTTTATCAATTTTTTAAAAATAATTCAATTTTGTGTTAATTTTATCAATTTCTTAAAAATAATTCAATTTTGGATAAATTTTATCAATTTTTTAAAAATAATTAAATTGTTTTTCCTAAATTTGATAAAAATACTAGATTTTGAATGTAATTAACATTCGAATATTTTTTGAAACTAATTGAAATGTTTTAAAGAATTTGTTTATAATTTTTAAGAATCGATTTTTGTTTTCAAGTATATTAGCGAATTAAAAGTAGTAGAAATTTGAAGAAAAAACTAAAATATTTCAGTGTCAGAATTTTAGTGAATTAAAGAGAATTTTAGTGCACGGAGAGAGAATATATATATTAAATTTTGTAAAAATATTTTCAAATTGGGGAAAAGTGCAACAAAGCAAAATTTCGATATTGAAAATTCTAAACATTAAAAATAGTTTTGTGAAATTTATTAAAGTTATATTAGAATTTAATTAATATTCTTGATATTTGATATAATTATACTAAATTTCACATAAGTTTTTTTAAAGTTTAGTATTTTTTATATCAAAATTTCGCTTTGTCGCACTTTTTCCCCAATTTGAAAATAGTTTTACAAAATTTAATATATATTCTCTCTCCGTGTGTCTGAAATTTAAAAAAAATTGACAAAATAGAAGCATAAGGTAAAAAAAGTAGTAAATTAGTAGCTTTTGGTAGATGAGTGCAAAGAATAAATCGAATATTCTTCACCACCTTTATTATAAAGTAGGCATCGAAGCATTACAGAACCTAATAAAATAAAAATAATTAATTTAAAATTAAATCAGTTAAATTGATTGGAATTATTGGTGTTTGATAATTGAAAACAGTTTCGAAATAGATGGTATCCAATTAAACTCTGTCTGGTTTGATGAAATGTTACTCGTGTTGATCAATCTGTCACTGACGCGGAATTTGAACTCCTGACTAGCTTTATATATGTACATATATATATTGATTGAAATGGCGTATTTCCGCTTTTCCATACAATGAGCAAGTTTAGGGGCGTATGAAAATTGAAGAGAGTCCAAAATCGAAAAGCTCGAAAGTTTTTCTTTCTTCGCCAAGAAGAAGTAAGTCAACTTGCCACGTCGTAGTGCAATGCTTTTAGAATTCAATGTTTAGAAGTTTTGAAAAACAAATATTGCGAAAAACCTCGAGGGCAAGTCCTCGTTAAATCTTTACCAACGTCGCTGAACTCTGCTCGTTTTAACTTACGTTCCGGTCTTTTAACTTTCAGATTCATCCTCCCAACATTGTGAAAGAGTTATGTACATACTCTAGTTTTTTAAGTACAGAAAGTTTTTAAATCAATTTTTTTAAGCCTCTCTTCAACACTTTTTCAACCTTTGCAAAAAAAATTACATATTCACCATTTTTTTTAGTTCAATACTAAAAATGCGGGAAATAAAAATTGAAAAGTATTGTAGAAAATAAATGAATCAAGTAAATGCATTAAATTTGTCAAATTTATGAAATTTATAAAATTTACAAATTTAAAAATTAAAATTAAAAATTTATAAAATTCAAAATTTATAAAATTTAAAATTTATAAAATTCAAAATTTATAAAATTCAAAATTTATAAAATTTAAAATTTATAAAATTCAAAATTTATAAAATTTTAAAAATGTATTTTGTTTAGGAAAAGATAATAAAGAAGAATTTCTTGGACCTTCGTCGACTCTCAAATTAAAAGTTAATAAAACATTTGTAGTTTTAATCATCCTTGGGAATACAGAAGCACAATAGCTAAAATTACACAGCTTATTTTTAATTGTCCTGACGTAAAACACACGAGGGAAAGATGTGCTTGCGGAAAAAATTTTATTTATATTTTATTTATTTATATTTATTCATTTTGTAAATATATAGGTAGTGAAAAATAAAATTGATTTAAAAAAATGGTTGTAAATTCAAAACAATTATGATAAATTGGTCATTTTTTCAAAATAAATAAATAAATAAAAGTTGGAAAAGTTTCGCAGCGCGAAAAAGGATATGCCAGTGAGTATTAACGGATATGTGCATAGCCTCTGTGAAAACTACTTTTAAACTGTTTACCACTATCCCAAGGGAATTCTTTTTTACACCTAATGCAATTTAAAACTTTTTCCCAACTCAAAAAAAAAAAAAAATGGAAGAAAAGTTCAAAATTTTTAAGGGTAGCGCTTGATCGAGAAATTGAGAAAATAAATAATTTAATTACACTTTAAAACCCCGGCTGTGAAAGTTTCCATATTATATAAAATATACATTTTTCAGAAACATTTTTAGAATCATTTTTAGAAAAGTTATTTTCTATCTAATTTTATATAAAATATAAACATTTTTTAGAAACATTTTTAGAAACATGATTTTTTATCTAAAAATTACGATTATAAAAAAATTAAAAATAATTAAAATGTAAAAAAGAATCAATAAATTTTTTGTTTTAGTTATAAATAACTTTCATGCGTAAGGGATATTGAATTAATATTCTCGAAAAGTCATCTTCACACCAAGACACAATTTTTATTGTTAAAATGCATGTCGCACAATATTCTAGTGCTTTTCTTTCCATAAAAAAATTTTTTATTTTTAGAGAAGAGGAAATAGAAAGGAATAAATAATGGAACAATATTTGATGCACCACTGGTGTTGAATTCTCATTCTTTTGCCTCAATTCCACTTTTTGTGAGATGAATTATTCCTCTACTTATTTTAAAAAGAAACTAGCAACAATATACGCGCGCGGCTAACTTTATATTTACTTTTGTAAATAAAATTATATCCATTTAAAAAATAATGGAATTTAAAACATTTTAATTCGATTTTTTCTCTATAAAAATAAATAATAGAATAAGAACATAAATACATAAAATAAATAAAAATAAAAGTTCTGTAAAAAATTAATTTTTTAAAATTAATTGGTAAAATTCTATTTTTTTTGTCTTTTTTTGCTTGCCTTATAAAATATGAAATTACAATGAATTCGAATACAAAACCTTCAAGCTTTAAAAGTTATTGAACTAGATAATTTTTCTAATTGAAAAAATAAATTTAATTAAATTACTTGATAACTTAATTTTTTTGAAGTTATTTATAATTAATAATATTAGTTAAATGTATATTACAAAATTAATTGAATTGTGAAATAGTTGCGTTTATAATTTTCTTAAATAAATGAACTTCGAAAGGTTTTAATTAGAAATATTGTAAAATTTTAATTTTTACTGAATTTAATTAGAAATTTTGTAAAATTTCAATTTTTAATGAATTTAATTAGACATTTTGTAAAATTTCAATTTTTAATGCATTTAATTAGAAATTTTGTAAAATTTCAATTTTTAATGAATTTAATTAGAAATTTTGTAAAATTTCAATTTTTAATGAATTTAATTAGAAATTTTGTAAAATTTTAATTTTTAACGAATTTAATTAGAAATTAGAAATTAGACTTCAAATTCTTTTAATGTTATTTAAATTTTGTAATATAGAATTTGTAAGTAATTACTAAAAATAATCAATTTATAGAATAAATTTAGTTAAAAACGCTTAAAAATTGAATTTTCGAAAGTTACAAATTATAGCCAGAAATTCATTAAATTTTCAAAAGTATAATAAAATTCATCGCAGAAATTCAATTATTTGAAAAATTTATAACAAAGTTTTGTCAGAATTTGAATTGTCTTTTTAAATAATACAATTTTTCTCTAAAATCCAATTATTTTCGAAAATTTGAATAAAAATTTTTTTTTTTGCGAAATTTCAATTATTTTCGAGAATTTTCTTCAATTCAATTAACTTTAAAAAATATAAATATTCCAATATAATAATAATATAATAATAATAATAATATAAAATATTCCAAAAGAATTCAATTATTTAAAAAAAAATTTTGCTTAAATTCTACTGAAAAATTTAATTATTTTCTAAGAATAATAAAAATTTCACTAGAATTCGATTAACAATTTTTTTTTCTACAAAAATATTTCTTACTCCTTAATCACAATTTTTTCACAATTAACAACTTTCTATTTTTTATAAATGAAAAGGAGAAAATTCACAAAGGTAAACGAAATTTGTTCTTAAAAAAAAACATGTAATGAAAAAAATGAATATATTTTTTACCAGTTAATCATAAGTTTTGAAAAGTTTTCGAATTTTTTAAAATTCTAATAATATTTTATTTAAAATTATCAAAATTGAAAGGATTTTCCTCTTTTATATTTTCTATTATTAAATGTCGCTGTTCAAACAGTTTGAAACTGAGTTTAAAAAACCAAAAAAAAAAAATGCTAAAAAATTTTCCTTTTGGTATAAATTTGCTTCAATTCGAGAGAAATAATTTAAATGAAAGTAGAAATATTACGATTCATAAAACTTTCAAACAAAAACAAAAATTTTTTCTCTTTCTGTAAATGAACTTATATTGAAAATAGAATCTAAACATCATTGTTAAGCGAAATATTCTGCCGACTTTGAGATTTTATTTTTTTTCGGTAACTACATCATTATAGTTAATTTAGTTTTTTTTAAATAAATCAACATTTATACTTCAAGGACTATTTCAATTCTAAAACTATAGATTGATGATTCATCCATTTTTTACTGATTGGTTGGCAAAAATCGAAAACAAAATGTTTTTTTTTTTATAATCAAATTGAAACACAAATTCATTAATGAGATTTACACGTACGATACATTATACATTTGTTGAAAGTGTCACGAGATTCAAATCATGTTAGATTAATTGCTGCTCTTTAGCTAACTTTACCAAAAACAAGGATTACAGAATGGTACATGAAACCCAGAACACAGCAAACACTATTACACATAAATGTTGGCTAACATAATGTGAAATTTATTCTCTAATAATAAAAATAATAAAAATAATAAAAATAATAAAAATAATAAAAATAATAAAAATAATAAAAATAATAAAAAAAAATAAAATGTAATAAAAAAAAATCATTAATCTGCTGTAATGAAAAATATTTAACAATTTAAACAATTATTTACAGTTTGATATTCAGTAACAGTTCCTTTAATTTTCCCACTGGCTGAAAAGACTATTTTTTTTCTCAGTAACTTAACAGAAATGTGAAAAAATTTTACAGACAGTTCAGCATAATGATGCATTCGAGTGAGAAATCGCTCGGAAGAAAATATCAGTAAAAAGAAGAAGAAAAAGCTCGTGAAAAAAACATTAAAGACAAATAAATGTGCTGATTCTATGAATTTATTATTTTATATATATTTAAAGAGAGAGAGAGAGACAGAAAGAGATTTTTGTCTTTTTCCATATAATGATTAATAATTAATTTTCCAGCATATAAATTTTTGATGATAATGCACATGAGGGAATATAAAAACTAATCAATTTTATAGGAATAAAAAGTAGGAGTCGAAGAAGAAGAAGAAGTATGTTTTATAAGTGAATTTAAAGAAAATTTTATAAGAAGATTCTTTTGAAGAGGGAAAAAGAGAATTATTTTGTGGGCATTTTATATAAAAAGGAAAGTTTCTTCTTTTGCTACGTTTATTAAATATCCAACCCCGTACATAATATTTCCTGAATATTTCAGAAATGTTTCACTAAAAATTTCAACTATTGAAACATTTAAATATTTCAAATTTGTTACATCTTTCATTTTTTAATAAAAAATTGGTATATTTAAAATTTTTGAAAATATTTCAATTTTATTTATTTATTTATTTTTTTAATTAACAATTAAAATATAATTAAATAAAATATAATTTTATCGTATAATTTATAATTTATTAAATTATAATTATCATAATATTATACTATAATGTTTTAAATCTTTCAATCTTTTCTACGCAATTAATCAATTTTTATGTTTTTTTACGTATTATCAGTGTTTATGCACTTGAATATAAGTGTTTTTTTCGAAAAAAATATTTACTGGAAAATTAATTATTAATAGTTAGAAACGTATTTGAAAAAAAGATTATCAGTACAGCATATTTATATTTAATGTTGATTACATTTTTGTGAAACAAATATTTAGTTACTTCTTCCACGTGCCAAATTATTCTCATAATCGAAACATCCCCAATGTAAACTATATGTATAGAAATAATCTAGATTATGACGTTATATAAGAGCCATCAAATTATTCGAACAGGTAACGGAAAAATAAATTTTCTCCTGCCAATAGTAATTATATCAAGATCTTATATTTTATAATTTATACTATCTCTTCTAAAATTAAAAAAATAACAAATAATAATAATAATAAATAATAAAAAATAATAAAAAATAGTAAAAAATAATAATAATAATAAATAATAATAGTTATTAATAAATAATAATAGTTATTAATAGTTATTTATGCGAATTAATAATAAAAATGTTCAATGAATGAAGTATATTTGTAAAAAAACTATTATAAAGAATATTTTTAAAAATGTTATAAAGAATATTTTTTTAGAAAATGTTATAAGGAATATTTGTAAAAAATATTATAAAGATTATTTTTAAAAAATGTTATCAAGAATATTTTTAAAAAATGTTATCAAGAATATTTTTAAAAAATATTATCAAGAATATTTTTAAAAATTTATAAAGAATATTTGTAAAAAATATTATTATAAAATATATTTTATAAAAATATTATAAAGAATATTTTTAAAAAATGTTATAAAGGATATTTTTTAGAAAATGTTATAAGGAATATTTGTAAAAAATATTATAAAGATTATTTTTAAAAAATGTTCTCAAGAATATTTTTAAAAAATATTATCAAGAATATTTTTAAAAAATGTTATAAAGAATATTTGTAAAAAATATTATTATAAAATATATTTTTAAAAAATATTATAAAGAATATTTTTAAAAAAATATTATAAAGAATATTTTTAAAAAAATATTATAAAGAATATTTTTAAAAAAATGTTATAAAGTATATTTTAAAAAAAATATTAAAAAATATTTTTAAAAAATATTTTTTTTTAAAGACCACTATTTTATTTTGTCAACTTTATTACAGCCTTTCACTTTATCGAGCTCAAATTACAAATAATTGCGTTTAAATATTTCATTACACTCTTATCGATTCTTAATTTGAGCTTAATCGATGTGTAATTTTCCTATAGTAAATTAGTGAGAGTTAAAAAAAGCTAATACGAAATTCATGTCTTTTTGTTTGGGGTTAATTTTTTAGCGATATATAATAAATGAAAAAATGCCTAATGACTTTGTATCATTCTTATTGTCATAAATATCATTTAGATAATAAATTGTTGTTTTGAACTTCTATTTCCTTTTTGTGTTTCATAATGTCAGTTTTCCTCAAAACCAAGTGTAGTTTAATGAATGCATAAATAGAGAAACAAAAAGCTTAGACATGTTTACTGTGGAAATTATTTGAGTTTTAAAAGTTTTGATTGTTGTATAAATATTCTTTTTTCGAGAATTTGTTTACATTAAGTAAACTTTAATAGTGTTTGTTATTTTCACCATGGGTGAATTTAATTATTGAAAAATACAATCAAAATCTTTATATTATGTATTTATTAGGTTTTTATTTACACAGTTTTTTTTGTTGGACGTCTGGATGAAAAGGGGCTTTTATTTTGTATTTTCAGAAGAGCATTGTTTGTATGATTACTTGTTTGACTCATCCCTCTGAATATATTAGAACGCAGATGGATCCTGGGGGTTGATTATGTAATTTTACTTCATTTTCACTCAATATTTATTTTCTCTCTATTTTCACTCCACTTTCACTCAAATGTTTTTTTCATCCCATTTTCACTCCACTTTCAGCCAAAATATATTTTCACTCCATTTTCATTTTACTCCACTTTTACTCAAAATTTATTTGCACTCCATATTTACTTCATTTTTACTCAAAATTTATATTTTCATGAAGTGAAAATGGAGTTTCACTTCACTTTCACATTTAGTCAAAAAAGATTTCATTTCACTTTTACTTCACTCTCACTTCACTTTCAATGCATTTTCACTTTAATTTGACTCAAAATTTTTTTCCACTCCATTTTCACTCGAAATTTATTTTCACTCTATTTTCACTTCATTTTCACTCCATTTTCACTCTACTTTAACTCACAATTTTTTCGACTACATTTTCAATTCATTTTCACATTGTTTTCACTTCACTTTCACTCACCTTTCACTTTTAGTGAAGCATTTTTTTTACATTATTATAACTTCATTTTCACTCGAAATTTATTTTTACTTCATTTTTACTTCGCTTTCGCTCCACTTTCACTCACAATTTTTTCCATTCCATTTTTAATTCTTTTTCACTTAAAATTTATTTTCACTCCATTTTCACTTCATTTTTAGTAAAAAACATTTTTTTACTTTATTTATTCTATACTCTCACTTTACTTTCAATGCATTTTCACTTTAAATTCACGCAACATTTTTTTTCATCTTATTTTCACTCCACTTTCACCCAAAATATATTTTCACTCCATTTTCACTTTGCTTTCACTCCACTTTCACTCACAATTATTTTTACTCCAATTTTACTTTATTTTCATTGAAAATTTAGTTTTACTCCATTTTCACTTCACTTTTAGTCAAAAACAATTTTTCACTTTATTTATAGTTCACTCTCACTTTACTTTTACTGCATTTTCACTGCATTTTCACTTCACTTTCACTTAACATTTTTTTATCCCTTTTTTACATCACTTTACTTTATTATTCGACTTACACTTCACTTTACTTCCACTCTAACTAAAAATTTATTTTTACATCAATTTTATTTGACTTTTACTCAAAATTTATTTTCAGTCCAATTTTTCTTCACTTTTAGACTACTTTCGCCTTCACACAAAGTTTATTTTCATTATTCTTTTTTACCAATACGAAGTAAAATTAAAATCCACAACGTTGACCAACGAAAAAGTGAAGAGAAAATTAAGTGAAAACAAATTTTTAGTGAATGTGGAGTGAAAGTGAAGTGAAAATGGAGTGAAAGTAATTGTGATTGAAAGTAGAGTGAAAATGAAGTACAAATAAATTTTGAGTGAAAGTAGAGTGAAAATGAAGAGTAAAAAAATTGCGAGTAATAGTGAAGTGAAAATGGAGTGAAAAAATAATTTGAGTGAAAGTGGAGTGAAAGTGAAGTGAAATTACATAATCGACCTCTTATTCTACTTTCCATTACACGAGTTATTTTTATTTATTTTTTATTATTATTTATTATATGCACTCCAAAATTTTTGTTAATTAGCTATTTATAATTTTTAATTACAATTTTCGTTATTTATAATTATAATTTGTTATGATACTTGTTAATTATTTACAGTTAATGTAATTTATTACAATTTATTATTAACATGTTATGTTACAATTTATTATTAACAATAATAAATACAATTACTACAATTATTATTATTGTTATTATTATTAATATTATTATTATTATTATTATTATATTATTATTATTATTATTATTATTATTATTATTATTATTATTATTATTATTATTATTATTATTATTATTATTATTATTATTATTATTATTACTATTATTTTTCTTCAAAGAAGCTTTTACGTCCGAGTTGTTTTTTCAATTAATAGGCAAAAAATAATAATAAACCTTTTACACGAATACATTCGGACCAATAGTTATTTAATATAAAAATTCACCCCAACGTTTCGA
This sequence comes from Leptopilina drosophilae, assembly GCA_032873175.1. NCBI lineage: Eukaryota > Metazoa > Arthropoda > Insecta > Hymenoptera > Figitidae > Leptopilina > Leptopilina drosophilae. The sequence goes on along the minus strand of CM065485.1, from coordinate 5,682,583 downwards.
AATCAACACGATTTCCTCTTCAGGGAGTCAATAAATAAAATGTTTTACATTACATGACGAAGAAATTAAAAGTTTTTTATCCAAAATTGGAATGTGTCATTTAGAGTTAGTAACAACACGGACACGTAATCCATGGTCAAAGACAATTTTATAAATGATAAAAAATGACACAAAAATAAATAAATAAATAAATAATAACTATTAACAAAATAATAAAAAACAAAATTTATTTCAACAATTCACAGAAATGAGAAGTGTAAATTGTTAAGTCAAGATTAAAAAGATTATTATTATTATTATTATTATTATTATTATTCTTACAATTATTATAATTATTGTTTTTTTTAATTATTATTATTATTATTATTATTATTATTATTATTCTTACAATTATTATAATTATTGTTTTTTTTAATTATTATTATTATTATTACAATTCTGTTCTTTCGTAAATGTTTAAAAAAATCGTTGAAAGGTTTGAATTAGTTTCTGTGTTAAAGTCATTTTCTCTGGACCAATAATGTAAGTTGAAAATTCCATCTCGGATTTTTGTAAAATTTCACAGAACGAATTATGGTAACCATTTCTTAATTAATGTACTTTGTAGGAAGGGTATTATTTTATCTAGATTTTTTCAAACATAACAAGAAGCCAACTGCGTAATTATTCGTTAAGACAAAATTTTTTAACATAAAAATAGTTTTTTTTATCAATTCAATGTTGTAGTGTGCAACTTAGTTCCTAAGGGTACTTTTTGTTTACGAAGGGGCAAGTTTTCTTGAAATTCCCCTCTAATTAAGATTAAATCTCTTTCTGGTATCATTATTAGAAAATAAATTGGTGTATTCTCAACCAATTGTTTTCTTCTATCTCTTACTGTACAACTACGAAAATTGTTAATCCTCACACTATTCTCTTATAGTGCTCTTGGATCATATAATAGCCATTCCGATAACGAAACACCGATCATTTTATTTCAAGAGCCCCTCCATACACACAACGCCAAGACTTTTATCCATTGTTGCGAACAATTTCAAGACTCCTGATCAGAGTCGAATGACAAAGTGCGATCTCCGTCTCCCGATAAGTCTCGAAATCGTTTCGGTGAATTGGTGGAACGATTTGAAGGATGTGAGTCAGCTGGCGCGAGTAGTTGTATAGTATAGAAAAGGAAGCGAGGCCGGTAGGAGGGGAAAGGGGGGAAGGAAGGGGTTGTTTGATGGGCGGTTTGCGAGGGTTTAGGGGGGCACACAGTAGGGTTAGACACAGGATTGAGAGTAGGTGAGAGGCAAAAAGAGAGTGAGAAAGATAGAGAGAGAGAGAGGGACTATTTCTCGATGCGCGAGGAGGCGCGCGGAAGTACCTCACCGTTTGGAGGGGGTTACCCGAGTTCGGTGGGGTTGAAAACGACCGGGGGTGGAAAATAGCTGGGGGTTGAAGCAGCTGAGAGCAGTGCGAGTAGGTCACACCGACAACCACAGCGGGAGTACGCGCTTGGCCAAGGGCTCGTAATTGCCCATCGGTTTTTTTTTCCTCAAAAAAAAAACACTCCTTCTCTTATATTCGTATTTGTCATTTTTCTACGTCTCAATCTTTCTCTGATTGTACAAAAAACAAAGAAAAGAAAACAAAAAAATTCCCCCCCGGAAAAAAGTGTCTAAAACCCAAAAAAGTAGTAAACGTGCAGGTGTTTAAAAAAAACAATTCCTGATTTCCATATTTCTTAAGATGCAAACCAGGAAGTCTCAGCTTCCGTTTCGAGATAGACACCTGGTGTTTGAAAATCGATCTAGAAGCAGGAGGGAATCATTCGTCGTCTCGTGGTACCTCAGAGCCACGTTGGAACTCGGTAATTGCACTTCCGGTCGTTAGACGAGATACTCACGTAGATGACGTTATCTACTTTTGTGGAAAATAGGATGTGATGTTGTGATTGTGCTATATCCATTGATTTGTCGGCAGATGATAAAAATTGATGGACCTTTTTTTCCTCCTTCTTTTCAAGAAAAAAAAACTTTTTCTCCTTCTCCGTGATGGAAATCTCAATATTTTTCTAAAAGAGTTCTAAAAGAGTTCAAAAAGGATTCAAAAAGAATTCAAAAGGATTGAAAAGGATTCAAAAAGGATTCAAAAAGATTAAAAAGGATTCAAAAAGGATTCAAAAAGATTAAAAAAGGATTCAATAAGGATTCAAAAAGATTAAAAAAGGATTCAATAAGGATTCAAAACAGTTCATCTAAAGTTGACACCGTTTAAGATTCATCATCTGTAGAAGGAAAGATTTTACGAATCAAAAAAATTACAATAATTAGAGTTGGGTAAAAATTTTTAAATCTAATAATCTAAACGAATTAGAATTGGTTAAACATTTAAAAGCGTTCAAATCTTTAGAATTAAGTCTGTTTAAAAAGAAAAACATTGAGACGTGATTGAAAAACGTTAGCCTTACATCTAAGTTGTTAAGATTCAGCTGTAAATTTAAGGTTGATCAAATCGACATAATGTTGCTTTCAAGAAGAACCTCGACCCACTAGAAACATTTTTCCGCAATCAAGAATTGACACCTACTTGTTGAAAATTGAAAATTTATTAATTTTCAATACCACTTCGAATAGAGTTGAAAAATTTCTTAAAGTACAAAACTGAAAATCAAGCATTTTGATCGAGAATAAGACAATTGGTAAATAAGCAATACTGAATAAGCAATACTGCAATCAAATAATCAATGAAAAAGGATTTCACAATTCGGTGCTGAAAAATGCCACCAATCAAGTGTCTTACGGTGTAAAATTTCGAGCAACGATTGGTGACTGGTTATTAAAAATAACTGTGCAAGAATTAAGAGGCGATTATTAAATATTGTTGAGCTTAGTAGAAAAAAATCCCCCGGTAAAACCCTTGTTTATAACGTAATTTGTACTCCAAAGAGAAATTGTTGCTGTTGAATTTTTTGCGAGCAATATTGTCGTTAATCGTTGAAGTTTACGGTATTTATTAACCAAAAAAAAAAGAAGAAAAAAAATAAAATAAAGAAAAAATTAAAAATTACAAGTACCTACACATAGATTATTCCAGAGGCCTTTGCTTCGAACAGCGAAGTCATTGTTACAATCGGCATAGTGACCTAGACGTGCGTCGACATCTATCGATCGCTGATAAATCAACAATGACAAAAATATTTACTTATTTATAAGGATTTCGATTCTGTTTTTATGCCTCGCAGTTTTAGCGCCTTAGAAATTTTATAAAACAAAACCTCATCCTTTGCAGAAGCGGCAAATTTTTACAAATTTTATTTAATATTTGAAAAAAAATTTTTTGATGAGCGAAAATAATGGAATGGAAAATGGGTTAAGAAATACAAACAGGAATAAAAAGGGATAAAAAGGAACCAAAAGGGACAAAAAGGGACAAAAAGGGACAAAAAGGGACAAAAAGGAATAAAAAGGTACAAAAAGGAACAAAAAGGGACAGAAAGGAACAAAAAGCGACAGAAAGGGACAGAAAGGAACAAAAAGGGACGGAAAGGGACAAAAAGGGACATAAAGAAACAAAAGGGACAAAAAAGAACAAAAAGGAACAAAAAGGGACAGAAAGGAACAAAAGGGACAAAAAGGGACAAAAAGGAACAAAAAGCGAATAAAAAGGCAAAAATGGAACTAATGGGAAAAAATGGCAAATTGAGAATAGTGATTTGAGCATTACAGTGGGTTATAAAGAGTTAAAAATATTCCGGCGAGGGAATAAGAAAAACCGTGTGAAGTGATATTTGTGAGATTTTCCGCGGATCTTCGGGAAGAGAAATTGAGAGTGTATCTCTCGGGTGTGAATTTGGTGCGCCGGATTTTTTAAGTGGGTCGGGATCGCAAGTGACAGATTGTGATTGAGGAAGGACCACGTTCAAGGACGATACGGGCAAGGCCAGTGGGTAAAAAAATTTCAAGAGTGAATCTTACATAAGTGGAATTCATTTGTGAACTGGAATTATTTTCGAGATATTGTTCCATCAAATTCCGCATTAAATTCCATCAAATTGCGACAAATTACAAAAAATTACAGATACAAAAAGTTGCAACAAATTGCAGATACAACAAGTTGTGACAAATTACAAATACAGCAAGTTGTAACAAATTACAAATACAACAAGTTGTAAAAAATTACAGATACAAGTTGCAACAAATTAAAGATACAAGTTGCAATAAATTAAAAATACAAGTTGTTAAAAATTACAGATACAAGTTGCAACAAATTAAAGATACAAGTTCCAACAAATTACAAATACAAGTTGTAAAAAATTACAGATACAAGTTGCAACAAATTAAAGATACAAATTCCAACAAATTAAAAATACAAGTTGTTAAAAATTACAGATACAAGTTGTAACAAATTACAAATACAACAAGTTGTAAAAAATTACAGATACAATTTGCTACAAATTACAGATACAATTTGCAACAAATTACAAATACAACAAGTTGTAAAAAATTACAGATACAAGTTGCAACAAATTACAGATTCAAGTTGCAAGAAATTACGGATACAACAAATCTTCAAAGTTGATGTTGAATTAAAGATGAAAAAGATTTTCCGTCAATTGTTTGAATTTGTTGAATTATTTTCATGATGCCATCAGGCATTGTGTGAAAAAACTCCTCCCCCCTCTCAAAAAAATTAAAAAATAAAATTGTTTTGAGAAAATTAAAAAAGAAAACTGTGCGTGTGTGCGGAGGAACTGTTGTTTTGAAATCTTGGTCCAAAATGGATTACGCAGCGTCAACGATGTTTGACAGCCTAAAGAATAATCGTATCAGCAAGTTGGCGCTCTCAAAATTTCTGTCGCAAAGCCTGTGAGTAAAGTATACAATAGCTATTCAGAAGCACGAAATTGGTTTGACATTAGAGATAATGAGAGTAACCGCAAGCATCGTCACGCTCTGCATTCAATTAATTGCTTTTATTGCTAGTGCAATTTGCGGTTTCCGCGTATTCGCAGTTTTCTTTCGTGTTTCATTGACTTCGAAAAAAAATTGACAGGCCGATAGTAATTTTTTTGTTTTCGTTTCATCCTTAGATACTTCTCGATTCGTGCGAATAGCGAGAAAAAAATTTGTACCATTTTGTTTACGTTAAATTCTAATTTTTTTACTATTATTTCTATATTTATTCATTTTTTTTAATTTTTACTATTATTTGTATATTTATTCAATTTTTTTTCATTTTTTTACTATTGTTTCTATATTCATTCAATTTTTTACCGGGCTTAAAACCTTTACGTATACCGCAATGTAAATAACGTTTGCTAACGTACTAAACTGTACGCTAAACTTAACAAAAATATTTAACAAAAATATTTCACAAAAATATTTAACAAAAATATTTAACAACAATATTTAACAAAAATATTTCACAAAAATATTTCACAAAAATATTTCACAAAAATATTTATCAAAAGTATTTCACAAAAATATTTAACAAAAATATTTAACAAAAATATTTCACAAAAATATTTATCAAAAGTATTTCACAAAAATATTTATCAAAAGTATTTCACAAAAATATTTAACAATAATTGTAATTAAAAGATTAATAGGAAAAAAAAACGTTGAATATTGATTCAAAATTCATGAAAAGGTAGAAAAAATGTAGGTTTTGATAAACTAGTATGCACTATATATGCGGCGATATTTTTGTTCACAGTTGTAATTAATGGATATAATGAATCCAATTCAATGGATCAAGTAATTGTAAAGTACGTGCATAATAAATGGTATTGACAAGATGATATAATAATTTTAGATCTACTATTGAGAATCCAATTTCTGCAAATTAGTGAAAATTTATTCTAAACTTACTTTTTAGTTTAATAAATTATTTTTTTAAATTGTTAATTGATTATTCAAAATTTTAAATTATGATTAAAAAGTTTCGAATTGTCAAAACTGAAATTAAAATTGTTAAAACCAAAATAAAAATTTTTAAGTTTAAAATTGTCAAAACTAAAATAAAAATTTTAAAGCTTAAAATTGTTAAAACCAAAATTAAAGTTTAAAAGTTTTAAATTACTAAAAATAAAATGAAAGTTTAAGTAAATTTTTAGAACTAAAATTAAAATTTTTAACACTAAAATTGATAAAATCAAAATTAACATTTTAAAATTTGAAATTGTTAAAACCAAAATTTAAAATTATTAGATTCGCAAAACTAAAATTAAAATTTTAAATATTAAAATTGTTAAAACCGAAATTATAATTTTAAAGTTTAAAATTGTCAAAACCAAAATTAAAGTTTAAAATTGTTAACACTGAATTTAAAGTTAACAAATGTTAAAAGCAAAATGAATGTTTAAAATTTTTAGATTGTCAAAACTAAAATTAAAATTGTTAAAAGCAAAATTATCATTTTAAAGTTTAAAATTGTTAAAACCCAAATTTAAAATAATTAGACTGTCAAAACTAAAATTAAAATTTGAAATATTAAAATTGTTAAAACCGAAATTATAATTTTAAAGTTTAAAATTGTTAAAACCAAAATTAAAGTTTAAAATTGTTAAAACCAAAATTAAAGTTTAAAATTGTTAACACCGAATTTAAAGTTTAAAATTGTTAAAATCAAAATGAAAGTTTGAAATTTTTAGTTTGACAAAACTAAAATTAAAATTGTAAAAAACAAAATTAAAATTTTAAAGCTTAAAATTGTTGAAACCAAAATAAAAATTTTAAAGCTTCAAATTGTCAAAACCAAAATTAAAGTTTAAAATTTTTAAATTACTAAAAATAAAATGAAAGTTAAAGTAAATTTTTAAAACGAAAATTAAAAATTTTTAGATAGTCAAAACTAAAATTAAAATTGTAAAAGCAAAATTAAAATTTTAAAGTTTAGAATTGTTAAAACCTAAATTAAAATTTTAAAGTTTAAAACTTAAAATTAAAATTAAAGTTTACAATTTTTTAAACTTTTAAAAATATAGTTAAAAATTCCATAGCGGTTTTTGGTATTTTTATAATTATAAATAACTATATTTAAATTTACATCACAGTTTTTGTAAGAATATTTAAAAACGAAAACATAATAATTGTGGCAATTCATCAAATTTGATACGCTTTTCTCTAAAAATGGTTGCGATGCAACATTTTCATACTTTTTTTTGTCCTGATGTTTAAAAATAAGTAATTTTTGAAATATTGAAATTTGACTATTTCTGACTATTTGCTTCAAGTACTGAAATTATTGGTTTAAAATTTTTAATTCAATTATTTTTTATTTAAAAGAGAAAATTATTTGATTTAAGTAAATATTTATTTGAAAATATATTTAATTTTATAATAAATTTATAATTTAAAATTATTGGTTTAAAATTTTTAATACAATTATTTTTTATTTAAAAGTGAAAATTATTTGATTTAAGTAAATATTTATTTGAAAATAGTTTTAATTTTATAATAAATTTCTATTTTAAAATTTTTAATAAATTTTATAATAACTCTCGTTATTTAAATCAAATAAATATTTTCAAAATATTCTGAATTGTTAATTTGTTATATAAAAAGTAAAAACAAAAATTTAGAGAGAAAAAATTTGTTTTAAGTTTTTTAAAATACATTTCACACAATATTTAAAACTTTTTTATTTTCATTTATTTTTTTTTTAAATTTAATTTTTAAATATGACGAATAAATAAATAAACTTCGTTTATTTGTATCTTCAAAAAATTTTCGGAACATAAAATTTTTCCACTCAAATTCACACTCGAAATACTCTTTGAATTTTCTCTTCACGATCCGCTATAAGAAAATCTCAAGAATATCACTTATTTCCTTAGTTTCTTATTCTCCTTCAACCGGGGTTTTCTTATTCCGTGCTCTCATGTGTTTTTCAACTAACCTTTACTTATAATGATGATGATCCGGGAACATTTCTTTGGTTCATTCAAATCCAGGCGGACATTTACCTATTTCCTAGGATCTTCTTAAAACATTTGAGTTGAATACTAAATTCTTCCACTGGAATATTCCAACAAGTTTTTTTTTCGAATATTTTTTTCTGTCTACGACGGAGTATAATATAAGGGGGAAAAAAACCTTATAGCTTCAGTGGGGAATTTTGAACTATTAACTTTTCGTATCTCCTTGTTTTCACATCAAATCTCATTAAATACTTTTTTTTGTTGCTTTGGAATTTTTTTTTGCCAATTAAAATTTTCTTCTTCGCTAACGATTTTATGAATATAAAGAAAATTGTAACTCTGGAGGATTGTATTAGGCGAATTCTGATAATTTTTTTGTTTTAGTTTTGAAAAAAATGGAAAATCACGTTGAATGAATTAAAAATTGATGAAAAGGAAAATAAAAAACAGTATTTCAAATTTGTTTATTTTCATTTTTTTAATTTTTCAGCAAATAATTATTAGCTGTTTATTGCTAATGAGGGTGAAATTTTCTTTAAATTTAATTTTCTTTTTCGTTCCATTTCTTATGATTATTCATTAGAGTTTTTAAAAGAAAGAAGAAACGTTGATTAAATTGTAAATTTCTTACAAAATTATAATTTTCAATTCAGAGAAATTTTCAATTCACACGAATTCTTTTGCGTTAAAAATAGCTCTGAAATTTTATTTAAAAGCGAGATTATAGTAAAATAATTAATAAATACTTTTTTCTGCAAAAAATACGAGGAAATAAAATTTCTACTCAAAACGACATTTATTGTAGTAATTTTTTTCCATTTTTTGAAGAAAGTATAATTTTTGGAAAAATTTATATTAAAATAGATAGGCACAATTTTTTAAATGTTTAAATGTTTAAATTAAAAATTTTTTTTTTACTTGACTTCGAAAAGAAACTTCGAATTTTTGAAAAAATTCTCTAATTTCAAAGAAAAGGGAATTTCTAAAAGAATTTCAATTGAAACGTTTACATTTCAATCAAAGTTTCAAACTTACATTGGAAAACAAAAACAGTAGAATTTTTTTAAAAGAAATTTCAGTAAAAACGTTCAAAGGAAAGTAGTAAAAAAATATTCAATTTGATTGTACGCTTTAATTGTTTAATTTTTAGAAGAAAACCGTTATTTTTTAATTTTTTTCTTTTCTAAGCTATTTATTTTATTATTATTTATTTTTATTTCTAAGTATTTATAATTATTTTCAAATAAAAAAAATATTTAAAAAACAATTTTCATTAAAACTTAAAATTCAATTTCGCTTTTCTGCTTAGAAAAATAATTATTAACAACATTATTTTGCTTTCAATTTCTTAGTTTTTTTTTTTAATAATTTTATTCAAAAAATAAAAAAATTGAATTTTAAAAGAATTAGTTTCATTTTCTTTAATAATTTTATTCAAAAAATCAAAATAAAAAAATTGAATTTTGGAATAATTACGGTTTCAATTTTTAAAATTGAGTAAACCTTTTGATAAAAAAATTTAAATATTGATTCATGCAATTTGAACTTTATGTAAGTCATTTAAATTATTTTTCCCCAAAAAAAAACGTTTTTACCAATAATGATTAATTTACAGACTGAGAAAAACTGTATTAAAATTAAATTTTTGTTTGTTTCTTCAAATAACTGTTCTCAAAATAATTTCCACTGCAAATTACTAACTAATTTATCTCATTTAAAAATTATATTTATTTTATTCATTTTATCATCGTCCTTATAATAATTGTTTAATTTTATTCAATTACCAATTTTCCGCATGACATATTCAAAAGGTAAATTTTTATTATTTTCACGTACCTCTATTATTTATAACTTCAATACATATAGACACAAACAGTGCGCTTTCAAACGTTTGGAAACTGAAAAGAAAAATGTTGAGAGGAAAACGTTCGTGTTTCAAAACCTGAAAAATAAAAATTCGTCAATACCTAATGTCAATTTCACAACTTTATATGGTGAAACAGTAAATAAAGAAAAACGTGTTCGCATCACAATGGAAAAACCAAAAAAATAAAAAAAAAAAGGAAAAGAAAAATTTGCTTAGCCGACATTTTTTTAATCCCCTTTGTTTGCACACGCGAACCATATGTCGAGCTTTTATATATAGAAAATTTTTGTCTAATTGATGTAATACTGGTTAATTGAATCCCTTTCAATTTTATATATATGCATCTAGATATACAGTTATATCGACTGCATGGAAAATTTTGGTTAAAGCATTCTTTTTAATTGCGAGAGTATAACGTCGGATAATAAACAGAAAGGCTTTTAGACTCAATCGCCTCGAAATAAACTGCAAGTGCTCAGATCGATGGACCACAATATTGCACTCACATAAAATAATGAGCCTTAAAAGTAGGTTAAAATTTAACCATTTTTTTTGGGAGGGGGGTAAAAAAAGATTTTCTGTATTTTTCCTTCCTTTGTATTGTCAACATTTTTCTTCGAATTTATGTCTGTAATTAAGTTTTTCTTTAGGATTAATTTTTAAGGGGAGGAAAAACCTACATTTTTAACTACATGAAGAAAATATTTTAAATGTTCGAAAAAAATTATTATTAATTTTATTATTAATATTTTTTTATTATTATTAACCAAAAAAGTATTATAAATTCTATTATTAATGTTTTATTATTAACCAACAAAATTATTATTAATTTGGTTATTAATATTTTAATATTATCAATCAACAAAATTATTATTATTATTTTTATTATTAATATTTTATTATTATTAACCAAAAACATTTGTTTAAAAAAAATAAATAAAAAAAAATTTTTTTGAGAGAAATTCAATGATCATAAAAAGTTGATCAGAAAATAGTTTTGACCCTTTTTGAATTTTTATTTTTTCTAAAAATTGATATGTTTTGAAATCCATAGGTAATTTTGCGGAAAATATGTTTTTGTATCCATAAAAAAATTGCTGAATGAAAAAATTAATATTTACAGAAGTTTTAGCATTTTTTTTAAAAAAAAGTATTGTTTTCAGGTTAAGAATTTAAAATAAATATATGATTATTATTCAATTTTATTATAGCATTTTTTTTTAAAAAAAGTATTGTTTTCAGGTTAAGAATTTAAAATAAATATATGATTATTATTCAATTTTATTATACGAAAACTCATTTTTTTTCTAATTTCAGAACATAAACTTTAAGAAAAAAAAAGTGTTATGGAATTTTATTTTTATCACTAAAACAATTTTGTTAAAATTTTGCTTTTAATGATTATCGAATTTCGTTTTTATCACTAAAACATTTTTGTTTAAATTTTGTTTTTAATTATTATCGAATTTCGTTTTTATCACTAAAACATTTTTGTTTAAATTTTCTTTCTAATTTTTATCGAAATTTGTTTTTATCACTAAAACATTTTTGATGAAATTTTTTTTAAAATTTTTATCGAATTTTGTTTTTATCACTAAAACATTTTGTTTGAATAAGTTTATTGTTTGAATTTTTATCAAATTTTATTTTTATCACTAAAACATTTTTTTTTAAAGTTTATGTTATGAATTTTTATCAAATTTTATTTTTATCATTAAAATATATTTTTTTAAGTTTATGTTCTGAAATTAATGATAAAAAAAATGAGTTTTTATATAATAAAATTTAATAATAATCATATTTTCTTAAATTCTTAACCTGAAAACAATTTTTCTTCGAAAAAAATACTAAAACTTTTGTAAATATTAATTTTTTTATTCGGCAAGTCTTTTATGGATACAAAAACATATTTTCTACAAAATTAAATTTAAATTAAAATTATTATTATTATTTTTTAATTAAATTTTTTAATTTAAATTTTATTATAATTTAAATTTTTTAAATTAAATTTTTTTTAAATTATTAAAATTATTAATTTATTAATTATTAAAATTATGGATTTTAAATTAAAATCTATCGATTTTTAGAAGAAATAGAAATCCAAAAAGGGTCAAAATATTTTCCAACCAATTGTTTTTTATAACCGTTGAATTCTTCACAAAAAATTACTATAAAATTAATTTTTTTTAATATTAAAAATATTTTCTTCATATAATTAAAAATATAGGTGTACATATATTTTTTTCATTTTGTAAAAATCCCTCAAGGACTATTATACTATTTTTATTTTTATATTCTAATAAAAAATTGTAGGGTTTTGGATTTTTTTTTTTGGTGGGAAAAAAATTACTATGCAGTTTTCATAAATTCTGGTATATAAACTCTATATATAAATAGTTAAAAAGTAGGGTTCATAATTTCCGTCTAAAACTTGTGCAATTTTGGGGGAGAAAAGTGTCAGATACTATTAAAGGCTCATAGGATTATAGATATTCAGTGGTCTTTGACTATTAAAGGCGATTTATTAGATAAGTACTTTTGGCTAAGACGGAATGAGAAAGACGAAATGCTCGCTCGCAGTGGAGTAAAGTCGTTTTGGTCAGACAGACCGCAACAAAATTCGAAATTCCTGTTGTTGAAGTTACCCGCCTAATGATACCAATTAAGAACTTTGCCACTATATTTATAGTCAGAGGGGAGGATATACCCACTTTTTGTTCAATTTCAGCTTTATAGTTGAACCACAAAATGTATATATAGAAAAGATGTAATTATTTAAGCTCATATCGTTTGTCTGCCCTGTAATCTAGAAAGAAATTGTCTTAAGATATAGTCTTTATTAGTGTTATGCATTTTAAACTGAATTTAAATGAGGGAATGATGATGCTTTCTAATAGGGTAAATAATTTGAGATTAGGGTAATAGTACAATTATGGAGTCACTATTGAATTAATATTGGAAAATTGAATCTCTGGCAATATTTAAGGAATATTTTCTTCCAATATTATAATTTTATTGCAACATTATTTAAGAAAAGAATTTTTTAAGAAAAGAATTTTTTTTACAAAATTATCGAAAAATTTTTTAAAAAAAACTTTACTCTATTATAACAGCAATTATATAACAATATAATTCATAAAATATATTATATTATTCTAGTATTATTTCTTTAAATACTGCGAATTAACAAAAAATCAAATTCTTTAAAACGATTTCAATTATTTTCAAAAAAATATTCGAAAACTCAATTATTTTCAATGTCTAGTATTTTTATACAATTTTTCAAAAGAATTCAATTATTTTTAAAAGTATCAAAACTATTCACAGAAGTTCAATTTCTTTTAAAATATTTTAATAAAATTTTTTGCAAGTTTAATAAAATTTTTCGCAATAATTGAATTATTTTCAAAGATAACAAAATTTATAACAGAAATTCAATTTTTGTTAAACATTTCAATAAAACTTTTAGCAATAATTGAATTATTTTCAAAAATAATAAAATTTCTACGGAAATTTTACAGAAACTGTTCAATAAATGTAAATATTTGTCTTTTTTTCTTTAATATTTTATGAAAATTTTTAATAAAATTTTAAGCAAAAAAACAATTATTGTCAAAAATAATAAAAATTATCGAAGAATTTCAATTATTTTTAATACTATTTTAACTTAATTAATCCCAAGATTCAATTATTGTTACAAATAAAGTAACAAATTTTTCATTTTCACCAAAAATTTAATTATTTAAAGAAATTTTGTTTAGTATATTAAAAAAAATTAATTACTTATTAACAATTACATTGTTTATAAAATTCTTATGAAGAATTTAATTATTTTTAAAAATAATAAAGTTTTTCAAAGAAATTCCATTCTTTTAAAACATTGTAATAAAATTTTTTCTGATAATTCAATTATTTTCAAAAATAATAAAAATTTTCTCAGAAATTCAATTATTTTCAAAAATAATAAAAATTTTCTCAGAAATTCAATTATTTTCAAAAATAATAAAAATTTTCTCAGAAATTCAATTATTTTTAGAAATAATAAAAATTTTCTCAGGAATTCAATTATTGTCAGAAATAATAAAATTTTTCTCAGGAATTCAATTATTTTTGAAAATTTTTAATAAATTTCTCATCAATTCTTATCAACTATTCAATTATTTTTATCAATAATAAAGTTCATAGCAGAATTTCAATTATTTTAAAAATAATTTTACAGGAATTGTTCAAAAAATGTAATTATTCTTAAAAGTTTAATTTTAATTTCTCATAAAAATCAATTACTTAAAAAAACGTTTTTTAAAATTCTTTAAACGAATTCCATTATTTATCAAAAAAACTATTAGAATTTTTCATAGGAATTCAATTATTTTTGAATATTTTTAAAAAATTGTTTGAAAGAAATCAGTCTTTTTAAATATAATTTTTTTTAAAGTATTCAATTATTAAAGATAATTAACAAAATTATTTCTGAAAATTCAATTATTTTAAGACATTTTAATTAAACTCTTTGCAAGATTCAATTAATTTTAATAAATAACAATGTTCATTACAAGAATTCAATTATTTTTAAAAGTAATTCATTTTTTTCTTGGAAATTCAATTATTTTTAAAAGTAATTCATTTTTGCTTGGAAATTCAATTACATTAAAAAATTCAATAAAAATCGTTCTCAAGAATTAAACAATTTTTGTGAATATTAAAATATTAGGAATTTTAATTATTTAAAAAAAATTTTAATAAAAAACATTCAACTATTTTGAAAAATTTTATCATTTTTTAAATGCTTTTTGCATAATTCAATGATTTTCAATATCTACTATTTTTATAAAATTTCCAAACACAATTTAAAATATTTAAAAAATTATTTTTGAAAATTTTCGTAAGAATTCAATTATTTACGTAAATAATAAAAATTCCTCAGGGTTTGAATTATTTAAATTAGAATTTGCATAAAATTAGTCAAAAGAAATCAATTATTTAAAGATTGTGATAAAATTCTGCGCAAGAATTATATTATTTCTATAAATGTTTAACTGTAAATATTTAATTGAACATTAAATATTCAATTTTTTCTGATTAATAAAATTCGTATTAAAAATTCTATTTATTAGCAGGATAAGAAAAAATTTAATTGATGAAAATTAGAAAAAATTTATAAAACACTATAGAATGGAATTTTTATATTTTTTTATTAACTTAATCATTTTTATACAAAAAAATTTATTTACCTTAACTTTTTATATCTTATAAATCAGACCACGTTAACCAATCAAAATTAAAGTGCAGTACTATCCGCGCACAAGAACCGGAATCAACTGTCGGATAGATAAAGTGAATTATGGTTAGAGTTCCAGACCTTCTGCTGATGTTGAACTGTTAAAAATATATTGATACCTAATAATGGTATAGCATCCAATATGAAACTTGTTATTAGAAACTGCTGCCGGCTGCTTGCCTTCAAGGGTCAGAGAACCCTTCAGTAATTGTAGTATATCTCAAAATTCATTGCATTTCCTCGACATTTTCAAGAATGAAAAAAAAGATGACTTTTAGAAAAAACGAAAAAAATTTATAAAATCCTGACTACACCTAATACTTTAAAATAATCTATAAAATCAATTCAATCCTAATAAATTTTACCACTTTTTAGCAAAAAATTCTTATACAAATCCATATAAAAATTTTTCAAAAGTCCGCGTTTAATTATGCAAGTATCCTACGATTATTTCTTTCAATGTAAAATTATTATGTCAAGGCTATCACAGATTTGCAAAGTTTTGCAGATAAGAGTGAGAGACTAAATTTTTTTCGATGAATCGTTAAAAAAATTTTTTTTTTTTTTGCACCAGATTTACATAATTAAACAGACCGCACGTTAATTGAATGGAATATAAATCGGTCTAATTAATAAGTTGTATCCTCGATAGGAATAGTGTTGAATCAGCAGCCCTTTAATTTAATCAAAGAAGGAAATTATGAGTTAGTGGGATTATAATCTACATATTTAACAAGGTTTAGTTTAAATTGTTCTATGCGCGACTGCAATCAGAACTCGATAGTATCAGAAAATATGTGCACTAACACGTAATCGTAAACGGAAACGATCCGTGATACACAATTTCATTCAACAATGGGTATTCTCTAATCGTAGTTTATGGGGGTTCCAACTAATTTCAAAATTTAAACAAACCCGCATTGAACTCTCCAAAATGTAATTAAGGTCACACGTCAAAACACTCGTTGGCTATAAATTTGCATTTTTTTTTTCATTAAATTTTAATTAAACAAATCGTACTTTATTAAAGGATTCGGGAACTACGTTTTTTTTCACTTTGAATTTAAGGTTCTTGTAATTAGGAAACGGATTTGTTTATTAATAAATACGTACGCGGGTACGAAATTTTTTCTATTTTTAATTACATAATTTATGAATTATGACTTATTCTATATATTGATTAGCTTTCATTTGCAATTTTTTTTTGCTAAAACAACCCAAAAATGGTTATATTATAAACTTGATATTTCTTTCTGACAAATATTTAATTGTTGAAGACAGATCCAGAAATGCCACGATCAGAAGAGTAATTCTTATAACTAGTCGAACTAGAAATGTCGATAATTGATTTCTAATAGACGCGATTGAATAAAGGGAAACAAAACAATTTGTCATAGGTCATAGCACTTTGATGCTTGTTCCGGTCTGTACAATTTCAAATTGTTTAAATCTTTTCAAGAGTGTAATGTCTGGCGCATTTGTTGGTCCAAACGATAAATCAAATGCAGATTTCACAATGAGTTCATGAATGTGATGTTTACATGCAAGGGGCGAAAAGAAATTGTTTTTCTTCCTCATTTTTTGTTACAACTTTTTTGTACATGCGCCAGCTAACAGAATATAGTGTTGTTTCAAGTGGTATCAACTATTACAAGTTTTCTAAGATTTCAATCTTTTATTGCTTCATAAACTGGCTTGTGCTACACCTGTTCCAGTGGAAAAACCTGAAACTACTAAAAAAGTTTTTCGAGACTTTCTTCAAAGACCAATATTGTTGCTTGATCCAGATCATATCGGTTTTTTGGCATTGGGATGAATTGTTAAATCTTTAACATTCCAGTGATAAAGTGAAAAAAGGGTTATAATTTTTTATTTCTTGCTGTTCATTGATACTCTTTTTATTGGAGCAAAGCATATGTTTTGTGTAGAGAGGCAATTAAAATTTTACTTCCTAGGAAAGAAGTGAATACTTCAAGAGAAATAAGGTTATAATTTACTATTTCTTGCTGTTCATTAATTGACTTTTTGTATACGGGCGAAACATATGCACAAAAAAGGAAGTTTAATTTTTAACTTCCCAGGAAGAAGTGACACTACTTTTGGGGAAAAGAAGGTTTATAATTTTTTATTTCTTGCTGTTCATTGAAAAACTCTTTTTATTAGAGCAAATCGTATACATTGTAAAATGGAGTTAAATTTCAACATTCAAGAGGAGAAGTGACACTACTTCTAGAAAAATAAGGTTTATAATTTTTTATTTCTTGCTGTTCATTGACTCTTTTCATTAGTCCAAATAATATACACTGTAAAAAAAAGAAAGTTCAATTTTTAATTTCTTAGGGAAGAAATAACACTACTTCGAAAAAAGAAAGGTTTATAATTTTTTATTTCTTGCTGTTCATTGATACTCTTTTTATTAGAGAAAATCATATGCATTGTGAAGAGAGGTAATTAAATTTTAACTTCCAAGGAAAGAAGTGACATTATACTTTAAGAGGAATAAGGTTATAATTTTTTGTTTCTTGCTGTTCATTAATTGACTTTTTGTATTCGAGCGAAACTTATACACAAAAAAGGGAGTTTAATTTTTAACTTCCCAGGAAGAAGTGACACTACTTTTGGGGAAAAGAATGTTTATAATTTTTTATTTCTTGCTGTTCATTGAAAGACTCTTTTTTAGAGCAAATCATATACATTGTAAAAAAGGGAATTAACTTTTAATTTTCAAGAGGAAGAGTGACATTACTTCTAGAAAAATAAGGTTTATAATTTTTTATTTCTTGCTGTTCATTGACTCTTTTCATTAGTCCAAATAATATACACTGTAAAAAAGAGAATTAAATTTCAACTTCTCAGGACAGAAGTGACACTACTTCAAGTAAACAATGTTTATAATTTTTTATTTCTTGCTGTTCATTGACTCTTTTCATTAGTGCAAATAATATACACTGTAAAAAAGAGAATTAAATTTCAACTTCCCAGGACAGAAGTGACACTACTTCAAGTAAACAATGTTTATAATTTTTTATTTCTTGCTGTTCATTGATTCTTTTCATCAGAGCAAATAATATACACTGTAAAAAAAGAAAGTTCAATTTTTAACTTCTTTGGGAAGAAATAACACTACTTCGAAAAAAGAAAGGTTTATAATTTTTTATTTCTTGCTGTTCATTGATAGACTCTACATATTGGAGCAAATCATATATACTGTAAAAAAGAAAATTCAATTTTTAACTTTCCACTTAGAAAGCAACACTACCCAGAAAAAAATAAGGTTTATAATTTTTTATTTCTTGCTATTCATTGATTGACTCTTTTCATTAGAGCAAATCAAGTAAATAGATTACGAAAAGCTGGAGCAAATTTCTATTAAAAGTCACATGTCCGAATGCATTCGTCTATTTTTAATTCAAAAGTACTTTACATAAAAGTAATTTCCTCGACACGAATGAATCTTTTTCTCAACAAAACATGTTTTTATTTAAGTACAAAAAAAATATAACTCGCTGAGCGCTGCTTGTAATTAAAAAAAGCATTTCTGAACCTCTAATGTGTATAATAATAAAATTTTCCGCAAAAAAGTAAAATAACACACACGAAACACTTGATAGTGTAAATTACTAAACAAAGAGTCCTACGAAAATGAAGCAAAACACGCGTTAGTCGGATGAAAACATAACAGACAAAAAGAAAGGATCAAAATTTTGATCTCTGGGGAATTAAAATAAATCCGTTTACCTCGCTTTTCTTGATTTTGTAGTGGAGTTAAATCCAAAGCTGCAAACTGGAAAATAATTTCAAATAACATGCTTTTTAAATAATAAAGTCATTCGGAAATTTTTAACTTTTTTCCATCACAAACGACAAGAGTTAATAAAGACAGTTTTTTAATTTAAAACCATTTTTTGAATCAAAGTAAGATTTTTTCTTTTTATCGCATAAAGAATTTTTATTCAACTCGAAAAACTTATGTTTTAAAAATTCTATTGAGTCCAGTTAGCATAGTTTTTTTTTCCCTCCTTCCAAAGGGATGAATATCTTTGTCCATACATTTACATTTCAGAGGAAAGTTTACCTTTGCTCGACTCTCCAAAGACCTGTTCTACTAAAAATTCGATTTCTTTCCTCCGATATAATTAAAAACCGATTGGAAATCACTAGTTTTACATAACATTATATGATTAACATGCAAAGAAACTTTTCTCCTCTCCCTGACTCATTATTACGCTTTAAGAGAATCAAAAAGGTCGCTCACTAACGAGAAAAAAAGGGAACGAAATCTGTTTTATCTTATATTCTTTATTCGACTTCTATACCTTTCTTTTTCATTACGTAATTAGAGACTACTTTAGAGATTCAAAGCTTCAATTTAACAGTGTTTCTTTTATTCTTTTCTTTTTTAGGAGAAATAGTATAGTAAATGTTAATTAAATATTTGTACCTAGATTCAAAATTTATGGAACTAATTTTTTTACACTGAAGTATTTAAATTAAGATTGAATAATTTGGGGGTAAAAAGGGTTTATAATTTTTTATTTCTTGCTGTTCATTGCCTCTTTTTATTAGGGCGAATAATATACACTTTGGAATGTATTTTTTTTTATTTGTATAATAATATTAAAAGTTTTTTAGTAGATATTTTAGAAGTAAAAAAAATTGACATTTTCATATGCAAAAAACTTTGAACTAGTTAAATTATATATACCGAAAGTTGTGAGTGATTTTCATTAAAATTCGGGTTAAATTTGATGTCAAGTTTCAAATAATAATAATTGGATTATCGTATCTCTAACTTTAGACGGATGGTTGTTATTAATTCACATTTAGGATACACAAGTTTTGTATTATCTCTATCAGGAAATGATTCAAAAGCAACAATTATATTTACTTTGAAGTTCATTTTAGAGAGGAATGCTTTATTTATTCAAAATTGTTTCTACGAAGATTTCTGAGTACGCTACTATTTCTTTAAATGGATTTATATTTTTTCTATCTTCTCTAATACGAAAAAATTCAAAATTGCGGATCCAATATGGCGGATAAAATGGAAAATCAACAGCATTTGGGGTTTTAATTTTTATAAAAGTCAAAAGCAGTTGGAGATGAATCGTAATTGGTATGAAGTATAGGTGTTGTTCCCTCATTGCGAAGACATTATCGGAAGAGCGTTAATCTGAGAATTATATAGATGCATTGAAGCTATTTACTGCACGTGACGTTTTATTCGGCATATATATAGAGAGATGATACGTCTATCGATTTACAACTTGCAATTATATTCAGGGTACATTTATCAGCAGATCCCAAACTTGATCTTATGTTGTGCCAATGAATAAAGGGACAAACACTCAAGTCCGTTACAAGTAATCCCACTCCTGTTATAACGTGTCGTTAATTTTAATGGTTTCTCGAGTTGTCTCCGTTATTAGACCATTAAAACTCTCAAATTACCCAAAAGCCACCAAATCGCTCAAATTTTCTAGTCAACTCCTTACTTAACACGGTTTTAAAAAATTTAAAACATAATCTCAATATTTCTAAACATTATTGTTCGAAAGTGTTAATTTCGGAAATAAAAAAAAATATTTTTTGTTGAAAACTGTAATTTTAAATAATTTTTTACTCAAAACTGAAATAAAATTTGCCTATTAAGTACATAATTAATTATCAATGTTTATATTTTCAAAAAAAAATTTAATATAGTTCTTCGCAAGAATTCAATTGTTTTCCAAAATTTTATAAAATTGTTAAAAACAATTCAATTGTTTGTAATAAAATTTTAGTAAAATTTCATGAAAAAATTTAGAATTACAAAATTTTTTAATAATACTTTTCGAGGAAATTCGATTATTTTCTTAAACTATAATGAAGCCTTGGGGAAAATTAATTAATTTCCATAAATAGTAAAATTCTTTGCAAAAATTCAATTATTTTTAATACAACTTTAATTTAAATTAATTAATTAAACTGTTTTTTAATTTCATAAAGGAATTCAAATTTTTGATATTCTTAATAACATTTTTTGAAAAAATTCAATTATTTTCTAAAATTTTATTGAAGCCTAAGAAACAATTCATTAATTTTTGTAAATTGTCAAATTTTTTGCAGAAATTCAAGTATTTTTGATAAAATTTAATTTAAAAAAATGTAGATTTAAAAATTTTTTGAAAATATTTAATAATTTAAAAAATTTTTGAAAATATTTAATAATTTAAAAATTTTTTAAAAACATTCAATTATTTTTTTAATTTTTGATAAAATTTATCGCAAGAATTCAATTGTTTTCCAAAATTTTATAAAATTGTTAAAAACAATTCAATTATTTGTAATAAAATTTTAGAAAAATTTCATGAAAAAATTTAGAATTAAAAATTTTTTAAATAATATTTCACGAAGAAATTCAATTATTTTCTAAAATTATAATGAATCCTTGGGGAAAATTCATTAATTTCCATAAATAGTAAAATTCTTTGCAAAAATTCAATTATTTTTAATACAACTTTAATTTAAATTAATCAATTAAACTTTTTTTAATTTCATAAAGGAATTTAATTTTTTGAAATTCTTATTAACATTTTTCGAAAAAATTCAATTATTTTCTAAAATTTTATTGAAGCCTAAGAAACAATCCATTAATTTTTATAAAATTAAATTTTTTTGCGCAGAAATTCAAGTATTTTTGATAATATTTCATTTAAAAAATTTAGATTTTAAAAATTTTTAATAATTTAAAAATTTTTTGACAATAGTTAATAATTTAAAAGATTTTTTTAAAGATTTAATTATTTTTTAAATTTTTGATAAAATTCTTTGCAAGAGTTCAATGATTTATACATTAATTTTGTATTAATTTCATAAATTTTAATTGATTATAACATTTCAATAAAATGAGAAAAATGAAATAAATGACAAATGTAATTATTATTATGAATAATAATTATTTTAAAAGTATAATTTTTAATGCATATTTTCTCTCTTTGATATATAATATAAAAATTCTATTAAAAAATTTTTTCCTGTTTGAAGTTTTCCTTTGCATTTTTCTTCTTTGAAATAAAATTCCTACTGTCTGCTTTTTATTCAGTTTAAATTACACACAATAGTTATAATATTAATAACAGTAGTAATGTAAGTAAAAATAATTATTTTCATATTTTTATGCTTTCTTTTTCGATTTTTCATTATGCGATAAAAAAATCCTTTTATGGAAAAATTCATAGTATCATTAACAAAAAATAGTGAATAATTTATTTTTATAAAAAAAGTAATCTTTAAAAATTTTGTTTTGAAGCATTTCAATTTATTCAGAGAGTGAAAATAAAATTTTCTTTTTTAAATAATATTAAAATATTTAAAAAATATTTAAAATAAATAAATAAATAAATAAATATTTTTCTAATATTCTTCCAATATTCTTTTAATATTCTTTCAATATTCTTTTAATATTCTTTTAATATTCTTTTAATATTCTTTTAATATTCTTTTAATATTCTTTTAATATTTTTTTTAAATAAAATTTTTTTCTCTAAATTTAATTGTTTCGACATTTTTTTTCATCAAAGTAACTAATTTTTGTATTTTTGAGTATTTTCAGAAATTATACGTTTATAAAAAAATCAACTTTATAATGAAAGAAAAATTCTCAGGGAAAAATTGTTTTAATTAAACAAACATGTTCTATGTTCCTCTGAATATTTGCACAATTTAATCAAATATTCATCCAAGTTAAACGTATTTTAGTTAAATAAACAATTTAAATAAACATTTTAAGTAAACATTGTTCTCATTATTCATGTCAAGAAAAATATTTTAAAAACAGACAAACCTCTTCCCTTAACAGTTTAATTATTTTTTTCTCCATAAAATTTCCTTATTATTCATTACGTTAACTTTTAATTAAAATTTCAAGTCAATAGTGAAGCGTGAATGATAAAAGATTTAAGCTTCACGAAGGATAAGAGTTGGAAAATACTCTCTTTCCTGCATATCAACACGTCTACCAATATCAGATCCAATATCTCGAAATTGAAAAGTTGGTATTCAATTTTTGTGTGTGTTATTTTATTGTGTTTTCACTTCTAAAATTGCAAGGACTATCAAATGAAGAATCTTGGTCGATTATTCGTGACTTTAAAGTCGGTGAATAAATCAAAAAAATAAATAAATAAAACTCAAATATAATGGGGATTTTTTTTCAAATATAGAATATAAAAAAAGACGATTCGAAATATATATTAAAACTCATTTCTAAAACATGAGAAAAATTAAAAACAAGAGCGTCCTACTTCATGTACAAGAACATTCATTTCATAAAACATTTTGCTTTCACATAGAAAATAATTATTCAAAAAGAAGAGAAAATGAAATTTTTTTTCCTCTGTTATTTTTCATTCTTTACATTTAACTTTATTTTCTTTGCTTTTCAGCATTATATTCATTATTATACCCGGGTTCATTTTTATACCAAAATTTACAATTTTTTTTAATGAAAAAACTTTTTTTTAAATTAAAGATAGAATTAAAATTTTCTGTAGAAATTAATAAAGTTATTTATAAATTAATCATTTTATTTAAAAACCGTTTTTTAATAATACTATATTATCAAAACTTATTTATTTTATAAATTTTATAAATTTTATAAATTTTATAAATTTTATAAATTTTATAAAACAGTTTATAAATCATATAAATTTAAAAAATGTTAAATTTTTTTATTGAAATTACTTTTATTATGATTAGCGATTGAAGCAATCACTCGGCATTTTATTATTCTCTAAATAGGTCAATTGATTCGTTTTAAGAACATAAGAACAGAGTTCTTTCAAATTTTCGTGCAAAAAAAATTTCTGAAACAAAAAAAAAATCGTGGTAGAAAAAGTAAATGTGGAAAATTTTACTCATAAAAGTTTTCCAGATAAAATTCTGTTTCACAATCTTATTGTTATTAATGGGTCATTGTTTTTGATTTTCACAGGAGAGAAAATATTTTGAGCCACTGTTTTGCATAAAAATGGAAAAAATTATTTAAAAGAAAAAAAAAATTTCGATAATATTTCCAAAATTAATTTATATTCTAAAGAAATTTTAACATATATGTAAATAACTTAGTGGAATATAAAATAGCTAACTTTGAAACATTATTATAGTTATTAAGAAACTCTTGTGAACATGTAAAATGTGTATTCCGGAAGAATCGACCATATATATATAGTTGAAAAGAATTTTAGATTTTTCGATATATAGAAAAGTACAAAGTATATGTTTTATATGAAGGAGATAACACGAATATTTTCTAGGTACTGAGGAGTACAAGTAAAAACTTTTCCTCAGGAAAATGTGCTAGGTCTCTTAATGTTAAAAATCAACTTGTTTCATAGTCAAGAACCTTAGTTGAACCGTAGTTTTATTGCCAAACTTTTATGAAAATACTTTTCCATCACACACACACACACTTTTCGTCTATATAGACGAAAAGTTATAACCTCCATTCTGAAGTGTACCAAAAAGAGTTATGTGAATTTAGTGGAAGAAAGGTCAAATAAAAAATGCAATGCTTTTAAATGCAATAATCATTTAACTATATACAAAAGTGGCAATAATTTAAAGTTAAAATTCCTTTTTTGTTCACTGTTACAATTTTTTTTTTCATGTTTCTTTCTTTTTACACAAAAAAATTCTTTTTTTAAAGAGTAAAATTTGCAGAATTCTTGTTTTCTGTATACTGTTGTAAAAACATTTTTTTACGTTTGTAAAAACAGTTTTTTTTCCTTTTACGTTTGTGAAACATTTTCTTTATCTATTCTGTAAATGAATTTACGTACAATGTGCAATCATTCCTTTTTTTTTTGTTTTCATTATATAATTCGAGTAATATTTTATGTGGACGAAAAAGAGAGAAAAGGCGGTAAAATAATTACATTCTAATTGAATAAAAAACATTGTGTCAAAGAGATAAAGTACTTTTCACAAGGAAAAAATTGCTCTCAATTAACGTGCAGAACAAATGTGATGGGGGAAAAAATTTTCTGCAAATTAAATACTCTTTACTGAATTGCACATTCTCACTTCTTTGTGTCATGTCAATCAAGACGAGAATAATAATTATAAAAAAAATAAGGCAAATATTTTAACAAATTATTTTCAATTTTCGTAAATTAAATTTAAATCTCAGTTAGAATGTTGTAAGTAAAAATTCTTTTTTTTAAATATTATGTTTTTGATTTCTTTTGGGTATAGGTCAAGCGAGCAAATTTTTCTTATTGAAAACAAATTATAAAAAATAACTTACCATTCGAGAGCTATTCAATTTCGAATGGAAAATGTTACATTACGTCTATAAAAATAAGAAATATTGATTTTGATATTACTGCTAACCCAGTTTTTTATTTCGATTGCAGACTCATTTTTCGAAAAAATTTTACGTCTTCACCTAATAGAAATATTTTCTTCTTGCTTTGGAGAAAAATTTATTTAATTTTTTTTCCCTCCCTTAGTTTTTTCCAATGATCGAGGTCAAATTACCACAACAAGTTTCCAACATTTTTTCCCTGAATTTTTTTTTCTACACTCTCGTTACTAAAACAGCCTCTCCCTTTAACAACTTTTTTTTTATTCTTCATCACGATTCATTTATTACAAAACTGAAGACTATCGATAACTTAGGAGCTGGAAAAATCAGCATATGTTTCCTCTAATCAATACCATTATCTCGTCCCCTTGTATTTCAAAATAAAAAATTAGGACTAGAATTATTCTCTACGTATTTTTTTAATTAATCACAGTTTTATCCTGTGATGTCAAATTCAAAATAAAAAAAATCTATTTTAATCTGCAATTTGAATGCAGGTGCTGCAAAAATTGGAAATCTCCCAAACTGAGTAGGGAATTTAAAGCATACTTTTCACAATAAATTACTGTCGACGTGAAGATTAGAATGCGATAGGCAGCTTATCGCGAGTCGATTCAGTTTTAAATGAAATATTATCACCGGAATATGAACTCCCATTCTATTCTATTCTTTTTTTTTTTTTTTTTGTTACCGGAACTGTGGTACTTTAATATGCACTCGTCTCATTATCTCGCCTGTCACGTTGAGACGGCACAAAAATACCAATGAAAATGCAAATGCTTGAAAATATTCACCAAAATAAAAATGGTACAAAACCTCGAATTGGCAGGTTTTTGTATAAGCACGGCTTTTTTTCATTCCTCTAGGATATATATGTAGTTTCACTGTTTACGGCTTCGTAGTTATCACAGATGACTAGAAAATGCAAAAAATTGTAGCGAAAAAAATTAAAAAAAAAAAAGAAAACAAAATCACGAAAATACTACATGACGACATTTTTATGATTTTTCAGACCGGTTACTCCAGCAATCGAAGAAACAAGGTATTCAAGTGATTACTATAATAAGCTATGCTTGCACAATTTTCTATCACCTCAAACACATATTATCTCAATTCAATTATTTCTATAGTTATCAATTTCACATAATTTAATATTTACTTCACAGCTTTTAATAATTTATACTGCAATATATCACAATTTTTACATGAATCGTCGAGCCATACAGCGTGTTTTCAAAACTGATTCAATTAATTAACATTTTACATATTCAATTAAAAGAAAAATTAAAATTTGATTTTTTCAAAAAATTTTTCAAAAACTTTTTTTAAACATCGATTTTAAATAAAAAAATTATTAAATAAATTAAATAACTTCCCAAAACACATCTGAATAACACACATACAATTTAAACGTATGTGAACCAAAAATTGAAGCATTACTGATTGAGATTAATTTTTTCCCTTTTTCAACAATTAGGAGTTATATTTTTTCAATTCATTCAAAACTCGATTTTTTCAGCAAGAAATTTTTATTAAATAATATGAATGGCAAAGGATTTTAAAATTCAGGTAGCACTTTATTTTTTCTAGAAAGTTAGTACGACATGTTTCGAAGCAAACTTGTGGTAAATAGCAAAGTGTCCTCTTTGAGGCAAGTTAGCACCACTGTACAATATAGACTAGATTTTTAAAACACTGCAGCAAAAAAAATTAAAATCGCACTTTTCGGCACCTTTAGAGTAAAATTTCAATCGCATAAAAATAAATAAAATAAAATAGAAATAAATAAATTTGTAAAAAAGAAAAAAAAAGAAATTAATTAAATTAAAAGAAATAAATAAAATTCTACTTCATCAATTTAAAATTTTGTGCAACAAGGAAGAAAAGTCGGTTGTTGACGCGAGTGTGATTTTGGAGCGCAAGAACACAGGGACAAAAAACCAGGAGAGAAGATAGCTGCAAACACACGAGTCGACAATTATTTTTCTCTTGGGTTGCATAATTATGTACTTTTTTCCAAGATATTTAAATTTTAAAAGGTTTGAATGTAACGAAGTTCTTAAAAAAAATTATAGACTTGTTAGCGTTAATCAATCTTCTACTTTCGAGAATTGTATTAATTAATAATTTATTAATTATTAATTAAAATGAAAAGGAAAACAAATCGAAACTTTATAATTAACTTATTGACAATTTTTTGGAAAATATTTTTAGTAGTTGATAATTAATAATTAATTAATAAATTAATAGTTTCATATAATACAACTTTTATTACTTAATGCAACATTCCGGATAATATTGCAGCTAATTCATAGTTTGAAATATTTAATTTTATCTCAAGTAAGGATATTCTATTGTACTGTCAGACTTCATCATCATCCGGCTCTTATTTCTTAAGTAATTTGTAAATTATTTTTCAAAATAAAGAAGACTTTCCTTCTCTTAAAGTCCTCTTCCTTGATAAGGAACAATTAGAGGTAATTTTTCGGAATACTTTTCGAATTACTTATTTGTTTATAATAACAATATTAATATATTGTATTATTGTTATTATTATATATTGTTATTATTAAACAATGTTAATTTTTGTACTTCTAGGTTCGTGTACTAATATTTTTCAGAACAAAAAATTACCAACTATAAAATATAAATTATCTTTGACCCATTTTTCGCTTATGACTAAATTCATCCTAAGTGTTATGTTTCAGTAGAAAACCAACTTGTTCTAAAATTATTTACTTCAAATTATCCGGAATGGGTGATTCAAACTTGATTTATGAGCGAAAGGTTCTTTTGCTAAGGGAAAGGTTTTAGAAAATAGAAAGTGATGAAACGGAAATTAAATTATTAACGGTTTTATTTGAATCCTCTACAATTAGAATCAGAGAGAAAGAGTAGATCCAGATCCAGATGTCTCCAGGGACACTGATACAAAATTAGAACTTTGTGGAATTAACCCAGAATTTAAATGGGTAGAAAATTTAAAACCATTAGTTACTAACTTTTTATAATTATTCCTAGAGTCATAGACCCAACAAACGAAGGCTCTTTTAGTGTGAGGTCGAAGAAATAACGTTGTCTAGCAGAAACATCGGCAAGAATAGTATATTGTGCATCAAGTACAGAAAGAAGCTGTTTTCCGACGAGTGCTAAGTTTGCTGCTCCGAGCGAAGCGAGGGCAGCAATTTGCACGAAGTCGGAAAATCTTCTTTCGTACGTGTTGCACACAGTACTTTGTGCAACACCTGTTTACCGAAAAAAGTTATTTTTATACATTTCTAATCAATAAATATAGTTTTATGTTGATTATAGTGTATATTATACTGTTTACAAAAAAGTGTGCAGGAAAGTATACTTTCCTGCACACTTTATCAAAAGTGTGCGGGAAAGTACACTTTCCTGCACACTTTTAAATGTGCAGAAATTTACCACTTTCTGCTGCATTTATGTCAAAGGAAAGTAGCTCTTTTCCAGCAGGGGTTGCACAAACAAAATTTGCAGTAGATTTTCCTTGAAATGTTTTCGGAACTGCGACAAAACGAAAAGTCCGTAATCTAGGTGTTTAGACATGAACTAATAATTTACAATTCAATTATATTTTTACATTGCTAAATTTCAAACTAAAATTCTAATTTTGTATTTCTCACATTTTCTGTCCACATTGAAAAATACTTTCTTTCAATACAAAAAAGGGCAATTCTTTAAGCAAGGCAAATGAGTAAAAATCACGTAGATGTAATAAAATAAACGGTTTGCATTTTTGAAAACTATCACATCTGATGACTTGGCCACACAAGGGTACACCTTTGATACCTGAGTTTTATAGCTCTCTGTACCTAGCCCTTGCCTGAAGGATCGTACTTTTAAAACAGATCATATTTTTAAGTAAAAACCTTAAACCATGTTGCCACATTTTTTTATAAAATTTATATTTTTCTAAATTATGAGAAAACCAACGTTGCCAAATATCGGCCTTTTCGGTCAGCAATAAGGTCCAAAAAGTGTGAGTCTTGGGGCAGTTTGGTCGTCGGACAGAAACGAATAATGTTCCTTCGGCTTATTATGAATTAAAATTGTAATGGCTTAATAATTGAAGTTAGTTTCCCTATATTATAAATAAATATGAATTTTTTATTTAAGAACTTCGGTGTAATTAATTTCTTGAACCTTTTCTTTCAAACCAAGAAAACAAGAAATATGAATTTTTTTCTCTTTTTGAAATATATATTTGAAATTGAACTTTAACTAAACACTAGGTGTCATTCAAAATTATTATTAACTATTAGTATAATTATTAGTATTGTTATTAGTATTATTATTACTATTATTATTACTATTAGTTGTTCTGACAGTTGGCCCTGCCTAAAGTCATTTAAGAAGAAGAAAATTATTATTTAATGTTACCTAAACCGATCAAGTGTAACGTTCTTCCCGAGCTGTAGGTCGTACACAACTTTAGGTCACGTACACAACCTAGAAATTTAAGAGATCATCAACTTGATGGTGTTTATTATTTCAAATCTAATCTACATTATTGAGCGTGGTCCAGAGTTCTCTTAACGACAGTTGGACCCTTTGTACTCAATCCCCAGGGCGCTTGTCAGAAAGTCAACTTAGATAAATACCTGACTAGTTCTCCCCAGAACTTTAGTGCTTCTATTGATAGGTTTCTGATTTGCTCCGGGTCAACAAATACTTGACCCCTATGTGAAATTTCTAACTTCAAGAAAGCGTTGGGTGTTCACTTTGGACGTTAGCTGAAGTTTAGAAACACTCTTCCTATGCATACTCTTCTCCCTGTTTGGGGTTCTGTAAATTAAATTTGCTTTAGACATCAAGTTATTAAGCCTATGCAAGAGGAATTAAACCTATGCAGAAGGAATAAAACAGAAATTTTTTACAGAAATGAATCTTTTTGCTTAAGTAAGGAACATTTTGCTTCTTGTTCTTGTCAAGCAAAGACTGGCGCTTACAGTAATTTAAAAATGGAGAAAATTAAAAAAATTAAGTTTGCCATTAGGCGTTAATTTATTCTTAAGACTAGATCAATAAACTATTAAATATGGAAGATCAATAAACTATTCCCCCACATGAATAGACTTAATGATTTTTCATTAAGCCATCATCTTTGGGATTTTGTTTCTCTTCAAAGGAAATTCGGCCTGACAAACTTTTTCTGTCGAATGATGATTAAAATATTGTTTACCAAATAGCAGTAATTGAATAAATGAAGTAATTGAATTAATGATTTACATAATGTGAATTACTATCGACCAAGACGGGTGATGACCCTATTAACCTGAAAAGATATTATTCCTACTCATTGGTATCGGGAATTTCATTATTATTTTGGACCTTGTTTGTGTCATAAAGTCAGCTACTCTCTCTCTCTCTTATTCCATCTCAGAGTGTCCGGGTATATAAATTAAGGAAAGTTTATTTAGCGAAACGAACCCTTCCAGAGACAGATTTTCAAGATACACCTAAACTTGCCCCAAATTTCATCTTGTAGCTATTTGTGTATATATTCTACGTGCCACGTTGTACACCCTTTTCCCAATCAGTTCCAGAAGGTTTATTGATCTTCAAAGGAGGTTTAAATTTCACCCTCTTGATTACTCCATCCTGTCGCATACTAATTTCTCCCTTACTCTTAGTCTGAGTAACTTTATTAAGAACCAGATTATCGAATTTCAAAACAGCGAATCCGTTAGGTCAGAAAAAAAATTGGGCATCCAAAAAATAACTCCTTAATAACTCCTTTAATAACTCCTTTGATAACTCCTTTGATATTTATAAAAATTTGGTACCTAAAGGGTTTTTGGGATCTGTTGAAAACTTTTCCCACTTAACTTTTTTCCTGTTTTCTTTATAATTTTTCTATTATATAACAAAACTACAATTAAATTTATTTTACATTAAGCAAAATTGATTATTTAATCGTTAATTGAAATATTACAATGAAAACGAAGTTCCCTTTCGTGTAATTCGTTTTCATATCGAAAGCATGGCAGGTATTGAGAGCAAATCGAATGCAAATTATCTGAAGAATGTTAATGGGGAATCATGATTTGTTCGGATCTTTTGCAATCGACGAAGAATGGACAATAGAGTAAAGTGGTAATTCATCACTTAATAATAATAGAGTTGGGAATTCCCTGGCTATTGAATTATCTCATTCGAAGTTTCGTCATGGAAACTGAGACTCGAATGTGCGGAAAAATACTTGGCCTACAAACTTTTTGGAATAGTTCACTAATGTCTTAGTTTTTAATTAAAAAAATTTGCCATTATTTCAGACTTACGGTGATCTCTTTTTATCTTTTCTGTTCGTTACTTTCACTTCCACTCTACTTTCATTTGACTTTCACTTCACTGGCACTTTAACTTCACTTTAACTTCACTTTTACTTCCACTTCACTTTCAGTTTACTTTCACTTCACTGACACTTCAACTTCACTGTTACTTTACTGTCATTTCAATTGCATTTCACTTTCACTTTACTTTCACTTAAATAGCACTTTACATTCACTTTACTTTCACTTCAATTTCACTTCAATTTAATTTTACTTTCACTTCACTTTCTCTTAGATTCTCTTGACTATCACTTGGCGTTCATTTTACATTTACTTTACTTTCAATACACTTTATTTTCACTTCATTTTACTTTCACTCTTGACTATCACTTGGCGTTCATTTTACATTTACTTTCACTTCACTTTATTTTAACTTTACTTTACTTTTACTCTTGACTATCACTTGACGTTAATTTTGTTTTCACTTTAATTTTACTTTCACTTCACTTGACGTTCATTTTACATTAACTTTCACTTAACTTTCACTTCACTTTACTTTCAATTCACTGTATTTTCACTTTCCTTTACTTTTACTCTTGACTATCACTTGACGTTCGTTTTACTTTCACTTTAATTTCACTTTCACTTCACTTTACTTTCTCTTCACTTTACTTTCACCTCACTTTACTTCCACATTCACTTTACTTTCACTTTACTTTCACTTTACTTTCAGCTAACGAAATTAAAAATCACCACAAAAAATTTGATAAACCTAATTAATAACTTTTTTTCAAAGAATGAAAAATAATTTACAGATAACTCGAGCTTTTAGAATCTCGAAGGAGACTCCACGAAGTGGAAAATGCTTTGAAATGATAGAACAGTTAGACTTTTCATTAGCGGTTTACTTGAATGGCTTTACCACATCTATGCGAATATTACATTAGCATATAGTTAAATATTACAACCATTACTTTCAAGTCCTTTATCTATACATCGTGGAACATTATGCAACTTGAACATTTTAGCCAAAGCAGAGGCATGAGAAACGAGAATATTCGCGCGGTTTTGGAAACGCACTTGCCATAGTGAAAATTACGCAAAGTGCTTCAGAGTGCGCTGTTATTTATGATATTCTCTAATATCAACCTGAAAAAAAAAATTCATATTCAAAAGAAAAACATTTACACATCTACTCAATATAAAAATGCAAAAGAATGATTTATTGATTCTGACGCTGTAACAAAAAAAAATTCATTTCCTGTGAAAATATTTTTTTTTGCCCTCGGCTTCACTTGATGTGAGAATGTAATAAACAAAATCCTATTTTGTTTCGAGTATAAAAAAAAATTTCAACTTTAAAATGAGCACAGCAATATGCAAATGAAATATTCGTTTTTTTTGTTAACTTTTAATTTGGGTATATGATATGTTTTTACACTTTTCGTGAAAATTTAAATAAATTAAAAAAATTTTTCTGAACAGTGTACATCTATACGCTCTAGTTTTTACTTGTGCATGTTGATTCGGGAATTTCACATGAAAAAGTTTTGATAAGTCTATGTAGAAGAATTTCCACTGGAACAGGACGATTTGCATAACATTTCTCTGAAAATGCCAGCTTGAGAAATGTGTTTCACTTCTGTAACTTAAAAATTTTTCTTTTTCTCTTTCAACTTTGTTGGTTATTGAAAAAATTTATTTTATTTCAATGCTTTACTTTAGAGTACTTATAAATAATTACTTTTTCTTAAACGTATTTCAATCTTTTTAATTAGACAAATTTAATTTTCGAAAATTTGGAATTTTTTATTTCAATAATTAAATTTCTTTTATTTAAATAACATTTTTGTGCTCCTGGAAAAATTTAGTTCATGGATTTTTTCTTAAATCTTGTCACTCACAATTTTTTTTGGGTCGTTGATTACGAATCAGAAGGCAGATTTTCAAAATTCAAAATGGCAGATCCAATATGGCGGAAAATTTTTTTTAATATAGTTAAATTTGCATAAAACTCGTTTCTGTAGGGTTTTTTGGGGCGCTAATTACGAATCTGGAGTTAGATTTAAAAAATTAAAAATGGTGGATCCAATATGGCGGAATTTTGTTTTAAATACGTAAATTTGCATAAAACTCGTTACTGTAGGGTTTTTTGGGTCTCCAATTACGAATCTGGAGTTAGATTTAAAAAATTAAAAATGGCGGATCCAATATGGCGGAATTTTGTTTTAAATACGTAAATTTGCATAAAACTCGTTTCTGTAGGGTTTTTTGGGGCGCTAATTACGAATCTGGAGTCAGATTTAAAAAATTAAAAATGGCGGATCCAATATGGCGGACGTTTATTTCAAAGTTACTGAAATTTGCACAAAACTTGTTAAACTAAGATTTTATTAATACTTTTAAGAAAAAAGTTTTCATTCTACAGCAATTAAATTTAAAGTTATTTATCATTGTTTCTATTTTGTTGTTATGAAAATTTCAATAAAAATAAAAGAAA
Organism: Leptopilina drosophilae; assembly: GCA_032873175.1. Taxonomy (NCBI): domain Eukaryota; kingdom Metazoa; phylum Arthropoda; class Insecta; order Hymenoptera; family Figitidae; genus Leptopilina; species Leptopilina drosophilae. The sequence goes on along the minus strand of CM065485.1, from coordinate 5,648,391 downwards.
TTATTTTCCAATGTTTTTAATTAAAATTTATTAAATTCAATTTAAATGAATTTTTGCATTCAATTGAAATTGGAATAAAAATAAAAAGCAGAAATTTAATTTGTTAGCGAAGATTCCATAGAAATTCCAATTAAACTTTTTTCGTCTGGTATTCCAATAAAAATTAATTAAAGAAATATAGAAAAAATTAAATTTTAAATTTAAAACTTTTTTCTTATTCCTAATGAAGAAAGAACCTTATTATATTATATAGGGGTGTATATTTATATATATATTTAAGAACGGAAACTTTATATTATACGAGAGACGAATTTTAAGCAAGAAACAACTCGCACAGAAAATTGTGTTGCTTCTTACTTTAATGCAATGCAATTTTCAGTGCTGTGTTGTGAATTAGCCTATGAGGCTGACCTTGAGATATATCTCGATATTGCAGCATTTGCGCGAAGCTGCCTAGATATATATAAACTTGCTGTGTAGTGTCGGTTTGGCAACTGGAATTAAGTTGTGAATTTCAACAACATGTGCTGGTGAAAATTTACGCTAAATGCTTTTCACACTCTTTCCTTCTAAAAAGTTACGAGTTTCCATTTTATTTTTGCATAAATAATAAACTATATTGATTTTCATTTTAATTCAACTCGAGAACGAAATAAGTATTTGCTCTTTATAGAACGTGGAATTTTAACAAGAAATCGGGGAAGGATTTTTGATTTTTAATTTTTAATTTATTTTATAAATCCCGTCTTGAAATGTTGAAATATTCGTTTAAATATAATATATTACATTTTATAGGTTCTAGATGAGGAAAATCTATAAATAAAAACTGTAGATTAATTAAATATATTTTATTAGCTCGTCTACTAAAATCTCGACAGGAATTAAATTTTTTTACAGAAATTTTCACAAAATTCTCTGCAAGAATTCAATTATTTTTAATACGTAATTTTTTTAAAATAATAATTACGTTTTTTTAATTTTTTATTAATTATAAGAAATTAATCGAAAAATTTATTTATTTTCAAAAATGTTTTCCACAAGAATCAAAATATTTAAAATAACATTTTCATAATGTTTATTATCTTTTCAAACAAATTAGTTATTTAAAACAATGTTTATAAAATTATTTTCAAGAATTCAATTATTTTCAAAAAATCAATTATTTTCAAAAATAACAAAATCTTTCACCGAAATTCAATTCTTTTCAAACATTGTAATAGAGTTTTTCACAATATTTCAATTATTTTTGTAAATAAAATTCTCCTCGCAGGTTTGAAATTATTTTGGAAAATTTTAATAAAATTCTTTTTGTCTATTTAATTATTTTCAACAAAATTCATCGCAGGGTTTCAATTATTTTTAATACAATTTTACAGGAATTGTTCAAAAACTGTAATTATTATTATAAATTTATAAATTTAATTTCAATTTTTTGAAAAATCAATTATTCAAAAAAAAATTTTTTTTTAATCCTTTGTAAGAAGTCAATTATTTATTAAAAAAAGTAGTCCAATTTTTTACTGGAATTCAATTATTTTCAAATAATTTAATAAAATTGTTCGAAAGAAATAAATAAATTTAAACATAATTTTGCTACTTTCTTCATTTTTAACTAGAACTCAATTATTTCCAAATATTTTAATAAAATTTTTCGAAAGAAAGAAATAAATTTAAATATCATTTTGCTACTTTCCTAATTTTTAAATAGAATTCAATTCTTTTCAAATATTTTAATAAAATTGTTCGAATGAAATAAATGAATTTAAATACAATTTTGCTACGTTCTTCAAAATTAATTATCGAGCATGAAGACTGTAATACTCAATATTTTATTTATTCAACGCAAAAAAATGTTGCATATTCAAACTACCTAGTAAGAAATTTAATAAAATTTGAAATTTTATCTTCTAAATAAAATCGATTCGAAGCATTTGAGACTTACTTTATGGTTGTGTTACAAATATAAAAACTAAAATTTCATGTATTTTATAAGGTACTTTCTTATCGATATCACTTTTTTCTTATTACGTCGTTCGACAAAATTAAACATTTTATGAAAAAAAAAATAAAAGTTAATCATTTTTTGCTGAAAGTTAGGTTAAATAAAAAACGTATTCGTTCGATTCAGTCTACGATTGCTGAGAACAAAAAAAAATTTTTTTCGCAAAATTTTAAAACGTGAAAAAAACAAAGACGAATCGAGTAGTCAACATTTATTATTATTATTATTATTATTTATAAAGTATGGCTTTAGCATCAAGGCTATTCGACTTCTTCTTTTGTCCTAGTTTAAAAAAATGATTGATTTTTCCTGAGTGAAAAATTGTGCCTGACGGTGTAATTTTAATGAAATTTTTTTCTCTCTCCATACGACTATTAATTATTCTAAAGATTTAAAAACATCTCTGACAGTTTTTGAAGAATTTTTGATATTAATATTGAAAGTTTAACTTGAGAAAAAGAGGAATTGACATGTGAAAATAAAGGACGAAGTTCGTGTACACCTTGAGGCAACCATTGTTATGTATTTCAGAATTCATGTTGTACACTAACCACCCATGCGGAAAGCTTCTCAGTTTAGCACAGTTTGTAAGTGCGCGCCAGTTGGAACCCACCTGAGCTTGTACAAGTTTTTTAAAAATACAAAAATTACTTTAAAAAGTTTAAAATAACCAAAAGTTTTGCAATTTCATTGTTTCCATGCGTTTTTCTTCTGATTTTGCAGATTTTAATTTGCGTCAACTTTTGGTACTCAAAATTCTGTAATTTCACTTCATTTTCACTTTCACTTCATTTCACTTTACTTTCACTTCGTTTTCACTTTACTTTCACTTCGTTTTCACTTTATTTCACTTCACTTTCACTTCATTTTCACATTCACTTCACTTATACTTTACTTTCTGTTTCATTTACACTTTACTTTTACTTTAACTTTTTTTCACTTTTTTTTCACTTCGTTTCACTTTACTTTCACTTCATTTCACTTTTTTCACTTCGTTTCACTTTACTTTCACTTCGTTTTCACTTCATTTTTGCTTCACTTTCACATTCACTTCAATTATACTTTACTTTTACTTTACTTTCATTTTCACTTTACTTTTACTTTAACTTCACTTTACTTTCACTTTACTTTCATTTTCACTTTACTTTTACTTTACTTTCACTTTATTTTTATTTTATTTGACTTTACTTTATCTTTGCTTTTACTTCACTTCACTTTTATTTTATTTCACTTTACTTTCACTTTACTTTAACTTTACTTTCACTTCATTTTCACTTTACTTTTACTTTACTTTCACTTCAGTATATTTTCACTCTCACTTTACTTTTATATTTCACTTTGGTTGAATTAAAGTTATCTCCAAAAATTTAAAGAAAATTTAAAATCTAAATAAAGTTAAATTTAACAAAAGTGAAAGTGAAGTGAATGTGAAGTGAAAAAGTCCAAAAAAATCCGTGTCACTCAATTAAAATTCGTGCAAATTTATAAAAATGATCCATTATTTAAAATTGCCTCCTCCATATTTCGAAACAGACTCAAAGCCATTAATTACAATCTGTAGTTAAGTATCATGTCATCAACATCTCTTGTCCTGTATTCAATTAATCATTACACTGATTTTTAGCACAAAAGCAAAGATGATAACATGTTTTCAAATAAAATAGAATAGAAATTACAATTATTAATTAATTATATAATTAAACCCAACGTATAATATACACTTCGCTATTACACATATTCTTAATGAATAAAAAACTGAATTAAAACACGAAAAACTAAATAAATGATACGAAAACCTTTTATTGAATTAACAAAGAAAATATCAATCATATTCCCATATATAAATATTTATTTTATGACGATTCAGGAAGTTTTTATTCAAATTAAAACACATAGACTGTGTTGAAAAAGAGAAAAAAAAGTCAATGTATAGCAGAGTAATAAATTAAGTTATTAACTTATTACTAAATGAACATTTGTAACAATTGTGCTTGATTATTTATACGATATAATAATAGATGTGTTATCAATCAATCCAAAGTAATTTACTTGTCTTTAGTGTGGTGAAACTTGAAAGGGGGAATTTCCTACAACTGGGAATTGTTAACTAGAAACTTCTAGTAGTAAGTAGACTATGTCAATACTATCTAATCACCCCATAGTCGAAACTTTCTGGGCAAAGATAATTATTTTCTATAGTTTCAATCCCGGGAGATTAAATAAATGTCAGTCTCGAGAAAAGTGGTACAAAATTCAGGAAACTATTGAAACACGAATCGATTTATTTTAAAGAGTTAATAAAGTAGATGTGAGACAAAATTTTAATATTGGAATAATTGTACTTTTTTTTTATTTGAAATTGCTCTTTTTTTATTTGAAATTGCTTTTTTTTATTTGAAATTACTCTTTTCTTATAGTCAAAGGTTAGAATTTAAATTTTGCGACATTCACTTTTAAAAATATTTGTAGATTTACTGAAAGTGTGTTTAAAACAGCGAAATGAATTTGACTTTGAAAAAAGACGTCTTTAAGGCATCTTGGTTATGCTCTAAAAATTTTCTTTGTCGAGTCAATTAATTTCTCTAAATTGTCTTCTAAAATTGTCACCTTTAGTCACAGGAACTTTTTTTTATCAATTTCTCTAATTTTAAACTTATTTATTCGCTCATTGCTTAACAGCATTTTTCAAACAATAGCAAATCATAAACAATAGCTACAATAATTTAAAACCTTAAAATTTTTATATTTTGACTATGGTCAAAATCTAGTGAACCTAGGCCAACGAAATTTTTTTTTTGAAAACATAAAATTTCCATATTTTCACCATCTACAAAATAAGTATTAAAAAAATCGTAAAATTGTAAAAAGTAATTTTTTCCCCCTTCATTAATTTAGAAAATTAATCGAAAAACCTATTAAAACAACTCTTGAGCGTATCTAATTTATAAAAAACAGTAAAATTTATCAAATTGTTTAAACAATTAATTGTTATTTTTTAATAAACTGTAAGTCTGACTGAAAATTTCTATTATGTAAATTCTTCAATTTGCCATGAGGAAAACTTCTACTAATGATAAAAAATTAATAAATTAAATATTGTTTAAAAAATTAATTGTTATTTTTTTCATAAACTATACTTAGGACGAGAAATTTCTTTTTTTTCCCAATTGTTCAACTTTTCATGTAGAAAAACATATACTAATGCTGAAACTTAAAAAATAAATTAATTAAACATTGTTTAAACAATTATTTGCTATTTTTTTCATAAGTTGTATATAAGATTAAAAAAATTGCATTTTTTCTCAATTTTTCATGAATAAAACTTTTACTGATGATAAAAAATAAAGTAACTAAATATTGTTTAAACAATTAGTTGTTATTTTTTATGAACTATATTCAGGACTGGAAATTTCTTATTTTTTAATTTTCAATATTTTTATATTTTTCAGGGGAAAAACATCTACGAATGAAAAAAATTAATAATTATTTATTCATTAAACAATGTTTTAACAATTAAGTATTGTTATTTTTTTTAATCACATTCAGGACTAGAAATTTCTTGTTTTTTAATTTTCAGTATTTTTATAATATTTTTCAGGAAAAAAAATGTAGGAATGAAAAAAATTAATAATTATTTAATTATTTGTTCATTAAACATTGTTTTAACAATTGAGTGTTGTTATTTTTTAATATATCATATTTAGGGCTAAAAATTTCTATTTTTTCAATTCTAAATTTGTTTTGTAATATTTTTCTGGAGTAAAACATTAACGAATGGAAAAAAATTAAAAATTAATTATTTAAACATTGTTTAAACAATTTCTGAATAACTAATTAAATTTTTATCATCAGTCAATAGTATAATCGTGAAAAATTTTACAATTGAGAAAAAACTAGTAATTTTTTCCCTCGAGCACAATTTATAAAAAAATAACAATTAATTGTTTAAACAATATATTTAATTAATTTATTTTTTATCATTTGTAGATACTTTTTCTACTGAAAAGTTGCAGAATTGAGAAAAAACTTAAAATTCCTGGTCCAAAGTATAGTTTATAAAGAAAAATAACAATTAATTGTTTAAACAATATATTTAATTAATTTATTTTTTATCATTGGTAGATATTATTTCTACTGAAAAGTTGCAGAATTGAGTAAGAACTTAAAATTTCTGGTCCTAAGTACAGTTTATAAGAAAATAACAATTAATTGTTTAAACAATATTTAATTAATTAATTTCTAGTTTATGAAAAAAATGACAAGAATTATTTTTATTACCAATGTTTAGTTAATTCGTTTTCTGTCATAAGTAATTGTTTTTTGTCCTGAAAAGTTGCACAATTGAGAAAAACATAAAAATTTCTAGTTTCTTAAAAAATAATAACAATTAATTATTTAAACAATTGGATAAATTGTTGTACTTGCTTTTATGAATCAGAAAAACTCAATCATTATTTTAATAGGTTTTTTATTAGTTTTTTTGAATTAATAAAGCTAAAAAAAAATTTTTTTACCAGTTTATGATTCTCTAAATTCCTTTTTTGGACAATTGAGAAGAATCTTGTAATTTTTTTGTCTACTCAAACATTATTTTATTATTTATTATTTTATTAAAATAAAATTATTATTTTATTAAAATAAAATTATTATTTTATTAAAATAAAATTATTATTTTATTAAAATAAAATTATTATTTTATTAAAATAAAATTATTATTTTATTAAAATAAAATTATTATTTTAATTAGATTTTTTATTAGTGTTCTAATTTCTAAATTAATTAAGCTAAAAAATAATAATCTTATTATAATGAAAACTTAGTTTGACGTTATATCTGCGTCTTATTTATCATTTACAGCTAAAATTTGCTTATATTTGCTGGGCTATCCTTTAATATATATATGGAAAAGTTAATGTTCCTAAGAATAGTTACTTTAGAATAACCTACTTTTATTATAGAAAACCAGAAGATACTGTTTTCTCACATGTAGTTAAAGTTTAACTCTTCTGAAACAAATTTATTAAACTTGAGGACGATGTTCTCCTCGATGTTCTCTAACTTGTTGATAAACTTTCACGTTACTTTTAGATTTTCCTTAGAAACTTCCATTTGTCTAGATTTCATTTTTAATGTCCCTAAAATTTCCCCTTTAGCATGAATTTCAAAATTTTATTCCACACAAACTTTCAAACTCTCTTGCAAACTTTCCGAAAAAAAACAAACTCCTTGAAATTAATTGAATATTAATTATTAACATTTTGAGAATTATTCGTAACAATTCTTAAACTATTTCGATTACAAGTTTTCTTTGTATAATTTTTGTTAAACATTCATTTAAACTTGTAGAAAAAATTTTTGAAAATAATTTATTTTAATAAAAAACTTTTTTATTTATAAAACATATTTTTTAAAAATTTTAATTAACATTTTTTTCTAGCTTTCTTTTTAAAAAATTGACGAAATAATTACAAGGATATTTTTAAACGGAAAATCGATTCCTATGAAATTTTTGAAATATGAAAATGGGTTAAAATTGATTTCTTCTTTATGTGCGCTTGTCGATAAGTCAGAGCTTTCGACTTTCGAGCTTGAAAGTTGGATAAAGAAGTTCTCTTTGAAATTTTATATTATACGCAGAAGGTATGTAACGGAAAGCACAAAAGTGAGCTTTTCTGTTCAAAGAGAATTCTTCTTTACCATTAGTCAGAAATTAATAACTGCTTCAAGTTAAATATAAATTTTAATCAATACTTTCGTATTTTCTAATATTAAATATTTGAGAATGAAAAGTGCAAAAATTTGCTAATAATCAAATTCTCTTTTTTCAATCATTAGCGCCAGAAAGACACTCTAAGCTTATGAATAATTATTTTTCGCAATTAATTTACATTTTTGAACTAAAATATAAAATATAAAGTATAAAATATAAACTATAAAATATAAATAAATAAATTTAATAAAAAACAATTTAATTAAACAGAATTTTTAATAGAATTCCAAGTTTTAGATTTGTAGGAAAATTTTTTCGATAATAGATATTTTGAGTACCTTTTAAAAATTTTTTCAAAAGAATTTTATGTTCCTTTTGAAATAAATTTCAAATTAAAAAAAATATCAATTTTCTGTTGTTTTTTCCAACTTTGGCAATTTTAGAGCAAAATTAAGTATTCTTTTTAGTCGAGAATAATTTATTGAAATTTTATATATAATTTATTGAGAGTCAGTAAATGAAAAAGAGGGAAAAATCAAATAAGGGAAAATTTTTTTTTTCTTATATAACAAACGTAATTTTATTTTACGAATACCTTTTGCTTCCTCATCATGATCAGCAAAGAATTTGCTTCTTCAAGCGATTTTTTGTTTTATTTTGCATCATTCTCGAGTTTTCCTTCAGTGCTGACTCGCATTTTCTTCTTTTATTGCAAGTTTCTATTTTTTCGTTCAAACTAATATTAGGCATATATATATATAATTTAGAGACAACATAAAGTATAGTATTAACATAAATCAATGAAATTGAATTTCATTCTGTGGAAGATTTATTCCATAAAAAAAACTCGTAAAGAGAAAATCGATAAAATGTTAAAGTAGAAAAAAAAATAATTTCTATAAGTTTTATTAATTTTTACAAATATTACAAATTTTTAAAAGTAAATATATTTAATTTTCATAAATTTAATATAAATTTTAAAAATTTTTATTAAAAAATTTAATGAATGGAAAATTAATTTATGAATATTTAATTTCTTAAATTGTAAAATACAAATATTAAATAGTTTTTATAAATTTTACAAATATTTAAAAATAAATTTTTTAAATCTTCATAAATTTTATAAATTTTATAAATTTTTATAAAGAAATTTAATTGAAAATGAAAATAATTTTCTAATATTTAATATTTCAAATTGTAAAATACAAATATTGAATACTTTTTATAAATTTTTATAAATTTTCATAAATTTTACAAATATTTAAATAGTAAAGTTTTTGAATTTTCGTAAATTTTATAAATTTTTATAAAAAAAATTTAATTAAAAGAAAATTAATTTTTCAATATTTAATACTTTTAAGTTATAAAATACAAATTTCAAATAGTTTTTTATAAATTTTCATAAAAAATTCATTGAGAAGAAAATTAATTTTCGAATATTTAATAATTTTAAATTATAAAATACAATTTTTAAACAGTTTGTAAATTTCAGATAAAAATAGCTTTTCAACTATCGATTTAACTTGATTTGAAAAATAAACTTCGCTTATGGGTAATAATTTGAATTTTTAAAATAAAACTAACTTTTAAATAAAAAATAAATTTTTCGTTAGTTAATTTCTAAAAAGCTTCATAATTATGAGATAAAATGAAAAACGTAATTTCCCAAAGTTAATAAATTCATTTTTCCAAAAAAATGGAGGTAAATAAAAATTTAATATTTCAAATACCTGATAAATCGATTTGTTGAACTTAAAAAAATATTAACGAAGGATTTAAAAATTAAAAAATTTTCAGACATTTGTCAAAAATAACATATAATTTTTTATACTTTTGATTAGAAAAAGTTATTAAAACATTAAAGTCACTTAATTATTAGTTACAGTTTAATTAAAAACTAAAAAGAATAAAGAAATAAATAAACAATTAAAAAAAATTAAATTTACTAAAAACTAACAAAATTCGTATGAAAATGAGTGAAAATTAAATTTACTAAAATCTAAAAAGAATTCGTATGAAAAATTCAAAAAATTAAATTTACTAAACTCTGGAAAAGATTCGTATTGCGATAATTAATGAAATTTTTTCTATTTAAAAATTAACTGTGCAATGGTTATTTGAGAAATGCCATTTCTTTCAATTTCTTAAAATAAAAAATTATCGATTTATCAGTTTTCGAAAAGTTGCTTCTGAAATATTGAATTTTTTTTAATAGGTCAGTGAATTTAATCTTGTTCAGAAAATTACGATTCTTTTTGTTTATTTATAGATAACTTTACAGTACAAAAAGATAATTTTTGCTATAGAATAAAAATTTGTTTGAAATCCAGACAATAAAAAAAATTTGTTAGGTTTTTCATTTATCAATGTAATTTCATATGAAATTCTAAATGTTCTTTTTTAGTAAAGAGAAAATTTGTTAAAGAAAAATTTTCCCGCACAATCAAATTCGAAAGTGTATTCGTATTTGAAGTTTTTTTTTCTAAACAGAAAATAATTTTTCGGTACTTGATTTTGCCCCACTTTTTCCTCAAAGCTTATACACAGGGTCACGACCTGTTGCTGTATACGAAATATTGATTTTCCCGTTACGTGCACACTTTTCACTGTCATTTTTTTTTCTTTAAATTTTCTTGTAAAATTAAAACGGACTTTCGAGTTTTATACTTATCGCCTAAGTGGCTGAGGGCAGTTAATGGTAAAATAAAATATGAAATAATTTTTTATGGCTGGTAATTTTTTTTTTTCATGAAAGAAATTGAATTGTCATGGTTTGTTAGATTTAAAGAAATATTGACTTTAATTTTCATATTATTTTGTAAGAAAAAAATATTTTATTTTGTAAAAAAATATGGTCGCTTTTTGAAAATGAATAAATGGTGAAAAGGCGACACTTTTTCATCCAGGAGGAAAGAAAATCGAGGAAGCATTTTTTTTTGTAACTTGTTTAAAGCAAATATTTTGGCATCTCTGCCCTTTTTGACTGAATCGTACAATTGTGCATTGTTGACTCAAACCAATTCTTTCTTTCTATGATTTTATACCCCGCGTTCTTCTATGACCATTTTCATTTTGTTTTCTCTCTAAAATCTGTCTCTTTTAATTTTTTTTTCTTTTTTTTCTTTTTTTTTCTTTTTTTCTTTTTCTTCTTTTCTTCTTTTTCTCCTTTTTCTTTTTTTTCTTTTTCTTCTTTTTCTTCTTTTTCTTTTTCTTCTTTTTCTTCTTTTTCATATATTGTACATTGAAATACTTTTACAAAATTTAACATAATTTGCTCTCCGTACATTTAATTCAAAAAAAGAGGAAATTGAAATTTGTTTAAAAATTATGATTAAAAAATAGAAAATATATAAATTTCATTCAAAATTTTTATTTGTCAATAACAATATTGTTCAAGAACTCATTATTTTCTTTTCGGAAGAAAAATATTATACATATTTCCGTTTCTTAATTTTTTTTTTACAGAAAATTCTCAATTCTCAATTCTCAATCTTCTTTTTTAAATAAATATTTAATTATTATTATTATTTTTTCACAGAAATTAAGATTTTTAAAAATGTTCAACTTCAAACTTTTTTTAAATTAAACAACTTATAAAATTATTATCATTATTTTATACCAAATATATTATTGTCGCTGTAACTTATTGAGAATTATTTTCATCATTTAAATTCAATTATTATTTTCTAGAATTTTCCACTAAAATTCTTCTCAAAATCAACTATTTTTCATAATTTTCGAAAAATTTTGTTTGAGAATTAGCAAATACGCATTAGTTTAAAATTCAATTTTACCAAATTTCGAATATATTCGGTGTTTTAATTAAAAACACTGTATGAAAAAATTTTGAAATTTTCCCAAAAAAAATTTAGGAACGAAATTTAACTAATAATTTAAAAAATACTAAAATTGATAAGAAATTTTTCTAAAAAATTATCGAAAACTTCCTATAAATTAGAGAACATTCCCATGAAATAATGTAGAAAAAATGTCAAAAAGAAAAAATTTTGTTTACACGTTTAGAAAATTTTTCTATGATGAAAATATAGAAAAATTTATGAGTATTTAGAAAAATTTTCATTTCATTAAATTTTTTTTAACTTAAAATTATTGAAAAAAGGCATTTAAAGTTTTTCAAAAAAATTAATTCTTCAAAATTGCCAATTAAATGAATAGAAAATTTAAATTTTTAAATATTTTGATTTGAAGCCTTTCAAAAATTATTTAATTATTTAACTCGAAAGTAAATAATTTATTAAATAAAAGATTTTTTCAAAATTTAACTCTTATATAGAATTTAATCAAGAAATTTTTTTAATAATTGAATTCTTTTGACGAATTTAAATTAAATTTTTAAGAATAGACACATTTTTTGGAGAATTTGATTAATTTTGTACTAAAAATAATTAAAAATTCTTCGATGAACTTTTTATGAAAAAAATTTAACTTTTATCAGAAGTAGTTTATTATTTTTGAAAATCACTGAATTCGTTCAAATATTTTATTTTTATTTTATTTTTTTTATTATTTTTATTTTATTTTTTTTATTATTTTTTTTAATTTTTTTTATAAAATTCATTTAATTATTGCCAAGAAATGAATAAAAAATTACTTAATGATTGAATTTATGTAAAATTTTTATTTTTAATGAAAGAAATATTATGTTGGAGTACAATATTATACAGTTTTTTTTAAACTTAAATTCTTTTGGTAAATTAATTGAAAAATACTAAACATTGAAAGTCATTGAAATATAGAAAATTTTTCAAAACAATTAAATTTTTTAGAAGAATTTTGTTATTTATGAAAATAATCATCATTTTTATGAGAAATTTCCTGTTAACTAAAATTTTTCTTTAATTTCATTACTTTTAAGTTTTAATAAAATTACAATTAAATATGTATTTACAAATTTAACTATAATTTTAAAAAGAATTCGAATTACTCAAATTTTTCAAGTCTAAGTTTTTTGAAAATTTCCTATTAAATTCATTAAAAATTGAAATTTTGTAAAATGTCCAAATAAATTGATTAAAAATTATAATTTTTAAAAATTTTCAAGTAAATTAATTAAAAATTAAAGTTTTATAAAATTTCAAACGAGCAGTCTAATTTTTGTCAGATCCACAAAAAGTGCTTCTACCAAGCAAAATTTTAACACTACAATTTTTTCAGAGTTTAGTGGTGGCGACTTTTTTCTAGTCTCATTATCATTCTATCTACTTGCTTATGCAGTCTTGAGAGTTAAACTCGATCTCCTAGGATTTTGTTCACGACTTTTTAAAATTAAATGTAATGCAGAATACTTGAATTGAATTCCACTATATTGAAAATGTTTTTAATAAAATTAAAAATGTGAAAAAGTATTTCAGATTTTTTACAAAAAAAAATTTATTCTTCCACCAAATTGTCATTTCGAAAAGACTTGACGATATTGTGAATTTGTTACAAAATAGAAAATTAACATCTAAGACAGCTTTATGCTAAAAAGGGATGCTTTCTAATTAAATCATTTGACACTTTCCTGCGTTAAAAGTACTTGCCCAATTACAGAAACAAAGCAGAGTACTATAATTTTCAATTAAATTTTCAACAGAGGAACATCTTGTACTTCTACTCTTATATAGATCGCATTAAGGCGACACTATAAAAGTATCCTCTATATAAAGGTTTAATATTATGGTTCTTGATTTCTTTAATTTTTCAGATAAAAGAAATTAAAATGAAAAGAAAAATAGCAAGTTTGGAGACTGATATGAAAAGAATTTCCTCCGTTAACCATGACCCAAATATCGTCTCCAGTTTAAGACGCGAATAGCAGTATTTTGAAATTAAAAGCAAAAAAAAAGAAGAATAAAAAGAAGAAAAGAAAAACAGCGAGCTTATTACGATCTTTTTATTTAATTTTTCACCCTCCATTTATTGTCTCTTCAGATCTGAAATTCAGAGCAAGTCTTTTTTAAAATATGACTAAATTTTTTTTAAGCACCGTTTAATATTAAAATTCTCCCGTAATTTACAATTTCAATAAAAACATCTCTTTTATTTTTATTATAAATGTCCTTACGTTATTTTACTAAATTTACACGAAACGTCGAAACGAGAGAGAAAAAGAGAGAGAGAGAGTTCAGTAAAAGTATACAAATTACAAATAAAGACTGTAAAAAGAATCTAAAAATACGACTTTAATTATGTAATAGAATTTTAATTCAAAACTATAACTTTTATTATAACAATGCAGTCCTACAGATTATTTATATAATTACAAAAAAAAAATTGCTTCAAATGTATTGATTTTCAATATGTTACGTATGATCAATCAACAATTCAGTTTTTTATGTACCGTTGAAAGGTATATGTCATTTATTTCTGACACATATTCATTAGATTTTCCATTTAAATATCTGCGTCGTCATGTGTATATTTTCCTATCCATTTTCTCTATTTTCTGAATAGAAAATGCATTAATTCCCCTGAAATGTGTTAAAATTGTGAAATATAAATTTTTGTCACCTTTCGTCCATTTGTCTTCTTTTTTTTGGTGTTAAACCTGAAATATATAATTTCTCCTTACAATTCTTTATTAGAAGCAAAAAGGAACATTTTTTTACCAAAAGAGAGGAAAGGATAGGAGTAAAAAATTAAGAAAATGGGGTGCTATTCTGTATTTTCACTTCAGTTTCAATTCACTTTCACTTTAGCTTCACTTCACTTTAATTGCACTTTCACTTTCACTTTACTTTTACTAGTTTACTACACTTTCACTTAGTTTTCACTTCACTTTAATTTTACTTTACTATTAATACACTTTCACTTCAGTTTCACTTTACCTTCACTTTAATTTTAATCTCTCTGTACTTTTACTTTACTTACACTTCAGCTTCACTTCAGTTTCACTTCATTTTAACTTTACTATCACTTCACTTTAATTTTACTTTCATTTTACTTTACTTTTAATACACTTTCACTTTACCATCACTTTAATTTTAATCTCTCTGTACTTTTACTTTACTTACACTACAGCTTCACTTCAGTTTCACTTCACTTTCACTTTACTATCACTTCACTTTAATTTTACTTTCATTTTACTTTACTTTTAATACACTTTCACTTCACTTTCACTTTACCTTCACTTCACTTTAAGCTCACTTTATTTTACTTTCACTTTCACTTCACATTCACATTACATTTATATTCACTTTCACTTCAATTCCACTTTACTTTCACTTCACTTTTGTTGAATTAAAGTTATCTCCAAATTGTTAAGAAAATTTTGAATGTAAATAAAGTTAAATTCAACGAAAATGAAAGTAAAGTGAAAATAAAGTGAAAGTAAAGTAAAAGTGAAGTGAAAGTAAAGTGAAAGTAAAGTGAAAGTAAAGTGAAAGCGACGTGAAAGGGAAGTGAAATTAAAATTAAATAATTAATTATTAATTATTATTAATTATTTTTATTAATTAATTAATTAATTTATTAAATCGATTTCAAACGATATGGAGTGACGTCAAAAAATAAAAACGGATGAAAAACAATATTAATAATACTTCGTGTACAGAACAACATTGCCTCAAAGCTCATTTATCACTTCAACTTTGCTATCTGGTTGAAAATCGAAAATATCAAAATAAATCCAGATTTGTGTTCGACGTGGGAAAGTTCGCTTAGATAAACATTCATATCCTGATACAGGTTGGCAAAAGAAATTTATATTATTTTAGTTCCTGACATGATTGAAACAATGATAATCTATAATTTTGGAAATACGTATTTTACGAATGAGTTTCACAAGAATTGTGAAAGATGAACAACAATGATTTAGATAAAAATCATCAATCTATCACTATGGAACTTTTATATCGAGACTTATTTGCTTAAAAAAATTTTAAAACCCAACAAATTTTCACTTTTTACGTTTTAACATTCACCTGAAAAAATTTCATTTTTAACTTTCACCTAAAAAAATTTCACTTTCTATTTCAACCAAAAAAATTTCACGTTTGCCAAAAAAAAATTCACTTTCATCCAAAAAAATTTTAACCCAAAAATATTTTCAATTTTGTCAATAAAATTTCCATTTTGAATTTAACTTTAGAAATTTTCCACTATCACGAAAAAAAAATTCCACTTTCAACTTCACCCAGAGAAATTTTGACTTTCAATTTTAACTTTCGCCCAAAAAAAAAATTCCATTTTCAATTTCACCGAACAAATTTTCACTTTCAATATTTAATTTTTTTTATGAAATTGTAAGTAAAAATTTTTTTTAGGTGAAAGTTGAAAGTGAAAATTTTTATTGGCAAAGTTGTATTAAAAGTAATTAAAAATCTTTCGATGAACTTTATTATTTATGAAACAAATTTAACTCTTATCAGAAGAAGTTAATTACTTTTAAAAATAATTGAACTCATACAAATATTTTATTATTTATGAAATTCATTAAATTATGTCGAAGAAGTTTATAAAAAATTTCTTAAAAATTGTATTCCTGTAACATTTTTAATTTTTACGAAAGAAATTCAATGTTGGAGTACAATATTTTTAGGGGAAAGTTGAAAGAGAAAAATGAAATTGAAAATGAACATTTTTTTAGTTGGAAATGAAAGTGAACATTTTTTTGAGTGAAAATGAAAGTGAAAATTTTTTTGAGTGAAAATAAATTTATTTTCGATAAAATGGAAAGTGAAAAATTGTTGGGTGACAGTTGAAAGTGAAATTTAAAGTGAAATTCGTCCTTTACGTCATTTGAATTTTTTTATCTAATATTTTCTTGTCTTTGCACTGGAACAAAGCTAAAAATTGCAGTTGAGAATAAAAATTGTCAAATTATTATTTAAATTAGGTTTGAATTTGTCAAGGGAAAAGTAAAATTCGTCCTTCAACCAACGCCACCGAGTTGCTGAGTTGCTAGAATTCTAATTAGGTTAAAAATTACAAAACACAAATTTTTGAGAAAATTAACAGAATAATCAAAACGAAATTATAACAGAAGATTGGAAGGGAGCGTAACATTAGTGAACTTTAAAGAAATAATCAGTTGTCAATATTCGATTACATTCAAAATTTCAAATTTTATAATTTTCTTAAGAAAATTAAAACTGGAAGTCAAATTCAATGTAAATGGTGCAAAGTCCTCGTATACTGAAAATATCGTTGAATTGTTAAAAAGAACAATTATAATTACCTGGGATAAATAACAATTTATGGTTAATTTAATTTGGTTAATTTTAAGGTTTAATTTATTTGAATTTTATTTAATAAGTATATATATATATATATATATATATATATATATATATATATATATATATATATATATATATATGATAATTATTACTATTTTTTAATAAACCCTTTAGTACAAAAGTACTTAATAAATAATAAACAAAAAAAATGTAAAAATAATAAACAAAAAAATGTAAAAATAATAAATATAAAAATATAAATAAAAAAATAAATAAAAGTACTTAATAAATAAATGTATTTATTATCTAGTATTAAGTTACTATAAAAAAAAATTATGAAGAAAATTATAATTGTAAAAACATTCATCTATAGCCAAGTATATGTAGACTAAAGGCGAATGTATAAACAAATAAATGTAAAGTGAACATGAATATATAATATTTAAGTACAACTATAGTTTCTAAGGTGAACGAACTTATTATAAAAACAAATAAATTTCACTAACAAAGAAAAACACGTTATACGCTCAGATAAAAACAGCTTTGTAGGAGAATTGATTTTCTAAATTATTCAAGCGATTAAACTAAAATCGAGATTAAAATTATAAATTAAATAGAAATAAAAACAGTTTTATTAGGGAAATTTAATTATTTAAAAAAAATTTTATAGTTACTGCTTTAAATAATTTCTATCTTCTTTTTATTGAGCTTCAAATAACACAATCGTACACTGAAAAAAAAATTTATTTGATTCAAATAACCGATTATTTGTCTATAATCAAATAAATATTTACTTGAATCAAATAATTTTTATTTGAATCAATTAATTAGTATTTGCTTCAAATACTGAAATATTTGATTCAAATACAATTTATTTGATTCAAATGCAATTTATTTGATTCAAATGCAATTTATTTGATTCAAATAAAAATTATTTGATTCAAGTAAATATTTATTTGATTATAGACAAATAATCGGTTATTTGAATCAAATAAATTTTTTTTCAGTGTACTAGTCAGAATATTTAATCAACACATGTTTGTTAACAAACATTAAAATAAATAGATTCACTAAATAAAAATTTTTCTAATTTACTAAAAATTACAATTATTCAGTTTTTTTTTGGAGAAAATGCATAATTTTTGGTGCTTTAGAAGATTTTATAAATTTAAGAGGTAGAAAAGGGGGGAAAGGTGAAATAGATAAAGAAAGAAATAAATTTTCAAAAATTTTAAAGAAAGTTTTTCTTTTGAAGAAACTTAAAATATTTGAAATTTTTGAAAAGAAGTTTTTGGACTTTTGGTGTTGGGAGAAATAAGAAATAGAAACGGTTTTTGCTCCAAACTTAAAGCGGAGAATATTATGTTTGTGTAAAACGAGTATTATAAATTTATAATATTATATAAAGCTTGCCTTTCATATAAGAGACGAATTACGTTGACAACGGGACAATTGAACTTTTTCTTCAAAAAAAAAAAAAAAAAAAAAAAATCCACAAAGTATGGAAGAATATATTGTAAATATCTAGAGTTATATCTGTCGATTGAGAAGTAAAAGGAGGATCCGGAGTTAAAATGTTGTGGTAAATTCTGCAGTAAAGTCCAAAGAAATAATCTCAGTAGCAACAATAAAGATTCACGGACACAATTGAAATTGATCCACATTGAAGTGAAAAATCCAAGTCGGATATAACATAGGCTTCTTCTTCTCCTAATAATAAAGTCACGAGTTTTAAGAAGCAAAGATTAGTTATATCGATTTTACGATAATTATTATTATTTTACAATCGATTTTTATTTATTTATTTAAAAAAAAAAAAATTTTTTTAATCAAATTCATATTCACATTTTTTTCTACTTTAATTTTTAAAAATAGAATTAGTAACAAAAAAGTAAAAATCTTTATTTTTAAAAAACCCTTTTTAAAAAACACGCAATTTTTATTTTACATTTTCCTTTTTTTCTCTCGTGTAACGTATTTTTTCCAAATACGCTTCTTTTTGACTGAAAAATGTTCACTAACAAGATTAAATATGTTCTCGAAAAAGGGATTTTTTTTAGACTCGCCCTCTTTTATGGTTTCAGTTTCAGTTCTTGATGCATAGCTTTGAATGCAGAGATAGAGAGAGAAAGACAAAACTTCACTTTAGTTTTGCTTTGTGCATAGAAAATTACCAAGGGAAAAGAAAAAAAATCTCTTCTTCTTCTTCTTCTTCATTATATGATACTGAATGGCTTTATACTTTCGATACCTTAGCTCTGTTTTATTTTTAAGTATTCCCTTTGTCAATTTCTTGATGAAGCTGATGAGTGTTATAAGATTCTTTTTCTTTATTATTCTTCTAATTTAGATTTTTTTATTCAGAAACTCCACATGCATTATTAATGAATGTTTTCAGAGAAACAAGAATTTTGAAAAATTAGTAATTAATTAATAAATAATAATAATAAAAATAATAATAATAATAAAAATAATAATAATAATAATTAATAATTAATTAGTATTTAATTAATTATATCTTGAATTTGGTAAATTTTTTTCAACTGATGGAAAAATTTTTCATGATTGGTTAGAATTTTTATTGATGTAGTGATTAAAAAATATTTCGAGATATTTAAAAGATTATTTATTAAAATTGAAATTCGGTGTCTGATAATAAAATTTTATAGTATATGATTTAATATCTCAGACCAAATTTTTTGAAAGTTGACGGATTTTTTTCAATTTTTTAATAAAATTCTTAGAAAGGATAAAATTATTTTTAAAAATTTTTGTAAATTCAATCACTGTCAATATATCTACTAATTTGGTAAAAAATCTGATAATAATTAAATTGTAAAAAAAAAAATTTTATAAACCTTTTCATAAACACTCAATTATTTTTATAACTAAAATTTTTACGTCCGGATTTCAATCATTTACAATGTTATTAATTAAAATGCAATTTTCACTAATTTGTTGAAATAATCAATTATTTAAAATACAATTTTCACTAAATTTTTGAAAAAAATCTATTATTTAAAAATTAAAATACAATTTTCACTAAATTTTTGAAAAAATAAATTATTTGAAATGCATTTTTCACTGAATTTTTGAAAAAAATCAATCATATAAAATACAATTTTCACTGAATTTAAAAAAAAATCAATTAATTAAAATTATATTTAAAAAAAAATTCTCTACGGAAATTTAATTATTTTCATTGCAATTTTAATCGAATTTCTTCAAAGAATTTTAATTTTAATAAAATTCTTCGCAGAAATTCTATTATTTTCAGAAATCTTAATAAAATTCTATATAAAAGAACTAAATTATATTTTTAACAGAGTTTAAATTAAATTCGTCGATAAACTGAAAATATTATTCTTCTCATAAAATAAAATTCTTCGCGGTAACTCAACTGTTCTATTATAAATTATTATAAATAATAAAACACTTTAGATAAATTCGATTTTTATGAATATAATTTTAATAAAATTTCATCAGTAATTAAATTATTTACAAAAATCATGATAAAATTCATTAAAAAAAATCATTTTTGACAAATATTCAATTCTTCCAGAATTTTTTATTTTCATATTTAAATAATTGAATTTTCGTAAAACTTTTTAGTTTTTAATAAAAATTGATTTAAAAATAAACTTTTAGTTAAAATTTTTAGATATAATTATTTAAAAATCATTATCTAAATGCGTAAATTATTAGAAACATTTGAATTTTCGAAAATATTTTTCTTATTTATCAAGATAATGAGTGTAAAAAAACCGAATTTATTTCACAGAAAATTTAACTAAAATTGTATTTAAAATAATTGACTTCTCTCAAACAATTTTATGAAAATATTTAAAAATAATAAAATCCCTATAGTAAAAAGTTCTTATATTTTTGTAAATAAATGAATTCTTCTGAAGATTCTAAAGAAACCTTTTTTTTAAATAATTGATTTTTTCGAGGAATTGAAATTAAATTTTTTAACAATAATAATTATATTTCTAAGCACTTTCTGTAAAGTTGTTTTGAAAATGAATTGAAATCTTTCGATGAATTTTATAATTTACGATGAAAATAATTGAATTCTTGCTAAAAAATTTATTAAACTATAATTTTATTTATTTTTATTTTTTATTTTCATTTTTAACTATTTAATTTATTTTATTTAACTTTTCAAAAATAATTGAATTCTTGAGAAGAATTCAATTATTTATAACAATAATTAAATTCTTGCGAATGATTTTATTCAGATTTAACAAAAAAATTGAATTTTGACGAAAAAATTTTAGTTGTGAAAATAATATTGAATCTTTCGATTAATAAATTCAAAATAGCATTAAAAATGTAAAGTAATTGAAATTATACCATAAATTATATTATTTATGAAAATTTTTGAATTATTGCGAACGATTTTATTAGAATTTTGTAAAAAAATTGATTTTTTACGAAGAAATTTTTACCTTTAAAAATAATTGAATTCTGTGAAAATTTTATTATTAATGAAAAAATACTAAATATCGAAAAAAATAATAGTTTAAAAATTTCGATTAAAATTTTTGCCAATATTGAAAATTATTGAATTATTGCGAACGATTTTAGTAGAATTTTGAAAAAAATTGATTTTTTAAGAAGAAATTAGTACTTTTAGAAATAATTGAATTCTGTAAAAATTTTATTATTAATGAAAAAATACGAAATGTTGAAATTAAAAATAATTTACAGATTTTTATTCTAATTGTCGAGAATAATTTTTTTCTTTTTTGGTATTACAAGAATTTAAAGTAGTAGAAATTTAAAAAGCAGAAATAGTATAGCTTTTAGTGACTAAAATTACTAAATATTTAAATATAAATAATTTTTCGGATAATTAGGAAACAACGAGGAAAATAAAATGCAGAATCAAATTTTTGTGAATTTTGTCAATATAACGGCAATTTTGTCATAAAATGAGTTTTTTAGTGGTCAAATTTATTTTTTAATAGCTACTTTTTACAACTTTTTTCGTGCTTAAAACAACTTTTTGATTCTTTTAAGAATTAATCATCAAATACGAAGCTTGCTATAGTAATAATAATTTTATTATTTAAATTTAAATTTAAATATTTTTTTTTATTTACATTTTTTTTTTTATTTACATTTTTTTCTTTATTTACATTTTTTCTTTATTTACATTTTTTTCTTTATTCACATTTTTTTTTTATTTACATTTCTTTTTTCTTTATATGGGTAAAAATTATGACTCTATATAAAAGCAAACAAAATGAAAAAGTAGTATTTTTGTAACTTAAAATTTTTTTTTTCTAAATTTTTTTTTTTAAATCCAATACCGACTTTAATTGACAAGGAAAATAAAATCCATGGTGAACCGTACGATGAGAATCGAGGACTTTGATTTAGAGCATTTTCCCATTAAAGCAAGATGGCGCCAATGCGTCGAAGACTTGAAAAAGCTGTCGTTGTGGACCAGGCAACTCAGTTAGTGGTGCGACTCCGTTTGAGTCGGACCAATGCTCCTCTCGTTATACGGCACGCGCAACAGGACCAGAACTGTCTGATCCAATAGTGATATTTTCTACTGTGATATTTATGTACATCTAACTTCATGAGCTACCTTTCTAAAAGTGTCATGCATTGATGAATTTTTTTTTATTATTTTTTTTATTTTTCGAAAACATGTATTCAATGTTTCTCACCTGACGTTTGCTCCTCTCTATTCATATATAAATGATAATAATCAACTGTTGTTTTGTGGTAGAAACATTAAATGTCGTTCACATGATCAGCGTCAAGGTAAACGATGCTTTTCAATGCCCAGTAAAAATATGTAGAATAAAATTAATAAATTTTTCCCCCAAAAAATTTTTTCACTCTTTATATTCGAAAAAAGGGAATTTTAAAGTTTAAACACAAACAAAAATTGCAAAAATAGAGAAGTGAACAGAATAATAATACTTAGAGGAATATAATTCAAAAAAAAAAAAACCAAATTCTTCTGGTTCGAAAACTAAAAAAATAACAAAAACAATAAGAATAATGAAAGTACGAAAAATAACAGAAATAATAAATATAAGAAAAATAACAAAAAAATAAAAAAAACAATATAAATAACGATAATAACAAAAACAATAAAAATAATAAAAGTACGAAAAATAACAAAAATAATAAATATAAGAAAAATAACATAAAAATAAAAAAACAATAAAAATAACGAAAATAACAAAAACAATAAAAATAACGAAAATAATAAAAATAATAAAAATATAAAAAACAGTACTAGTTTCGAAACAACCAAAAAAAAATCGATTCATTATATAAAAAATATTCTTCTACCAAATTTTTTTTTAATGCAATGACAAAAAACCCTTTTTTAAAAAAATAAAAATTACTTTGTCTCTAAAAGGGAACTTTGCAGAATAAATGGCGATATACGAACTTTTAATACATAAAATTGCTTTTTAAAACCTTTATTTCACATAAAAACTAGAATGGAAAATTTTATGGAAAATATGTAAAACTGTTTTTTTCTAAATAATGAGAAATATTTTTTACCTGGAAATTTACATTCATAATGAATAAACGAATGAATATTCGTAGAAAGGAAAATATTCTAAATGTTTTTTTCTCTTAGAGATTATAACATTGATAAAAAGCGAACTCCTTTTAATTAAGAACATAAAATGCTTGTTTTAATTCCTGTAAAATATATTATATTCAAAGAATATTCTTTTTGAAAAGAATGAAAAATGTGCGCTCTATTCAAAACAAAACAAAAAAAATCATATATTCATCTTTTATAAAACTGATGATGATGATGATTTTGTTTCATATTTATAAAATAAAATGAATAATACACGTATATATGTATTTCACGTTTTAAAAATACACACGGAGGATAATCAATGTCTCTGAACTTTCGATATTTTACCCTGAAAGAGTGATAATGGAAAAGAGAAAATTTCAGCGAAGGTGAAATTGATTCGAGCAGAAGGAAAGTTTCATGTGGAAAGTTTCAGTCTCACCTGTTACACTTGCGGTCGTTGAAAGAGTGATATCTCGTGAAGTTGTTCCTTCCCTTTTCGTTGCTTTTGTATTTCAGTGGAAGGATTTTTATTTAGAATTATTTTTTTTAATTATTTTTTTTTATTTTTTTTTTATTATTTTTTTAAATTATTTTTTTAAAATTGTTTAACAATTTTTCTCTTTTTTTATTTAAAATATGTGTAATTTTCATTATGGAGTGAAATTTATTTATACAATTGTTTTAAATTCTTGATAAATTGTGAGATTTGTATTTCATATCGATTTTCTTTTTTAAAATTAAACTACGCACATGTCGAAGTAATGAATATATTTGGTATTAATTATCACATAATATTACGATAACAGTGTTACATTACAAAATTATTAATTTTGAGTAAATTGTTTTTTCGAATTATTAAAACTATAATTAATTAATTAATAAATTAATTAATCTATCAATGTAACCTATTTAGTAAAGCTTTTTGAATTATTTTCAAATCTCCTTCAAACTTTTGTACAATTAATCTTTAGTGTCTTTTAACAATATTGTAACAGAAAAAAAAATTTCACTTCATTTTCAGTTCAATTTCACTTTATTATTAGTTTAATTTCACTTCATTTTTGGTTTAATTTCACTTCGATTTCACTTCAATTACACTTCACTTTTACTTCGCTTTTACTTTACTTTCACTTTACTTACACTTTACTTTCACTTTACTTTTACTTTTCATTCACTTTTCTTTCACTTTTCTTTCACTTTACTTTCACTTTACTTTCCCTTTACTTTCACTTTACTTTCACTTTACTTTTACTTTACTTTTACTTTACTTCTTTTGAATTTAACTGTTTTTAAATACCAAATTTTCATAACTTTTCGAAAATAAGTTAAATTCAATAAAAATGAAGTGAAACTAAAGTGAAAGTGCAATGAGAGCGAAACGATAGTGAAGTGAAAGTGAATTTAAGTCACAGAATGTCGATTCAAATACTGAACTTCAATTTCACTTCATTTTCACCGCATTCATATTTCACTTTCACTTTAGTTTCACTTTACTTTCACTTCATTTTCACTTCCCTTTATTTTTGTTGAATTTAACTTAATTAAAGTTCCAAACTTTCTTATCAATTTTCTTATAAGTTAAATTCAATAAAAATGAAGTGTCAGTGAGGGTGAAGTGAAAGTTAAGTGAAAGATAAGTGAGAGTAAAGTAAAAGATAAGTAAGAGTAAAGTGAAAAATAAGTGAGAGTAAAGTGAAAAATAAGTGAGAGTAAAGTGAGAAATAAGTGAGAGTAAAGTGAAAGTTAAGTGAAAGTCAAATGAAAGTGAAGTAAAAGATAAGTGAGAGTGAAGTGAAAGCCAAGTGATAATAAAATGAGAGTTAAATGAAGAAATAAAGTAAAAGGAAGAGTGAAGTGAAAGTTAAGTGAAAGTCAAGTGAGAGTGAAGTGAAAGCGAAATAAGAGTAAAGTAATAATAAAGTGAAATGAGAAAAAAACAAAAAAAAATGTTTGTTACTAAATTAATAATATTTAACGATAATAAAACCCTGTTGTCTGATACAGCAAAAAAAAACCAGTAGAGTGGTGATTCAATTTTTTCCCCCTTTTTAATTCTGTTTCATGTTTAACGTAATTAAGACCTAAAAGAAGTCGGGAGTTATATGGAACCTAAATAAACAGAAAGAAAGATAAGAGCGTAACATATTATTAGCTTAATGTAAAATTTAAACATTACTATATTCTGAGATATAAATAATATTTTTTTCATAATGAAAACCTTTTTATTAAATTAATCATTTTTCACTCTCCTAAATCGTTAGTATTTTTGTTTTTTCTTGTTTTAAAATTAATTACCAACTTTATCAGAGTTCTAAGACAAAAAAAATTTATTCCAAACAGTCGAATTTTGAATAAAAGGAAAAAATTGTTTTCATTACTTTTTAATGATAAATTTTTTTGAATAAATTATACAATTAAAAAATTATAAAACATGTTGATGAATAAAACTATTAAAAAATACTTTCTCATTTTTGATGAGAATGGAATTATAATAAATTTTGATAAATTAAACAATTGAAAAATTATAAAAAATTTTTTAAAACTATTTTAAAAGTACTGAATGTTGGTTTACTGAAATAGAGAGTGTACACTTCAACCTTGAACTCTTAAAAGAACCTAATATGATTTATTTTCAGTTCATATAGAGAATTATTTTATTATTTTAAATATTCATTTACAATTTTATTTAAATTTTGCTCTTAAATTTTATTATTCTCGATCAGTTTCTACAAGTTTAATTTTTCCCCCTATATGTTTTATTTCTTGGAAATTTTTTTTAGAATTTTACCATCATTCGAAAGAAGAACTAGAAAATTGTTAGATAAAAAAATTCTTTATTAATTAAAAGTAAAATGATGTTTTATCATTTTTTAATTATCAGATTAGTTTTTCAATTGCGTTGATACTTTAATCACCGATTAATTACTTTAACTCTGCTTTGTTCTCATTACTTTTTTTTTAATTCATAAAAAACGCTGGCGTACATTTAACTTCGTCCAACTAACTCATAAATTTTACTTTATAAATAGATAAAATTCTAATATAATCGTAATAAATAATATGCCTGAAATTATAAAGTTATCTACACAAAAGTTTATTTTTGCAAAAAGGAAAAACATTAAATTGCCTTACAAGTTTCTCGATCAATAAAGTGTGCTAAAGGCAGAAATGAATATTAATAACTTCCATCAGCGTGCAATGCAAAGAAAGCTTTTTTAAATGTATAATGTTCAATTTTCGTATTCAGACATCGAATATGGTGCACACAGAAAATCAATATTACAAAATGTTCTTTAACAAACCAGTGTTTAAAAAGAAAAAATAAAAACGTTGATATTTTTAACGTTATTAAATTTTGATATTTCTTTTTTTTCCGAAATGGAGGAAGTTGAAGTCTCCCCTGGAGTTCCATCTTAAAAGTAATTTGCATTCATAAATCGAAAAGTAGGTTTGAGAAATTCCGTAAAAGTTCGTAACACGTTAATCTCGACAGTAATCGTGTTAGAATTTCCATTGTAGACAAAATGATTCAGCAGACGATGAAAAATGTTTTCTGAAAAATTCTCAAGAAACGTGCTCAGAATTTTCTTTTCTTAAAAATAACAGAAGCTCCACGAGATAATACAATTTAATTTTTATAATTATTTGGTCATTAACTTTTTTTACAGCTCTTGACATTTTTTCTTATTCCCCCCCCCCTTTTTTCACTTTTTATTTTACAAAGTATTTTATTTATTTTATTCTTTTTAAGTAATTCGTCAAAGTACTCTTAAATATTCTATTTTTATTATTTCTTCATTTTTGTGTAAAATTTTTTTTCCACTAACCAAGTAGTTTAAAGTATAAAAATAAAAACCTCACAAGATATTTTTTAAAATATGTTTTTCCTTCTTTTAAATATGAGCTCGTTTCTTATCATCTTTCAACGATTAAGGAAGAAAATTATAGGTTTACTTGCTTAAAATCTGACAGTTTGTAATATATGAACATTTGAATTTAATAACATCACGTTAGTATTATTTATAACATAAGAAAATATAAAAAATATATGTCCACTTTATCATTTCTCATTTTATAATCAGGAAGAGAACATTCTGCTATTAAATTTCGATATTTAATTTAATTTTTTAGTAGTCGTAACTTCCAATTATAATTTTATGTGATTACATACTTGAGATAAAATTATAAAGCTTTTTTCAATTAAATTTTATAGTTTTAAGAATAATCGTACTGAAAAAGTGAAAAGAAAAAAGAGAAACGTTAGAGGACAGGAAATAATACTTTGAATTTTATTTGAGAGCATTAGAATTTTCAGTGAGGAGAAATTGAAAAAATTTTGTAGACCATTTTTAACATTAAATTTGGTCCATATGGAACGTTCACTTTCACTTCACTTTCACTTCACTTTCACTATACTTTCACTTTACTTTCACTTTACCTTCACTTTACCTTCACTTTACCTTCACTTTACCTTCACTTTACCTTCACTTTACTTTCACTTTACCTTTACTTCACTTTCACTTCAAATTCAATTTACTTTCACTTTACTTTCACTTTACCTTCAATTTAATTTCTCTGTATTTTTACTTCACTTTCACTTTACCTTCAATTTAATTTCTCTGTATCTTCACTTTACTTGCACTTGAGTTTCACTTTATCTTCACTTTAATTTCTCTGTACTTTCACTTTACTTACACTTCAGTTGCACTTCACTTTCACTTCATTTTCACTTTATCTTCACTTCAATTTCTCTGTATTTTTAATTTACTTCCACTTTACTATCACTTCACTTTAATTTGACTTACACTTCACTTTCGTTTCACTTTAACTTCATTTTACTCTCACGTTTATTTCAATTTACTTTCACCACGATTGTCACATTATTTTTGTTGATTTTAACTTCATGTACCTTCTTAATTTTTTTTTAACATTTCTACAATAAGTTAAATTCCTTAGGAAATGAAGTGAAAGTAATGTGAAATTGAACTAAAAGTCAAGTGAAAGTATCGTTACCGTTTTCGACATTTTAAGAAACAGTTTTCGTGCATCCAAGCTAGAGATATTAATTTTTAAAAAATAAGTCGTTTTTGAAAATTTTGTCAAAAATATAGTTCTATCTTAAAAACACCGCAAATAACATGCAGAATATTAAAAAACCGCTTCGATTGACCTATTTTTGAACCCAATTCCATAAGAAATTACAAAATTATTGGTATTTTAAAAATAGAAAATTGTGAAAAATATTTTTGTTTCTCAAATTTTTTGTTTAAAAGCTTTTCATTAACATTATTAACCTATTATATCCATCTTGTAGAGGATTTAAAAATATATTACTTAGCCGAAGGTTTAATAATTATTTTACTCTATTTTTGAAAAATTATTCACATGTTTCTATTATTATTTTGTACGAAGAAGTCAACAATTCTTTCATGAAATTAATTTTTATTCCCCCTTGGATTCTATTTAATCAATATTAATGTATATGAACATTTTATGAACTTTTTATAATGTATATGAACATTTATTTGATCATCGATACCGTTTTACAGAAGCTCTTCTAGATTGCATATCATTTGTTATAACCATTGTACAAAAAAAACTCACTTTTATGATGATAAATACGAATGTAATGTTTCTTTATTAAACCGCAAAATGCTTTAGTTGAATTATAATAATTTCACTCGGGATTTATTTTTGAATGTTATCATATTATGTTTATTTATATATTTTTATTTTTTAGGTATGTGTTATTATATATTTATGTATTTTTTTCTGTATTTAAGAGAATTTTGAAGGATCACTTATTTATCCCTGTGTTATAATCCCTTTGGGTTATTTTTCTCTTTCTCGAGGTTCGTCACACTTTCCCTGAAGTCAATTTCACTTTCTTTAAGATTGTTTACTTTAGCTGGAATAGGGTTATTTTGCCACGTCACTAGGTTTCCCTTCACCTTCAGTTCAAGTTACCCTTTCCATTAAAAGTGACATATTGTCACGAGTTCAGTTGTCTATTTGTTATTTCACGGGTTAAATATATTGATCTTTCTTTCTTTTTTTCTCTCTCTTCTTCTCTTTTTTCCCCTAAATTCTGTAGGCTCTTCTGTAATTTCACTTCCACTTCACTTTCACTTTAGTTTTACTTCAAATTCTCGTTACATTCACTTTACTTTCACTTTACTTTCACTTTATTTTCACTTTACTTACACTTTACTTTCATTTCACTTTCATTTTACTTTCACTTTACTTTTACTTCACTTCTACCCCTATTTCGCTTTACTTTTCTCCGAATTTCACTTCACTTTCACTACAATTTTACTTTACTTTCACTCCACATTTACCTCGATTTCACTTTACTTTTACTACAGTTTTACTTTAATTTCACTTTACTTTCACTTCACTTTCACCTCAATTTCACTTTACTTTCACTTTACTGACACTTCATTTTTACTTTAACGTTACTTTCACTTCACTTCTTTCTGAATTTTATTTTACTTTATTCCTAATGGATTCATTCACTTTCACTTCACTAATTAGTTCGAAAGTAAAATGAAAGTAAAGTGAAATGAGGTAAAAGTGAAGTGAATGTGAAGAAAAGTGAAGTGAAAATAATGTGAAAGTGAAGTGAATGTGAAGTAAAAGTAAAGTGAATGTAAAGTGAGAAAGTAAAGTGAAATGAGGTAAAAAGTGAAGTGAATGTGAAGTAAAAGTGAAGTGAAAATAAAGTGAAAGTGAAGTGAATGTGAATTAAAAGTAAAGTGAATGTAAAGTGAAAGTGAAGTGAGTGTAAAGCGAAAGTGAAGTGAGTGTAAAGTGAAAGTGAAGTGAAATGAAATCAGTGTAAAGTGAAAATGAAGTGAAGTCAATGTAAAGTGAAATTAAAGTGAAAGTGAAGTGAAATTACAGAATAGCACCCTAACGTCTGTTTTAAAATATTGTTAACATCTCTAGGATATTTTAAAGATGTTCTTTAAAATGCCACAAGTTTTTTTTTAAGAGTTTAATTCTATATATTTTGCCCGGAAATTTTTTTCTTCTATCATCTGTTTCTTTAAATAAAAACACCTCGCAAGTTTGTTGTGACATCTGAAAAGTTTACTGTGACAGCAAATTTTCATTAAATTTTAACTGATGTTGGTTATCACAACAAACTTGCTCGTCGACTTGCAAATATTTTCACTGTTGGTATGGTAACTGATTTTGAGAGATTTGACGGGAAAACGTCGTCAGTTGGCAATCGCTGTTAATTAATTCCTTTTACGTGTACTTTGTGTAATTAGCAATTACTTTCACCAAGGAAAACTGACAGTTAGCGGATAATTGATTGATAATATTCTTCATTAAAGAAATCTTTCATTAGATACGAAAATTTTTCTGATTTTATTTTTATTCTATAGAATTTTTTCTTCTTGAAAACAAGAAACTTTTGAATATTTTTTCTCACTGAGTAATTTATTAATTAATAATTAAATTAAATTAATTATTAATTATTAATTTATTTATTTATTTTATTTTATTTAATTTTTTTTCTTTTATTTAATAATTGTTTTCGTAACGTTTTTTTCTCCTTTTGACAAAAACCGTTTGGGTAGGAAACATTTTTTTAATCGAATCTTAGCCTTGGGGGTAATATTTTTAAGGTTTTCAAAATAATGAAGTTTCAACTAGATAAATTAATATATCTTTTTTTATATAGTCTACGTTTCAATCAATTTTGGGATGTAAACGATTTTCGGACTTTGTTTTTTCAAGATGTCATTTTTGCTCTCTGGGTCAAGATCTCGAAGATGGTATAAAGTTTATGAGGGGGACAGGATTTCATGAAAGTTCCGTCACACTTCACTGCCTGAAAGGATCCCTATAAAAGCTTTTTTTTATAGGTGCTATTCTTTTTTGAAAACTTAAAGTATGTTTTATCTCAAAACGTCATTTTCAAAGTCATCACTTGGACATGATATCTCAGAAAATAGTAAATTGATCTTTCGAAAATTAAAAGCGCTTTTTAGATTAAAATTTAAGGTTTGTAATGTAGTCCTTAATCAATTTTAATAAAAATAATAATATTTAACGTAAAATGGAACTAAAGAGGAAAATTTTAAAATGTTTTATTTTCCCTAGTTTGATAAGACAAGCGATAAGTTTTTTACCCCCTGCTACTTAGTCGACTGTTATCGAAAAAAATTTTCTGATTTTAGGGTGACAAATTTATTGCCTTAAAACTTAAATTCTTAACAATTCTTAATCTCTTAAAATTAAAGATTTATTTTTATTTATTTAAATTTATTTTTTTAAATTTAATCTTTATTATAATTTTAATATTATTATATATTATATATTATTATTATAATTATATATTATTATAATTATAATATTTATTATAATTATAATATTTATAATTTATTTTTTTCAAACAATGGCATTTAGTGTTCCCTAATCAGTTTTCAATTTTTATTTCGTCTATATAATTGAAATACGAACAAAGGTGTGGGTAACACTTGAGAAGAAAAGAATTTATTGGCACATTTAAGGAAAAGAATTTAAGATACTTATAGATATTAAAAAAGTTTGGAAATTGAAAATATTCAGAGAAATCGAATCATAAAACAGCGGCAATCGATAATGAATGCTTTTTCAAACATAAATGCTCTTATCAGTCCAAGTCCATTCAACTTGTTACAAACTCTTGGCGCATTTCCATATAATGTTTGCCAATTCCAAGTATGCCCCAAAGTCTAGCTCAAATTCAAGTTTCATTTAAATTTATCCATCTCCCAAAAGATCAAAATCTAACACTTCAACATAAATTCAATTCCCTATTCATTTACATTTATAAAAATTTCCCTCTTCCTCTAATGAATGACGAATTTCACTCACATAGTCAATTCTTTTTTCCATTTATAATTAAAGAAAAATAACCATTCTCTCTTTTTCTACGATTTTTTAAATTAAAGAGCGTCAACTTTTTACTATACTACAAACTTAATATGAATGTTAAAAATAATTTACTGAATAAAAATTTTAATGTTCTTTTGATTTTTCGTTAATTATACAAAAAGAGAAAAAAAATTTTTTGTCTTTGAAAAAATAATCATTTGCTTTTTCACAATCAGAGGAAGAGTGTATCTTCAAATTGGACAATACTTTCTTGTGCACGTTTCTTTCATGAAGATGGAGGTCATGTATAAAGCTCTCAATGGAAAATGACGCAACGCCAAGCGAGAAATCCATTACATTATTAGATTTCTTGACAAATTAAAAATCGTCACTGCAACAAAAATTTTGAAAAACGCAAAAAAAATTGCTTTCAAAAAGCAATGACTGTATTTAAAAAAAATATTTATTATTAAAAAGAACATTTTATAGCAAATTGGTTCTTTTTTGAGTTTGATAGATTTGATTAAAACTTGAGGTAAAAAATTAAAAAACGTCTCAAAAACGGAATTAAAAAGGAAAAATAATTTAAAAAATTTTATTATAATACATTTGTATCTGTCAATGTATTTTTTCCGACTGAATCCGAATTCGAAGTTAGAATTGATAGATTTGCTCAAAATTTGAGGTAAAAAAATTAAAAAACGACTCAAAAACCAAATTAAAAAGAAGAAAATTTTAAATTTGTTTCATAACGTTAGACTATTACATTTTCATGTTTTTTTCTCCCACTGAATCAAAAATCGATGTCAAAATTGAGAAAATCGCTCAAAAATTTGAGATAAACTCAAAAAATCCTCCCAAAATCGAATTAAAATTAAAAAATAAATATTTATTTGTATGACACTAAAGAAAAATATTTCCATGTATTTTTCTCCCACTGAATCAAAATTCGATGTTAAAATTGAGAAAATCGCTCAAAATTTTGAGATAAATTCAAACAAATGGAGAAAAGCGTTTTAAAACGAGAAACGAAAATTATTTCCTGACTTTACACTTGTATAATTCTCATATAATTTTTCACTTCGATTTCGAAGTCAGATTCTCAAAGTGGCTTAAAAATTTTGAATTCTATCAAAAGTGTTAAAAATTTCTAAAAAATCTCTAAATTCTGACTCCGAATTTGAATTGAGCGTCAAAAAATACATAGAAAACTACTAGTTTACTGTTATAAATACAAATTAATTTTTTTTATTTTAATTCGGTTTGATTTCAAATTTTTGAGCAAATTTGTCAAATTTTGACTTTGAATTCGGATTTAGGGGGAAAAATTTATGAAAATACACTAGTGTAGTGTATATGTAAAAAATTTCCATTTTTAAAAATTTAAATCTCTCTTTTAACCAATTATTTTAATTTATCTCAAAATTTTGATCAATTCTATAAATTCTAAATTTAAATTTAGCGGGGAAAAATACATCTGAATATAGTCTTATAGTGTTACATTAAAGATTTTTAATTTTTTCCAGTTTAATTCGATTTTTTGAGTTTTTTTTGTTTGCCTCAAAATTTTGAGCAATTCTGACTTTAAATTCGGATTCAATGTAAAAAAAAATACAAAGAAACACAATTTTTATTTTTTTAAATTTTAATTCGGTTTTTTGGAGTCTTTTCTTTAATTTATCTCAAAATTTTGAGCAATTCTGACTTTAAATTCGGATTCAGTGTAAAAAAATACGAAGAGACTCAATTTTTATTGTTTTTATTTTAATTCGTTTTTTTGGAGTCGTTTTTTTTAATTTATCTCAAAATTTTGAGCAATTCTGACTTCAAATTCGAATTAAGTGTAAAAAATACAAAGAAACACATTTTTTATTTCTTTTTAATTTTAATTCGGTTTTTTGGAGTCTTTTCTTTCATTTATCTCAAAATTTTAAGCAATTCTGACTTTAAATTAGGATTTAGTGGAAAAAAAATACGAAGAGACACAATTTTTATTTTTTTCATTTTAATTCGATTTTTTGAGTTTTTTTAGTTTGTCTCAAAATTTTGAGCAATTCTGACTTCAAATTCGGAATAAGTGTAAAAAAATACAAAGAAACACAATTTTTATTTTATTTTTAATTTGAATTCGGTTTTTTGTAGTCTTTTCTTTAATTTATCTCAAAATTTTGAGCAATTTTGACTTTAAATTCGGATACAGTGTAAAAAAAATACGAAAAGACACAATTTTTATTGTTTTTATTTTAATTTAGTTTTTTGGAGTCGTTTTTTAAATTTATCTCAAAATTTTGAGCTATTCTGACTTCAAATTCGGATTTAGTGTAAAAAATACAAAGAAACACAATTTTTATGTTTTTTAATTTTAATTTGGTTTTTTGGAGTCGTTTTTTTATGTTATCTCAAAATTTTAAGCAAATCTGACAGTTGCGACTTTGACTTTGGATTTAGTGAAAAAATATACATATACTAATGTAGTGTTATAAAGAAATTTATTTATTTATTTCATTACAATTCGGTTTTTTTAAGTATAAAAAGAAATAAAAATAATTTTGCATCTGTCCCAATTTTTTTATACGATATTAGAGAAATATTAATCTTTCTCAAGTTTCTAATTAACTTTCTATGTAGTAGATTATATGTATACCAAACTTTTGGACCCTCTTATTCAGTGTCCAGTATATAGCTAATATATAGAAAGCAGGTAAATTTTTCAGATAATTAAAGTCCACATAAAAGCCGATTAAAAATTAAAAAAAAAAAAAAAGAAGAAGCCGTGCGATAAAATATTCGTATAATCTGCCAACTTTGTTGGAAACTTTTCAAAGATTTTTAATATACTTCTCAAATACAGATAGATGAGAAAATCAGTGATATTTTCATTAGGAATTTCCACGATTCACTACAGCAATTCAGATCGCGATTAATCTTCATCTGTTGCTATTGTTTAATGAACGAAATTCTTACTTTGGAATGAATTGCAGTACAGAAGCGAGCACAAGCAATAGAGGTATTTCCACTATTTTCCCAAAATCCACGTATATAGTTGAAAGAAATTTGAATAATTTTGTTTTCCTTCAATAGATTGCGTGAATGTAAAAATTAAAACCAATACAAAAACATGCCTTAAAATATTAAAAATAACCTTTAAATACTTTTATTTTTTTATTTATTTTTTTAACGACTCTAGTTGTAGAATTAATTAAGAAGTTAAATTGATCAAATCGAAAAAATTCGTAACTTTTAATTTAAGGGAGCAGAAAGAATGCTCTTTCTATTATTCAATGTGAACCGTTTCTTCACATGTGTTTCGTTTTACTGTTGGTAATGAAAATTTAAATTACACCTTGGAAATTGTAATAAGAGCGATATTAAATTATATACATTTGCATTAGCATTAGAATGCCAGTCAGAAATGATAGTCGTACAAAGTGTGCTTACGCGAAATGAGATTTGGAATTTAGCGGAATTTTGAAAACGTCTCGAGGAAAATGAGAAAATCATATAGAGAAGACGTCCTGTCATTTCATGCGCGACCGTGCGACTGACTGTGTACAGTGAAGAAGAACATATATATGGATGATCCGTTTAAGTTTGCCTGAAACAATTTTAATAAAATGATTCAAGAGTAGGCGAATTCCCTAATTTACAATAGGGATCTTCAGCGCTCTATTTTCTCGAACTTAGTTCGGAATTTCAAATGCGAGTACGACCTACTTTATTCTGATGCCCTGACGTACATACAAATGTTCAGCCTTATTGATTTCTATATACTAGCTGTGGATGCTGTCATTATACAAAGGATTCTATTTACAAGCTCAAAAATATATGTATATATATATTTATTCAGACAAAGGTTAAAAATGAAATTGTCCGAGAATGGCCTTGAAAGTGTGAGTGAAAATGCGGTCTTACCACGTGCTTCGCCTAGTGTGGGTGTACGTTCGTACCTTGCACGTTTGCAACTTGTCTGCGTGCTTATCTCGTAAAGTTGCTGAAAATCCGAAAACGAACTTTAGTCTATAATAATATGAATTTTCTTAATTTTTTTAAAATTATCTTTTACATTCACTTCACTTTCACTTCATTTTCACTTCCCTTCACTTTCACTTCACTTTTACCCCTTTTCACTTTAACCCCAATTTCACTTCCCTTTTACCTCACTTCACATTACTTTCACTTTTACCCCAATTTCACTTCACATTTACCTAATTTCACTTTGCTTACATTTTAATTTCACTTTACCCCAATTTTACTCTACTTACATTTTACTTTCACTTTACCTCAATTTTACTTCACTTTTACAGCATTTCACCTTACTTTCATTTTTTTTCACTTTTACCCCATTTTAATTATACTTTTACTTCACTTTTACTCCATTTCACTTTACTTTTACCCCAAACTTCACTTCACTTTTACCCCATATCACTTTACTTTTATTTTACTTTCACTTTTACCCCATTTAAATTTTACTTTCACTTCACTTTTACTCCATTTCACTTTACTTTTACCCAAAACTTCACTTCACTTTTACCCCATTTTACTTTACTTTCATTTTACTTTCACTTTTTCCTCAATTTCACTTCACTTTTACCCATTTCACTGTACTTTCATTTTACTATCACTTTTACCTCAATTTTACATCACTTTAACCTCACTTTACTTCACTTTTACCTCATTTTACTTTATTTTCATTTTACTTTCACTTTTACTCCATTTTCATTTTACTTTCACTTCACTTTTACACTATTTTACTTTTCTTTCATTTTACTTTCACTCTTACCCAACATTCATTTTAATTTCACTTCACTTTTGCCCCATTTAACTTTACATTCACTTTACTTTGAATTTTCTTTCACTCTTACCTCAAATTCATTTTAGTTTCCCTTCACTTTTACTCAATTTGACTTTACTTTCACTTTTACCCCAAATTTCACTTTACGTTCACTCTAATTTTACTCCAATGTCACTTTACTTTAGCTTCACTTCGGTTTCAATTCTCTTTAACTTTACTTTCACATCACTTCGCTTTCACTTTACAATTTACATTAAGGTAAAATAAAGTTAAATAAGTTAAATAAGTTTTTTTTACACTTTACATTTAGGATGAAATTTAGGTAAAAGTGAAGTGAAAGTAAAGTGAAAGTAAAAATTTGTCCATGTTAAAATGAAAATTCGATTTCACTTTATTTTGTTATTTTATTGAAGTAATTTTTGTATTTTTTTAGAAATATTTTTTATTCTCAATTTATTTAAGTTTGAGTCTTTTTAAATTTAATTATGAGATAATCATTTTCAATTTATTAATTTTTAACTACATTTTTTAAATGTTTGTTAGTTGTTTTTTCGTCTTAACTGCAATTCTGTAACTTCACTTCATTTTCATTTCACTTTCACTTTAATTTCACTTCACTTTTACTTTAATTTGACTTTGATTTTATTTTAGTTTCAAATTACATTTATTTTAGTTTCTGTTTACTTTCATTTCAGTTCAATTTTAATTTCATTTTAATTTTATTTTAATTTCATTTTAATTTCATTTAAATTTCGTTTTAATTTCATTTTAATTTGGCTTCACTTTCACTTTATCTGCACATTCACTTTACTTTCACTTTACTTTCATTATAGTTTCATTTCAATTTTAATTTAATTTTAATTACTTGAATTTGTCTTCAATTTATTTCACCTGCATTTTTGCTTTACTTTCACTTTACAATGATTTTAGTTTCTCTTTAATTTCACTTTAGTTTCACAGTACTTTCACTTCACATCACTTCACTTTCCTTTCACTTTACATATATTTTAGACTCATTTCAATTTCACGTTAATTTGACTGCACTTTCACTTTGACAGCACTTTTATTTTGCTTTCACTATACATTCACTTAAATTTCACTTTACTTTCACTTCACTTTCACTTCACATTTACATTACTTTCGCGTTATATTTAGATTACTTTACTTTCGTTCTACTCCCACTTTTCTTTTACTGTCATTGTAATATTATTAAATTTAATTTATCTTCAAAATTTCGAAAAATTTATTTGCCTTTCAATTTAAAAAAAGTGTATTAAAAAAATAATTAATTAAATTATAAATAATAATAATTAATTACGTAAGTTAATTACTAATTACATTAAAGGGGGGGTAAAAGTAAAGTAAGAGTGAAAGTGAAGTGAAATTGAATTAAAATTAAAGTAAAAGTAAAGTGAAAGTAAAGTGAAAGTAAAGTGAAAGTAATGTGAAAATGAAGTGAAAGTGAATTAAAAGTGAAGTTAGAGTGAAATAAAAGAGAAGTGATTGTAAAATAAAAGTGAAGTGAAAGTAAAGTGAAAATGAAGTGAAATTGGATTAAAAGTGAAGTGAGAGTGAAATAAAAGTGAAGTGAAAGTAAAATAAAATTGAAGTGAAAGTGAACATTTCTTTTCTCATTGAAACATTTTTTCTCCTCATCTCCAACATAAAATAAGAACATAAACATAAAAATCGACGCTTAAAGTCAATAATACTCCGAGATGATTTAAGAAAATAAAAATAAATAAATTTTTGCCATATATATACACGTATCTATGCACTCCGGAAAAAGTGGCCAATTCATGAAAAGAGCATTTGCGTCGTAGGAATAGATTCAAAGTAATGTAGGTCGTCATTTTCCAAGTATTCAAAAGGGTTTTCTGAAAACGATTTCTGCTTTCTTTAGACTCGTGTAAATGACACTTTGAATTACCAAAATAGAGATGCATGGAGATTAAAACATTTTTAAGGAAGTGAGAAATTTATTATTATTTTCATACAATTTTCAAGTATGACATTTTTTTGTTTTGTTTCGTTTTTTCTCATTCTTTTTTTCAAAACAACTTTTGTTTGAAAAATCTTTAGTCCCACTATACATTTGTTTTAGTAACAAATATTTACACTAGAACAATTTCAATTATATCTTACTGTTAGTTGTTTCTGCAGCGGAAACTTTCTGAAGGCCACAGGAAGCATTTTGAGTTCTCTTGTATATAAGTTCTAAAATGTTTCTGAAATTTCCAACATGACGAATTTAATGCTTTAATGAAAAAAAAAATTACATAAAGGAACTAAATTAACTGAATGAACTAAATTTAATAAAAATAGGAAGAAAAATTATTATCACATGCAAACGTGAACTAAATTTAATAAAAAAAAATTTTTGTCACAAGCAAAAACTGATATTTTATTTTTCCTCTAATTTCTTTTGGGAAAAATTTAATTTCACATGTATTTGCTTAATAGAACAAAAAATTAAACCAATAGTTACAGGACTATATTTTTCTCCCTATTTTCTCATTTTTATTTTACTTTTCAATAGGATTTCGCAATATATTTTCTCGAGAAGCGCTGAGCTTTCTTGCAGGATACATAAAATGAACTCTTCTTTAGGAAAAGGTGAAAAGTTTATTTTCTCATCAAAAAAAGTTTTTTTCTTCTTTTTTTTCTTATTTCCTTAGGAAAAATATGAGACGTTAAAAGAAAGTGACGTGCAAGTGGGAAACAAAACTGGTAAAAAGATGTCCGAATTTTTCTCGTACATCGATTTTTCACTTAACCCATTTGGACTCGAAACCATTGTGAGAAGGAGAACAACCGTTTTCTTGTTAATTTTTTTACCCCTCGTTTTTTTTGGGAGAAAATTGCGTTCGTTAAGAAATATAGTTAATGCCAGGGGCGTGTAAGAAAATAAGCAGATAAAAACGAGAGGATCTATATAATACGATATAGTTACTGTTTCTGATGAGCACGAGCCAACGGAAAAATTTTTTTTCTCCCCATGATCCTATTTAATGAGCAATTTAATGTTTACTCTAATTTCAGAAAACTTTTACACAATCAAAATTAGAGAAAAAAACAATGCTATTAATATTTTCCTTCTCCGTGATTTAAGATTTTAAAAATTAAAATTCTTATTTTAATTTTTACATTTATAATTTATTAAATTTATTATTCTCTAAACATGAAGTAAAAATTAAAAACAATTTTTACTCATCCATTCACACTAATTGAAATTTAGACGATTTTCATTGAAAAAGTATTAAAAATTTCCAATTCCGAATAATTCTATTTTTATTGAACAAAAATTTTTCACTCCTTAAGGTATCGGAAAAATAGAATTTCAATTTTTTTTCCACCAGATAAGTTTGAAAACAGTTTTTTACTCCGTTTTTTCTTTTGTCATTAAATTCCACATGTGAGGATTTAGAGATTTGTCAGAATATATTAAACTGTCAACAACGGTGTAAAATATTCTCTAAACAAGAAAAATAGTATTAAAAAAATAATATAAATTTTTCTGAAAACGAATGAAAAATTTTTGTATCAACAATAATTTTTTTCAAATTAATACTTTTAGTGAAATATTTAATCAAAATTTTATTATATTACACAACTTTTTTATGGTTGAATAATATACAGAGAGTTTAATTAATTTGCAGCTTTAGCTTGAAAGAATGGAATGCTTCATTAAAAAAAAAAAATTAAAATTTCCTTTGGAAATAGCTTCATAAAAAATTCTTTAGCAAATGAAAATTTCCAAATTGCTGAAATATTTTCAATTTAATTATAATTTATTAAATACGGATTATCATTTAATAAATTTGAATCTGCAAGAGGAATGAAATAAAATGAGGGTAAAATTGACTTTTGATTTAGTTATATGGAAGAGTTTTTCTATTATTCTTTTTCTACTGATGGAATATATTTTGTGGGTCGATATTAAATCGGAAGTGGTTTGAAGAATCGAACTACGGAGACAATAGTATTTATCAAGTGGGCGTGAATTTCTCTTAGAATCATGACAGCGATTGGGGGCTGCTTTTTATTAGCCCTTGAAATATATTGCTTTTGGAGACATTTTATAGAGAGTGCAAATCGTAGCCGAGTAGTTTTTCGAGAGACTATATCCGCCAATATCGTCCGAAAACTAACAATCTCCAAATTTTCCCAAAAAAAAGAGAAGTTCCATTTTCTCTCAAGCGTTAATCTGGAAAGATTAAAATTTTTTTTCGAAAATTAATTTATATTATTTGAATTGAAAAAAAATTTGAATTTGAATTTGAAAAAACATATTTTCCCCCATAATTTGCAAAAAAGTAATCAAATTATTCATAAATTAATTATTTATTTTATTTGTTTATTGAAATAAATCCAACAGTCAGAAGACCAATTTTAGGATTATATAACAATAATAAATTTAAAAAAGGTTGATTCTCGTCTGAAGCATAAGATTTTAATGTTTACACGTATATATTTTCTATCTTTGAAAATACAAAGAAAATGTTTTTAATCCTAATTATTTTTTCATAGACTTTATTGTAGATAAGGCTTCTGTTTTCATTTCCATATCGCTCTTTATGGCTTTGTTCAATCACTTCCCACCTACGATCTAATTATAAATCTATTTTTTCAAAAAGCCACTACGTCATTTCTTTCGACTTATTTAATAATTTTTCCCACTCAAAATTAATTTCATTATTTATTTAATTTAATTAATTACAATGAATTCAATTATTTACAAAAATTTAAGATTTTTTCATAAGAAATCAATTATTTTCGAATACTTTAATAAAATTGATCGAAAAAAATCAATTATTTAAATAAAATGTTAATTAAATTTAATAATTAATTTAATTAATTTATTTTAGTTAATTAATTTTTCTTTGAAATAATCAATTATTCTTTTCGATTTCAATAAAATTCTTAAATTCTTCCTAGGATTTCAATTGTTTACATAAAAAAATTCTTTTAAAAAATTTAATTATTATGGATAAATAACAAAATTATTCCCGAAAATAAAATTCAATTAACTTTTACTTTTGAGTCATTTCAATAAAATTCTTGGCAAAATATAAAATAAAAACAAAATTATTCCCGAAAATAAAATAAAATTTTTTTTCAGTCATTTCAATGAAATTCTTTGAAAAATTCAATCTTTTTACTAAATAACAATATTTATTACAGAAAAAAAATTCTTTTAAAAGAAAAATAATGTTCTTCTTGGAAAATCAATTATTTAAAAAAAACTTTAATAGAATCGTTGGCAAAAATTAAATTAAATTAAATTTATAAAATAAAATTCAATTTTTTTAGTCATTTAGAAAAAATTATTTGCATAATTTAATTTCTTCCCTAATATAACAATATTTATTAAAAGAATACAATTCTTTTTAAAAGAAATAATTTTCTTCTTGGAAATTCAATTATTAAAAAAAAACTTCAATCGAATCGTTGGCAATAATTAAATTAAATTATTTTCAAAAGAATTTAATAAAATACAACACAAATATTAAATTCTGGTCAAAAATTTTAATAGAATTATTTGTAAAATTTAATAACGTTTAAAGAAATTTCTCAAATTTAAAGAATTCTCAATGAATATTAAAATATTTATTACATTCACAACATTTTCAATTAAAATTCATTTATTTAAAAAGTTTTATGTAAAAAATCTTCATAAGAATTCAATTCATTCGATAAATAATAATAATAATTTTTCAGGAATCAAAGTAGTATTGAAAATTTTAATGAAATTATTTGCAACTCTTTAATTATTTTCGTAAATAATAAAATACATCGCAAGAATTTTCATTATTTTTAATTTTAATAAAACTTTACAGGAATTGATGAAAAAATGTAAATATTCTTCAAAATTTAATTTTAGATTCTCAAAAGAATTAATTACTTAAGCAAATGTTTTTCTAAAGTTTTTTTTTGAACAAATTCAAAAATTTACAATAATATTAGAATTTTTGACATGTATTCAATTAACAAATTTTTTATAAATTTAATTGTAATAATTTAATAAATATCATAAAAATAAATTTTTATTATGAATTCAAGTAGTTTTGTAAATAATAATTTTTTTTATGAATTTAATTATTTTTATAACTAATAAATTTGTTTTAAGAATTCAATTATTTTCCTATATAATAAAACTTTTTGAAGAATTTTATTTATTTTTAAATTTTAGTAAAATTTTAATAGAATTTCTCGAAAAACCTAATTATTCTTAAAAATTTGGTGATTAAAATTCGTCAAAAGAATTCAATTATTTAAAAATTTTTAATTATGTTGATAAAATTCTATACAAGAATTAAATTTTCAAAGAATTCAATTATTTTATAAATTATTTACATTAAAATTTAAATAATTAAATAATTTTGAAAAGGTTTTAAATTAAAATATTTAAAAGCATGAATTTTTCATATTTTTAAATAGCATTTTTGAAGAATTAAATTTTGAAAAAGTGAAATTTAATTTTTTTTAAATAATTTGAAGTTACACGAAACTTACATGGTAATTTTTCCAAATTCTTAAAAATTTTGCTATATTTTCATCTTAGGATATTTTCCTAAC
Source organism: Leptopilina drosophilae (assembly GCA_032873175.1). Classification (NCBI taxonomy): domain Eukaryota; kingdom Metazoa; phylum Arthropoda; class Insecta; order Hymenoptera; family Figitidae; genus Leptopilina; species Leptopilina drosophilae. The sequence continues at coordinate 5,604,684 of CM065485.1, read as the reverse complement.
AGTTTAAAAGTATTTTCCCAAACTTTTGGGAAAAAATATTTACCATTTTCATAAAATTGCCAAACAGAATTGAATTATTTAACAATTTTTTTGATAAAATCTTCTTAAGAATTTATTCTTTTCATGAGTAACACAAATTTCACAAGAATTCTATTATTTAGTTTAGAATTTGCCTAAAACTAGTCGAAAAAAATGAAAAATTTAAAAATTTTCATAAAATTCATCGCAAAAATGAAATTAATTTTCTAAATATTTAAATTCTTTTGTGAATTATGAAATTCGTTGTAGAAATTCAATTTTTTATAAAAATTTATCACAAAAATTAAATTATTTTTCTAAATATTTAAATTCTTTTGTGTATTATGAAGTTCGTTGTAGAAATTCAATTTGCTATAAAAATTCATTGCAAGAATTAAATTATTTTTCTAAATCTTTAAATTATTTCATGAATTGCATGAAATTCGTTGTAGAAATTCAATTTATTATAAAAATTCGTCACAAGAATTAAATTATTTTTCTAAAAATTTAAATAATTTCATGAATTATGAAATTCGTTATAGAAATTAAATTTATTAGAAGAAAAATAAAAAATAAAATATAAAATAATAATAATAATAATAATTATAAAATATCAAAAAATTAAATTTATTTTTATAAATAACTGTACAATTAATTTATTAAAATTTAGGACCAACGTAACATTCACGACAGAAGATAAAATAAATAAATACCAGTAGAAAATACTATTACGTAATTTACCAACGATCCTTTGAGTAAGAAAAAAATTATAATATTTCTAAATTAAAGGAAATGTATAAAGAAAAAGTTATTTCCGTCAGACATTTTATTTATAATTGCTTACATCTACTTTGTAGCATACCGCGTCTATATAATAGCAAATAGACAATTTCCAAGACTGTATAAAAGCACAAATATCCGCAATTTGAAATTCAAAAAGTACATTTTCCTTCTCTATATAGTTTCACCAACTTTTTTTCTGCGAATTTTAAATTTTAATACAGTAATAAAGTACATAATGATGACATATTTCAAATCGAGAATTTTTAGGAGAATACGTACGTATAAAATAAAGTATTCCGCAGACATTATGCACCACGAGATGTAAAAATCTCGAAAAACATACATTTCATTTAATGTAACTCGGTGTGATTTTCCTGTCAACTTATTTATTGCACTTTTGTACATTTTTTCCAGTCGTTTCCTTAACACGCGACTGCTTATTTTCAAAGCTCGACTATTATATATCAACCCTGATATTTACGCCTCGCTTAAATAAAAAATAAAAATAAAAAATAAAATTTATGTCAAATAACACAAAGACAAAAAAAAATTTCCCAAAAAGTGTTTGTTTTAGGGAAAAATTTCACCCCAAATATTTTTTTAGGGAAGAATTTCACCCAAAATATTTTTTAGGGAAAAATTTCCCCCCCAGATTTTTTTTAAGGGAAAAATCCCCCCCCCAATTTTTTTTTGGTAATAATTTCCCCAAAAGCTACGATATGGAACTAAAAGAAAATAATTTTTTACAACCAAGGAATTATGGAATTTTTTTGGAAAAAAATCTCCAAATTTTATTAACACACGTAGACTGAAGTTGAATGTAAATTTTATTGTTACTCTAATAATTTGTTACACGGCAATTAATCTTTCTGACATTTTAAAAACATTAGTTCGGTGGGCAATCAAATAACCTGTGTTTTTTTTTTAAAGAGACACGTTAAGATCCTAGGTTTATCTGTCGTATAAAGATTTACTACAGCGATTATTCTGGAGAAAGATTTTCTTTTGTTCGTGTGATTTAAACTGCATAAAAACATGTGCAGTTGGCAAATTTATGAATCATGTATAAAGCTTCTTTTGCTGACCATAGCAGGTGCTCTCTCTCTCTCTCTCTCCCTGGAAAAAAACTTCATTTTTAAATTCAATTTCTGTAATTTTCTTTTTTCTCCTTTTTAAAAATTTTTCCTTCTTTTTCGCCCGATATATTTAATTCTTTTTTCTGCGTGCGTTTAATACACGCGACATCATTTTAACTTAACGGTATTTGAATAAATGCAAAAAAAAAGTAAAATCTAGGTCACGTTTAATTTTCATTAATTACAGGAATCAATTAAAACACTTTGGACTCGGATTTTCTAATAATAGGTTTTCATACATATATACGTATATATATATATATATATATATATATATAAATATATAACGTAAATATATTTGAAAAATAATCGACTTTAATTGCAATTTTTAGTCTATTTAATCGGGAAAATTTGTTAATCTGGTTTCATTTCTAATTTTGTTTCATTGAGTTTTAAATTCGCTGAAAATATATTGGTTTGGATTATTTATTATCTTTATTAATCCGACGTGAGGTAATATGTAAAGATATATAATTTGGATTTTCGGTTAAAAAGGGAAGTGTAATATTAAAATTTAGGTCAAAATTGGAAAATTTTAGCATTAAATATTTAATGGTGATGTTAAATTTGTTTAAGTGCTCGTCAACCGTGTGGTTATTAATATTATATTAACTATTATATGTTAGTTCAGAAAATTAAACTGCACTTTTTGAACTGTTATGAATTCTAATCATTTGAAATTATTTTATTAACCATAATAATAAACAAATTTTTCCACTTTTGTCTACGTTTTCATTTTTTTTTAAATATTGTTTGACAAATTAAAAAAAAATTTTAACTTTTTTTGTAAAATAAAAATTTTAACTTTTTTTTATAAAAAATTTCGTTTGACTAATCTGACTTGTACAAATCTTTTGCTTTTTACTTATAAAAAATATTAGAAAATAAAAGAATTCCAAAAATAAGATAAAAAATGTTTATAAATTCTACTTTTCAACTAAAAATGAAATTAAAAAATTTCTAATTTTTGAAAATGAAGAAAAAAAATTTTACTTAAAAAATGTTCTGTTAGGAATTGTTTAAATTTCTTTAATTGTAAAATTATAGGAAAAGATTATTTTTTTAAAATAAATATTTAATTATTGTTTTTCGACAGGAATTAAGATTTTTAAAAATTTTAAAATGGAACTTTTTTCAAATTAAACAATTTATAAAAATATTATCATTATTCCTAATAATAATGTTAACTGTAACTTTTCCAAAATTAATTTTATCACTTCAATTTAATTATTATTTAATTCTTTATTTAATTTAATTAATATTATTTTCTGAATTTTTACCGAAAATTATTCTCTAAATGAACTATTTTTAATAATTTTTGAAAAAATTCTTTGAGAATTTGCAAATACGCATTTGTTTAAAATTCAATTTTACGAAATTTTAACTTTTCGGAAAAGGTTAATTTAAATAGTGAATTTTTCTAAAAAAAAATTATTGAAAACTTCCTATGACTTTAGAAACATTTCCAAAAGTTTGGCAAAATACTTCTAAACTTTTAGGAAAATTCCCTAAGATGAAAATATAGGAGAATTTTTGATAATTTGAAAAAATTCCCATATGTGAAAAAATTTCCATGTAACTTCCAATTATTCTAAAAAAAATTAAATTAAACTTTTTCAAAATTTAATTCTTCAAAATTGAAAAGTAGCTATTTAAAAAATAACTATTTAAAAGTATGAAAAATTCAAACTTTCAAATATTTTAATTTAAAACCTTTTCAAAATTATTTAATTATTTAAATTCTAAAGTAAATAATTTACATAGTAATTGAATTTTTTTAAAATTTAATTCTTGTATAGAATTTTATCAACAAAATTGAAAATTTTTAAATAATTGAATACTTTCGACGAGTTTTAATCATCAAATTTTTAAGAATAATTATATATTTCTCGAGAAATTCCATTAAAATTGTACTAAAAATAAATAAAATTCTTTCTGAAACTTTATTATTTCTGAAAATAATTGAATTTCTGAAACAAATTTATTAGTTATAAAAATAATTCAATTCAAAAAAAAATTTGTATTATTTTATAAAACTAATTGAATTCATAAAAAAATTTATTTATATGAAATTAATTGAATTATTGCGAAGAAATTCATGGAAAAATTTGTAAATAATTGAATTTTTGTGCAATTTTTATCATTTATGAAAATAATTAACTGCTTAAGTGCAATTTTTTAAAATTCTTTTTCTTAAAAAACTGAATTCTTTTGGAAAATTTACTAAAATAGTAGGTATTGAAAATCATTGAAATGAGGAAATTTTTTTTTGAAAATTATTGAATTTTGGCGAAGAATTTTATTATTTATAAAAATAATGGTTAGTTTGACGAGAATATTTCTTTAAATTTTGAACTTTTGATTTTGAAATTTTTATTATTTATGGAAATAATTAACGACTTAAGTGCAATTTTATTAAATTTTTTATTTTTTTTCGTAAATAATTGAATTCTTTTGGAAAACTTACTAAAACAGTCGATACTGAAAATTATTGAAATGGAGAATTTTTCTTTTGAAAATTATTAAATATTTTCGAAGTATTTTATTACTTAAAAAAATAATTGTTAGTTTGACGAAAATATTTCTTTAAATTTTGAACACAAATGAACTGTTAAAATAAGAATTTTTTGTCTTTTGAAAATAATGGAACTTCTAAAATAATTTCCAACTTCTCCAAATTTCGATTTTTTTAATGCTTTAATCTAAAAGTTTTCCATAAATTCCTTAGTTTTAATAATTAATTAAAAACATATTTATAAACTTAGTTAAAATTTCAAAAAGAATTTAGACTTTTGTAAAATTCTAATAATTGAAAAATAATTTCAAATACTTTTTGAGATTATAATTAATTTTCTATAAATCCCTTAGTTTTAATAATTAATTAAAAACATATTGACAAATTTAATTATATATTATAATTTTAAAAAAAATTTAGATTTTTGTAAAATTTTAATAATTGAAAAATAATTTCAAATACTTTTTCAAAATATAATTAATTTTTTATAAATCCCTTAGTTTTAATAATCAATTAAAAACATATCGACAAATTTTACTCTAATTTCCAGAAGAATTTGAATTATTAAATCTTTGCAAATGTTTAAGTTTTTAAAATCATTAAATTCATGAGAAAGTAAAATTTTCGAGTATTTTTATTTTTTAATATTATTTTTTGCAAATCGTTTATTTTTTAATGAAGTAAAAAAATTTTTTTGCTTGTTTATAGTAAATATGAATATTTTTCGTTTTACATAATAATTATAATACATTTAGCTACTTGTGTGTGCTCCTTCAGGCTGCAACACTAATAAAACACATTATATGACGCTGATGTTTCTTGAGGGTGGGTTTGTCACATGAATCGATTCTCTTACGTAACATAGAACAATTAACACGGTCACTTATTTTGCAAAGAACTATCATGTCGGTTGAAGCTAGTTTATTCTCGGCAAATCTTATTTGAATTCTCAATATGAGAGAGTTTCTCACTTTCTTGTGCGCGCGTTGTCCTTTTTCCTTCTCTCTCTCTTATAAGCTTTATCGATTGTTCTCTCTTCGAAAAAAAAGGAGTAAATTCATGGAAATCACTACTTGGAAAGTAAAATTGTCACTCGAGCTCTGACTCTCTTCGGCGATAGTGTTCACTTCACGAAGTCGACCGCAAGAAACAAAAAAGCAATTTCTTTTTTTTTTTATCACTTTCGACAATTTTTTTTATATATTCAAAACCTATGAATGTGAATTTTATAAAATCACTTTCGAAATACAAATGTGATGTTCAATTTGATCTGTTCTTGAAAAAAAATTTATCTGTTCTTACTCTTTGAATTTAAAATTTTTAATTAGTGAAAATGTTTACTAATTTGAATTAGTGACTGACTTTTTGCTTTTAAATTAAATTTTACTAATTAATAGTTGTTTCTACTAATTTTTTACTTCTTTAGTAAAATTATTATTACTATTTTAATTAATAGTTATTTCTACTATTTTTTTTACTTTTTTAGTAAAACTATTGTTACTATTTTAATTAGTAGTTTTTATAGTAAAATTATTATTACTATTTTAATTAATAGTTATTTCCACTAGTTTTTTACTTTTTTTAGTAAAATTATTATTACTATTTCAATGAACAGTTATTTTCACTAATTTTTTACATTTTTAGTAAAATTATTATTACTATTTCAATGAACAGTTATTTCTACTAATTTTTTACTTCTTTAGTAAAATTATTATTACTATTTTAATTAATAGTTATTTCTACTAATTTTTTACTTCTTTAGTAAAATTATTATTACTATTTTAGTATTTTTTATTTTAATTAATAATAATTTCTACTAATTTTTGTTACTTTTTTAGTAAAACTATTGTTACTATTTTAATTAACAGTCATTTCTACTATTTTTTTTTACTTTTTTAGTAAAATTATATTTACTTTTTCAATTAATATTTATTTCCACTAATTTTTTTACATTTTTTAGTAAAATTTACCAATTTAGAAGCTAACGGTCAGTCACTAATTCTAATTAATAAATATAAATATTTTCACTAATTAAAATTTAGAGAGTAAAAAACAAAGTCTGTAAATCTTGAATTAAAAAAATTTTTTTCTTTTCGTCGTGTTTAAAAATGTAGGGATATAATTTTAATATATTGATAATATTCATTAATTTATTATGCACTATATAGTTTTGCAAATAATTTACATTTCAATTATTCTTTTTCATTAGTGCGCGGGAAAATAGAGCTGTGCATAAATTTCATGAGTTACCAATTTCCTTAATGAGAAATACCGCTGGTTATATTGTGTGACAAGTTTATCAGTAAATGAAATTATTGCTCTAGTAAATTACTGATTTTATTACGTAGATTGTATATTATTTTAAAGTTTTGTTTACTTTTTGCAAATTTATTTTAAAAAATATTTTTTATTTTCTGTTCGAATGAATATTAAATTTTTAATAACTTTATTTTTTTACTAACTTAAACCATTTTTAGGAAAGTTTTATGTAAATAACATTATTTTTTTATTAATTTGAACCATTTTTAGAAAAGTTTTATATTAATAAATAATAACTTCATTTTTTTATTAACTCGAACCATTTTTAGAAAAGTTTTATATTAATAACTTCATTTTTTTATTAACTTGAACTATTTTCAGGAAAGTTTTATCCTAATTGTTTCACTTCTCTAAAACTGCAATAATTGTCATAGTTAGCAATTTTTATAATTTTTAACAAAATTATGAAGTATAAAAATAAAAAATAAAGCAAAAAAATAAAAAATTTTCTTGAATCTGCCATTTTTAATTTTATGAAACTTGACTAAATATTCTTATCAGCGATCATGAAAAGAGTAACAACCATTTTTTTGTAAATCGGTTGAATTTAAAAAAAAATTCGCCATATTAGATAGATGACACTTTGAATTTTTTAAATCTGATGTCAAATTTACTAACCAGGATTTCGGAAATCTCCTGAGTGATGAATATTAAACGAAGCGATGCATTTTTCAACAATTTTCTGCCATATTGATTCGCAGCTTTTCTAAATTATTTAAAACTATCTTTAAATTCGTAAAGAGCGACTCTAAAAATAAAAATGAAAAAATCCTCAAATGATTAGAGAAATAATTGTTTTTTATTTATTTTCATTCGAAAGATCGTGAAATTTAAAAAATAATTTGCAACTAACAGGTGTTCAATAAGATTTTACGACTCATCCAAGATTAATTAAGTAGGAGAGTTCGAAAACGAGGTTACGATCTCACGGCTGAGAATCGTTGCTTCTTATCAAAATTGCTGCGAGGTCTAGTATACAAATTACAAACAGTATCAAAATTTATTAAATTTTTTATTTTTGAAATCATTTCTTTCAATTTTCTTTAAAAAAATTTGAATTCTTTACATTTTAAGGAATTTTTAAATTTTTTTAAAGACAATTTTCCAAAAAAAATTTTTAATTCTTTAAATTTCAAAGAATTTTTAATTTTTTTAAAGAAAAATATAAATATTTTCAATTTTTTTAATTTTAAAGAGTTCTTTAATGTTTTAAAAGAAAATTTTCAAACAAATTTGTTTGAAGACTTTGAAGAATTTTTTAATCTTTTGAAAGAAAAATTTCAAAAAAATTTGTTACTTTTTAGACTTTGAAGAATTTTTAAATCTTTTGAAAGAAAAATTTCAAAAAAATAACTAGACGAAGTAAAATAATTGTAAACAAAATTTTTCTCGCTTGAAATTTGTTAGTCGGGAGTTTTCAAGGTCGCTGATTACGAATCTAGAGTCAGATTTAAAAAATTCAAAATGGCGGATCCAATATGGCGGATAAAATTCGATAAGGAGAATACAATTTTTAGAAAAGGGTAAGAATTCCTGAAGTGTCCCCTAATTTTCTTTTGGTTACTGAAAATAAATTATTCATATATATTTAGATAGTCCATAATGTCACTAATAACACCTCCAAACGATTTTTCAAAATTTTAATTTTTGTAATTTTTATAAACAATTAAACTTTTTTGCACCGTTTTAGAAAAAATTCAATTTCTCGAAATTGGCTGAACCGATTTCAATGAAACTTGTATCGTTAGAAAGATTAAAAAATGTACTATTCAGAAAAAAATATAATATGAATAAAAAGTTTAATTTGTTTAAACAAATTATATTTATAATTTTTATTGTTATAAATAAACAATGTTCGCAATCGATTTTGGTCACTTTTATTATAGCATCATAAAGAGGGACTTTTCATGATTCCATAGCAAAAATAAAAAACCGGAACTCTCTAAAAGTTTAGAAGTTCTATCATTTTTAGTCTCGCCGTGCGCGAGCTTTCTTGGTATCTAATGCTCACGGTACGACGCGACGCCACAGTGGGATTCTTTACAATTTACAGTACAAAAATATCTAGAGCTTACAATTTTTAACCGATTTGAGTTTTTTTTAAATTAAAGAGAACTAAATTTTTTAAAATTTTCAATTGTTTACAATTATTTATTTTAGTCAAAGTTAACAAATTAACCCCTTTTTTAAACAAAAGTACGTTTGTTTTTTAATTCTATTACTGCAGATGACCAGAATCAATTAAAATATGTTCTCTATATGAAAAATAAAGAGAACACATATTTTTTATTTGTTATAAACAATATTAATTAACAAATAGTTAACTTGGGTTCCTTTCAACCAAAAAATTTTTTTTCACATTTATATATTAATTTAGGCTTATTTTAAGAATATATGTCCTTTTTTGATAAGCAAATTAATTTAATTGTTATAAAGAATATTAGTTAAGTAATTGTTAACTTTGGTTGAAGTACATATGTCCTTTTTGTTTAATAAATAAATTATTTTAATTGTTATAAACAATATTAGTTAAGTAATTGTTATCTTTGGTTGAAGTACGTATGTCCTTTTTGTTTAATAAATAAATAATTTTAATTGTTATAAACAATATTACTTAACTAATTGTTAACTTTGGTTTCTCTCAACCAAAAATTTTTTTTCACATTTATTGTTTTTAATGTAGGCTCATTTTATGAATGTATGCCCTTTTTGATAAGCAAATTATTTCAATTGTTATAATCAAATATGCCTAAATTAAAATATGAATGTGAAAAACAATTTTTGGTTAAAAGGAACCAAAGTTAACTATTTGTTAACTAATATAACAATATAAATATAAACAATAATAAAAACAATATAATAAATGATATAAACAATATACTAATATAACAAATGAAAACAAAATTTGTATTCTTTATTTTTCATCTAGAGAACATATTTTACATTATTTTTAATTGATTCTGGTCATCTGCAGTAATGGAATTAAAAATTAAACGTACTGTTTTTAAAAATTGTGTTAATTTGTTAACTTTGACTAGAATAAATAATTGTTAACAATTGAAAATTTAAACAAGTTTAGTTCTCTTTAATTAAAAAAAACTCAAATCGGTTAAAAATTGTAGGCTCTAGACATTTTTGAACAGTATATTGTAAAGAATCCCACTGTGGCGTCGCGTCGTACCGTGAGCGTTAGATACCGAGAAAGCTCGCGCACGGCGAGACCAAAAATGATAGAACTTCTAAACTTTCAGAGAGTTCCTGTTTTTTATTTTTGCTATGGAATCATGAAAAGTACCTCTTCATGATGCTATAAAAAAAGTGACTAAAATCGATTGCGAACATTGTTTGTTTATAACAATAAAAATTGAAAATATAATTTGTTTAAACAAATTAAACTTTTTATTCATATTATATTTTTTTCTGAATAGTACATTTTTTAATCTTTCTAACGATACAAGTTTCATTGAAATCGGTTCAGCCAATTTCGAGAAATTGAATTTTTTCTAAAACGGTGCAAAAAAGTTAAATTGTTTATAAAAATTACAAAAATTAAAATTTTGAAAAATCGTTTGGAGGTGTTATTAGTGACATCATAGACAATCAAAGTATGTAAGTATTATTTATTTTTATTAACCAAAAGAAAATTAGGGGACACTTCAGGAATTCTTACCCAAAACTAAGTAAATTCACTTGAATTTTGTTACTCAGGGGTTCTCAAGGTCGCAGATTACGAATCCAATGACAGATTTAGAAAATTCAAAATGGCGGATCCAATATGGCGAATGAAATTCGATATGGAAGATATAATTTTTAAAAAACTAAGTGAATTCACTTGAATTTTGTTACTCGAGGGTTTTCAAGGTCGCTGATTACGAATCTGGAGTCAGATTTAAAAAATTCAAAATGGCGGATCCAATATGGCGGATGTCTTTTCTAAAAAATAGATAGATTCAAAAAAATAGATATAAAAATAGATATAAAATAGATATAAAATAGATATAAAAAAATAAACATGAAACTAAATAGTGAAAATGAAACTAATAGTAACTAAATTACAGTATAATCGTTAGCAAAGAAAAAAAATTCGAGTATTGTTTATTTTAATGACTGACAAGATTTTTAGCCACTAGCAGAAATTTATTCCAATGAGCCTGACCTAATGGCATTTATATATAAACAAAGACACACCGTTACAATTAGCAATCTCAGGCGATTGCCTCAGTTAATGGTAATTAGAATCGATGAGAGTTTGATTTTAATGAGTCTCGTTGCTTTAATCAATTGTAAAGTTTTATTAGCGAACTGTTCAAAAACAATTACAGTTTCTTTTATTATTTAAAAAAATTCGTTATAGTGATAAAAGCATAAAAATAGTAAAATACTATTTTACTCTATAGAAAAGGAAAATAATGTTTTTCTTTTTAGTCGATTTTTTAGTATGAGAATGCGTTTTTTTATTTTTATTTTTTGTGAATATTTGAAAATTATTATTTTGGATGAGTGCCGAGAATAAAATTTTCAATGTTGGTACTACTGGTGTATATAGAGAGAGAGAGAGAAAAGTTAGTACCTGTTGCTCACGACTAAACTCGTCTCGTAGAATATGGCTAGCGACACACTATATACTATTTCCGCCATTGCAAAGATACATGGCCCGAAACGACGCTATTACTATCTGTGAAACTTGGAATTCTCTGTTATCGACCTAAAATTATCTCATAAATTCTATTATCATCATACTTGAATATTAGTATTCCCAGGTCCTCGGGTGGAGGAAAAGAACATCGATTTTCTCAAAATATATATAATATAGTGTATTTTCCCAATGGACATTTATTTCAAACAGTGTATTAGCTATATATATATATATTTATAAAAAAGTGGACGAGAAAGGGTCATGGAATATTGCTTGGAAATATGAAGGAAATTTCGTCTTGTTATTTTAGAACAATATATTACGAAACTTACTCTAAAGTTTAATTAACTACAAAAATGAGTAAAAGATCAAAATAAATAAATAAATAAATAAATATAAATAAATAAAAATTATTATAAATAATGACTAATATTAAAAATTGACTTTATTTGTCAAAAACGTTTCCATTATTTCCCTAGAGTAATAATTGTCACTTATTTTATCACTTGCAGGACAAGAAAGTACCCATTATTACCCTAGGGAGATAATCACTATACTTCGCAACTTTTCCCATATTTTGACAATAAAGAAATTTTTTAAAAAAGGCTAAAAAATTTTCACGAAAAATAATAATATTATTATTATTATTAATATTGTCTTTGCTTATATTTAGCCAAACTCTTCTCTTCTCTCGCTTCGTAGAGTAAAAAAATTTCTATAACAACTAAAACTATTCAAAAAAAATTAATTCCCTTTTAAAATAAAAATTCAACTTTGGGACGGAAATTGTAGAAGAATAAAAAATAGAAAATAGAAATGATTGAATTTTTTTCAAGTCTTTTAAATAGGAAAATAAAGTTTCATTGAAAATTGTTATTAACCAAATTGAAATAATGCAAACAATTTTTTTTATTTTTACACAAAAGTAGGATATGTAAAAAATAATTTTTTAATAAATAAATAAATAAGAAATATAAAAAAATAAAAAATTTTACAATTAATAAATAGAAAATATATCAATTTTGAATACTTTCTGCTTATCAATAACAACAAAAAAATACAAAATTATTGCTTATCAAATTATTAGTTTGATTTAGAAGATGATGAAACATATTTGCTTGATTTCTATATTTTGTGAAAAAAAAATTTATTTATATATTCATAAAATTTAATCACTTGAATTATTTTGAATTATATCTTAATTTTGTTTTTAATTAAATAAGAACCTTAAGAAAGAATATATTCTACAAAAGCTTTATGCTTTTTTTAAAACAAATTTCAATTGAATTTTTTAAATTGTGCAAATTTTCTTTTTGTTATTTAAAAAAAATCTAAAATTGTTAATGGTTAAGAATTATTAAAAAATGTTATTAAAAAATTACATTATTCTATTATTTAGAAAAATTTACTAACAAAAATAATGGAATTTTTCAAAAAAATTATCGAAAAGTTCCTATGAATTTAAAAACATAAAATAATGTAGAAAAAATCTCAAAACTTTTGAAAAAATCTCTTATACTTTTAGGAAAATTTTCTAAGATGAAAAATTACAAACAAACAAAAGTTCGAAAAATTTCCATGTAACTTTTATGTAGACTTGAAATTATTAATAATAAAAAAATTAAAAATTAATTTAAACTTTATCGAAAAAATTAATTCTTTAAAATTGACAATTAAATGTAAAGAAAATTCGAATTTTCAAGTATTTTAATTTCAAACTTTTTTAAAATTATTCAATTATTTAAAATTTTAAACATAAAAGTGAATAATTGAATGTTTTTTAACATTTCATTCTTGTTAAGAATTTTTTTAACAAATTTTTAAATAATTGAAAACTTTTGACTAACTTCCAATCAAATTTTTAAGAATATAAAATATAAAATTACGTTTTTCCAGGAATTCCATTAAAATTATTGTACTAAAAGTAAAAAATAAAAATACTTTTAAAAATATTTAAAATTCTGCGATCAGCTTTTATTATTTAAGAAGAGAATTAAATTTCTAAAACGAATTTATTATTTATAAATTTAATTCTATCATTGTGAAGAATTTTATAAAAAATTTATAAATAATTGATTTTCTTTAAAATTTTTATTATTTATATAAATAATTAAATGTTTTTCTAGGAATTCGATTTAAATTGGACTAAAAATATTAAAAATTCTGCGATTAGCTTTTATTATTTACAAAGATAATTAAATTCCTAAAACAAATTTATTATTTACAAAAAATAGTTGAATTCCTAATAAAATTTATGATTTATAAAAATAATTAAATTATTGCGAAGAAATTTGTAAAAAAATTGTTAATTTTTTAATTCCCCTGCAATTTTTATTATTTACACAAATAATTAACTGTTTACCTACAATTTTATAACATTTTTTTTCAAATAATTGAATTCTTTCGCGAAATTCAAAATAGATATTAAAAATCGTTAAAATGGGGACAATTTTCGAAAAAAAAAATTTAATTTTTAAAAAGGATTTTGTTATTTATTTTATTTTTTTGTTTTGAATTGTAAACGAGGGAGAAATTAAAATTGTGATTAAATTAATCACAAATTTGTGATTTTGATCGTCAGTAGTGTAAATAATGGGTAATAATATAATGAACTAGAATAAAATGAAGAAGAATATATGTTTAGATTATTTTCCCCACACATTATTCCCACTTTTTTTCAATTTCCGCTTATTTGCACTATTTTAATTTCCCTTAAACCGCGTAAAATTAAATTTTCCAACGTTACGAGAAATTTGCAGATAAAATTAAAATCTCTATAAATAATTTTTGTTATCGATACCCATCACAATCGATGTTTTGAATGTATTTTTATTTGAAAATTTTCCGAATGAAAAATATTCCGAATTTATTTTTACATCAAGTAATAAATGGATTTTTAAAGACGAGCTTATTTTTAAATTGTAATTGTAATTTTTTTAGAATAATTTTTTTTTAGATTTGAATATACATTTACACGAAGAAAAAAAATATTTAACTGGAACAGCGATTACTTTCGTTGAAATTGCAAAAGAATTTTTTGAAATAGCTAAAGAATTTTTTAAAATAGCAAAAGAATTTTAAAATAGAATTTTAAAAATTAAAAAAAAATTTTTAATTTAAAATAGATAAAGATTTTTTTAAAATAGCAAAAGAATTTTAAAAAAGAATTTTAAAAATTAAAAAAAAATGTTAATTTACAATAGCTAAAGAATTTTTTAAAATAGCGAAAGTATTAGTTGCAGTAACTAAAAATTTCGCTAATATAGTGAAATTTGTAGTTGTTCCAGGTATGAAGATTTTATTTCGTGTAAAAGAAATGGAGTTCAATACTGTTAACACCATGGAAATTTAAGTGACTTCGCTATTAATGGTTTTGGATAAATTTCATTATACAAAGAAAAAACGTGGCGGAGGTGGTGAAATGATCGTAAAACAGGATTACATTTACAACCAATATTAATGGCGTTATAGCCACGATAATTAAAGTAGCTGAAAGGCGTTGAATAGAGTCAGGATTTGAGGAAAACTGATCTAAGAGAACAATGGTCGCCTTTATCAGAGAAAGTTTCTTGTTCGCCAGATGAATAAGCTTTTTTGATAATAAGAATTTAATCGTAAAGACTAAGTGAAACAACCTTTTTTACTATTGTCTAGATAATTACTTTTGCCATCCATTGTTGGAAACCGCAGCGGAAATTGTTCAAGGCGATTTATTGTTCTCTCTCTCTCTCTCACTCTCTCTCTCTTTACGTATATATATAGAGTATTAGGTTTAAATTTCGTTGTTCGATATATTCCACACTCAATACAATTTTCAAGGCAGCAATTCTCGTTGAAAGTTTCTACGCTTGAATAACAAATAAAAATCCAATGGAAATGTAAATACAAGAAAATCGATGGGTAAAAAAGAATTAAAAAAAAAAATTGATTTTCCAAAAAAATGTGTACAAAACCAAGACTGTTATTGGAATAAATTTGAATCGTTAAACTGATGATGAAAAAAAAATTCCACATAGGAGAAAGTTCGCATTTCCATTTTTCAATATCGTATTGCAAATTGCATTAAAAGAATTGCATAAAATAGAGTTGTCAGAATGAACGAAATTTATATCTGAAAATCTGTTTTTCAAAATTAGTGCTGAAAAATTGGGGAAAAAGCGAAAATTTATTTCAGTTTAATCGCATCCTTATTCCTTTAATTAAAATCATATGCGAATTTAATAATTGTACTTCCATTAAAATATTTTTTTTTATAGAAAAAATAAAGCGAAAAAAGTACTTTTCCGGTCATTTTGTAAAAGTTTATAATAATTATTTGTGTTCGTACAAATATTATTTATTTATATCAATATTATAATAATATTGTTTATTATTTATTCATTCATTTTGTTCAACATTTAAAAAAATTTAATTGTTCAAAAAATTTAAAATACTGTTTTCTTAATTGTTGCAAAAATTAATTTATTTTTAAACTGTAATTAACATTTTTTTTTAATTTTTCGAGTTTTTGAAAGTCATAAAGTGAAAATTTTGTTTAAAAAAAAGAAATAAAAATGTATTTTTCGAAAATTTCACGTGGGCAGCAGTAAAATTAACAGGGAATATTAGAAAATGTTATTTTCGACAAAACTTTCTTGATATAATTGGTCCTGCATGAAATTCGTGGCCAAATTCAGAAACCGAATACAGAATATTGATGAACTCTTCCATTATCTGTGCAATTAACGATCGGGCGTAATCCTAATTAACATTATCGAGAATTAAATTAAAGACTGACCAGTAAAATGTAATTACTTTGTTAAAGTGCTTTTTCTGTTAGCTTTTATATATGAAATTTAGCAGAGAATGAAGAGAATTGTATAACCTGAAACCTTGCACGTCAATTTAGTCTCTCACTTCAAGTAAGAAACGCAATTATTTAGTACTATTTATATTAAAAGAAATTTTTATCGAATAATAAAAATAAAGTTTACAATAAAAACTAATATAGTTTACCATGAAAAAAACAATACAAAAAAAATAAAAACAACAAAAAATAAAAATAAAAAAAAAAATAAAATAAAATAAAATAAAATAAAAAAAAATAAAGTTTACAATAAAAATAAATATATTTTACAATAAAAATTAATATCGTTTACAATAAAAATAAATAAAGTTTCCAATAAAAATTACTATATTTTACAATAAAAATTAATATAGTTCACAATAAAAATTAATATATTTTACAATAAAAATTAATTTAGTTTACAATAAAAATTAATATATTTTACAATAAAAATTAATTTAGTTTACAATAAAAATTAATATAGTTGACATTAAAATTTACTATATTTTACAATAAAAATTAATATAGTTGACAATAAAAATAAATAAATTCACTTTCTATAAATATAAAAAAATAAATAAATAAAGTTTATAAGAATAAAAATTAATATAGTTGACAATAAAAATAAATAAAGTTTTATAATAAAAAAATAATAATTTTAGAATCATTTTCTTTTATACACAATATTCCTTAAAATTAGGTTTTGGAATATTTTTCCGAAATGATAAAAGTGGACAATTAAAAATTTTTTTTATTAAATTTACAATGTAATGGAATACACTTTTTTTCATTCAGATAAAAAATTATTATCATGGGGTATAAAGTTTTTATGTTTCCTCTTTCCTCAAAATGAAAATATTTCAAAGGAATAATTTTTTTTTATCAGACTCGTATAATTCTTCGATTTTGCATACATAACGGGACGTTTTCATATTTTGTAAACCAACTTCCGGATATAACTTCTTTGTTTTAACGAAAATTCATATTGGAAATGTTCAATGAAAAAAAAAATTTTCGTTTTTGAAATATTTTTCAGAAGAAAATTCTCGATTTATAATTTAATGTTGTGGAAAAACTCTGGTTCAGCAGTTCGGCTAAAAAAAATGTTGTATGACAGAAAAGTATAATAATATAATAAAATAATAATAATAATAATATAATAATAATAATATAATAAAAATAATAATAATAATAATAATAATAATAATAATAATAATAATAATAATAATAATAATAATAATAATAATAATATAGTAATAATAATAATAGTTTAATAATTATAATATAAAAATTTTTGTGACTGAAAAATTCACTAATTATGAATCTGAAGTCGGATTTACAAAATTCAACATGGCGGATCCAATATGGCGGACAATTTTTAGAAAATAGTTTGGCTGACAATTTTTTTGGGGTTTCGACATATTTTTGTATTTTTGTGTTTTAAATATTTAACTTTAACTTTAACTTTATTTTACGAAACAGTGAAGAAACGGTTTTTGTTGAATTGACTATTCATAGAAAGAGTTAATAAAAAGTTTTGAGGATCGACTTTTTAAGTCTATGGTAAAGAATCCGTTTTCACAAGTTCTTGGCAATTTATTTAACTTTCCTGACCAACCTTAATCTCCTCACGTGTGAAAACTTTTCTCATGTTATGTATGTTGCGAGATAAAATCGATTGGACGCTCATACAAAAAAAAATAGTTTTTTTTTAATTCTTTTCATTTTTCATGACTTTTTATTTTGAAACATTTTCTTTTTTCTTTGCATCACGAAGAAAAATGAGTTTGCTATTATAATAACTAATTTTTAGCCATGGCAGCTAATCAATTTTCGCAGCAAAAAAATTCTTGCTACTGAATATGAAAAATAGTTAAAAATTAAAAATAATTTAAAATTAAAAATAATTAAAAATTAAAAATAATTAAAAATTAGAAATAATTAAAAATTAGAAATATTTAAAATTAAAAATAATTAAAAATTAGAAATATTTAAAATTAGAAATAATTAAAAATTAAAAATAATTAAAAATGAATTAAAAAATTAAAATTAAATTACAAAGTAGAATTTTATAATTTTACTTTGTAATTTTATTTTTATTTGTTTTTATAGTTTTATAATTAATAAATCATTGTTGAAATTTTTTTCCCCAATATTCCCGCGAAGAAATCGAATATTTCCAAAATATTGACAACATTTCTGCCATTGTTTAGTGAAATTGCACAAATATTGCCTCAAGCTAACCAAGCAAAAATTGACACCATTATCACATTGATGATCGAGTTGTGTGACAGTCAATTTTATCAACCATGTAAAGAGCGAAAATTTCCTCGTTGAATATTACAATAACTAAAATGCATAACCAAATAATATTATGTCTTTTGTTAACAAATATATAATAAGTAAAATTTGATTCACTTTGCAATGAAAATCTATTCTTGTAAATTGTAATTCACTATTCCTGGTACAAAAATTATTCTAATAACTATTAGTTAAATATTGCTTTGAATTAATAAATAATCGAATAAAATCCGGTGTTTTGATTCTTTTTATTTAAAATTTCTACAAATGCGAGAGGCGAATATTGAGGTGAGCAACAAACCAATTGTCATTTTGTCAATTTGTCAGTTTGTCAAGTTTTTAATAAAAATAATTCCATGAAAACGAAACACAGGGAAAATACATTTATCCTCGACGAAAATTGATAGATGCTGACAATATGACACGTATATATGTGTGTGAGCTTCGAATCACATTTCAACGTTTAACTCGCTCCTATTGTAAAATCTAATTTTAATACACTGCACAAGCAGTTGTTTCTGAGTAAATTTGGTAATAAATATTGATTTTGATAAAACAGAGTCTACATTTAACAATCACTGCAGACGTGCTATTTTATAACTTATATTGTCTCTGAAAATTAATAATATTTCACAGGGTTTATTTTTATAATAATTAGATATTTATTAACAGTCATAAAATGGTTATTGAATAATTTTCTTATTTAATATGCTACTATTTCTGTTTTCTTGGAATTTCATCTACTTCTGCCACTGTTTTAAATTCCCTTTATATTAGAAGTCAGAAAATTATAATCAAATTCTTCGAAGCGATTCAATTATTTTTAAAAGATATTCGAACTTAAATTATTTTTAATAATTTTCATAAAACTTCGCAAAAGGATTCAATTATTTACAAAGGAATTGAAAAAAGTTGTGTAATATTCAATTATTTTATCATAAATAATAAGATTTCTACAAGAATTCAATTAGTTTGGAATAATATTTTAAAAAATTGAAAAAATCAATTATTTATAAAAATTTGTATGCAATTCTTTACAATAATTCAATTACTTTCACTGATGAAAAAAATTTCGGTGGAAATTCAATTCTTAGAAAATTTATTAATATAATTTTAGGCAAGAAATCAATTATTTTTATAAAGAATAAAACTTATTGCAGAATTTCAACAATTTTTAATATACTTAATCGAAAAATTTTCAGAAGAATTTAATTATCTGAAATAAAATTTTCATAATGTTTATTATATTTCGAAAAAATGAATTATTTAAATACAATGTTTATAAAATTCTTATGATAAATTCAGTCATTTTAAATGAAAAACAAAATTTTTCGCAGTTATTAATTAATTTTTATAAATAATACAATTCTTTTTAGAAATTCAATTATTTTAGAAAATTTTAATAAAATTATTTACAACTTTTCAATTTTTTTTATAAATAATAAAATTCATCGCATGAATTCAAATATTTTTAATACAATTTTACAAAAATATATTGCTCAAAAAATGAAATTATTCTTAAAATTTTAGTTTTAATTCCTGAAAAATTAATTACTCAAAACATTTGTTTTAAAATTCAATTATTTACATAAATAATTCTTCAAAAGAATTCAATTATTTTCATAAATATCAATATATTCATCTAAAGATTTTAATTATTTTTACAAATAAAGATTTTTACAAAAATTCAGTTCTGTAAAACAAAATTTTCATAAAATTTATATTATTATTAAGAGAAAATAGAATATTTAAAACAATATTTATAAAATTCTTAGGAAGAAATTGCATTTTTTAACAAATAACACATTTTTCAGAGACATTCAATTCCTTTTAAATTATTTAAAGAAATTTTTTTAAATAACTTAATTATTTTCATAAATAATAAAACTCTTCTCCGAAATTTAATTTTTTTGAAAATTTTAATAAAATTTCTTAACGAAATTCAATTATTCTTATAAACAGCAAAATTCATCTCAAGCATTCAATTATTTTGAATATAATTTTACGGGAATTCAATTATTTAAAATAAATAATTCAATTATTCTTTCAAATTTTCATATAATTCTTTTCACGAATTCAGTTATTTACATAAATAATTCAATTATTCTTTTAAATTTTAATACAATCATTCAAAGTATTCAATTATTTACATAAAAAATTATGTGAAAACAAAAAACTTATATTGTACATAAAAAATAAAATTATTCACGAAAATTCAATTATTTTTGAGAGAAAGATATTTTTCTTTGGAAATTCAATTATCTTTGAAAGACAGAAATTTTTCCTTGGAAATTCAATTATTTTAAACAATTCCTTTAAAATCGTTTGCAAGATTTCAATTATATTCATAAATAATAAAATCTGTTTTAGGAATTCAATTTTTTGAAAGAAATTTAATAAATACGACAGAGACAATTTTATGATTGTCAAAAATTTTAATAGAATTTTTACTAAAATTTAATTGTTTTTTTTTAAACATTTTGCAATTTAATGATTTTTAATATCTGTTTTTACAAAATTTCCAAATAGAATTTAATTTTTCATTTAAAAAACTTGTTGTAAAAATATTAGTAAGAATTCAATTTAAAATTTCCGTTGAATTCATATATTTAAATTAGAATTTGCGTAAAATTAGCCCAAAAAAGTTAATTATTTTGGAAGAAAATTCATAGAAAGAAAATCCTTTGAAAGAATTAAATGATTTTCATAAATATTTTTGAATTCTTTTATTAATAATAAAATTCGTTGCAGGAATTCAATTTATTAGCAATAGGACAATAAAAAAATAAATTTTTTTCAATCCAAATTAGGAAAAAGCATGGAAAATAAAATATTGAAAGGAATTTTTTTTGTCTGTTTTGAAAAGTGTCTAAAACGAGTTTTTTTTGTCGTCAAATTTAATTTTTCGAAAGCTACTGAATACTTTCTAATAACTCGTGACCTTGGGCCCATGGATATCAACATTAATATAAAATTCCACTTTATAAGTTAATATTAAAAATTCTTTAATTTATTTTTTTCAAAATAATATCAAAGTTAATTAATAATCAAAATCAAAATAATAAAAATTCCCCTTTGTAAGTTAATAAACAAATTTATTATTTTCAATTCGAATGGATTTTTTCTACTAAAAACACAGCTCATCAGAATTACAACAAAATAATCAACAAGATCACGCTAAATCGTTAGGTATTAAAATAATACCAAAAAGGATTAAAATAATCCAATTTAGTGTTATTTTAATCCATTTTGGTGTTATTTTAATACCTAACGTTTTACCGTGATTGCAATAAATTATTTTTTTTAAATACTTTTGAAACTAAGCTTCATTCTAAATATTCCTTTACTATAAAGTATAAAATAAATTCAAGAATATTCGACAAAAATTATCTGACAAGAAACAAAAAATATTTTTTTCATGCAATTTAATCAAGAAAATAAGAAATATTTTTTAGTCTACAATTTTGAAGGAGTAAATTAGCATACAAGTTCGAATGGGCAAATGCAGTGAGGGTGAAGGAGTAAAAGTTTTGTGTATTCCAGTTTTTAGGTTGAGGATGAATTTGAGTGTTGTGTAGGATGTTGATACGTTGATAGAAACGTGGTCTTGGAGTAGTGGCGCTTTAGTGATCTCGCCTTAGCGTGAGGCAGCGTGAGAGTAGAGGTGTTCCGACCGTTTCAACCCCGGACCGGGCTGGTCGTAGTGGCTAGGATCGATCGGACCTTATCACGCATCCTACCAACCCTCCAGTCCCCACTTTTCCGGGAACTACCACGTAGAAGAGCGTCGCGACGCCATGCGTCCGTGTACACTGTATAGGATCGTACCTGTTCCACACTCTACAACTCTACAATTCTTGGTCTCCTCTTCCCTGTGTATCATTCGTATTATACTGAAAATTCGAAATTAGAACACACTTCAAACTTGCGTCTTTCAAATTTCACCATATATACAAGTAGTAATCAGAATTTTAGAATGCTAACTAGAAATGGAAATTTTGGTAAAATATAGAAAAACAATGGGAGACAATAGGAAAAATATGTCGAAACATAGAAAAAAATTTTTTGTTATATTTTTAAAACCATCGTTTATTAAAACGATTAAATTATTTTCAAAAAAATATTCGAAATTCAATTATTTTCAATGTCTAGTATTTACAGAAAATTGTAACCAAATTTTTTTAAAACGATTCAATTATTTTCAAAAAATATTTGACATTCAATTATTTTCAAAAAATTTTTGAAATTCAATTAATATCTAGTATTTGCAATCATAACCAAATTTTTTCAAAACGATTCAATTACTTTCAAAAAATATTTGAAATTCAATTATTTTCAAAAAATATTTGACATTCAATTATTTTCAAAAAATATTTGAAATTCAATGAATATCTAGTATTTGCAGACAATTGTAACCAAATTTTTTAAAACGATTCAATTATTTTCAAAAAATATTCGAAATTCAATTATTTTAAAAAAATATTTGAAATTCAATTAATATCTAGTATTTGCAGACAATTGTAACCAAATTTTTTTAAAACGATTCAATTATTTTCAAAAAATATATGAAATTCAATTATTTTCAAAAAATATTTGAAATTCAATTATTTAAAAAAATATTTGAAATTCAATTAATATCTAGTATTTGCAGACAATTGTAACCAAATTTTTTTAAAACGATTCAATTATTTTCAAAAAATATTTGACATTCAATTATTTTCAAAAAATATTTGAAATTCAATTATTTTCAAAAAATATTTGAAATTCAATTATATTCAAAAAATTTTTGAAATTCAATTAATATCTAGTATTTGCAGACAATTGTAACCAAATTTTTTTAAAACGATTCAATTATTTTCAAAAAATATTTTACATTCAATTAATTTCAAAAAATATTTGAAATTCAATTATTTTCAAAAAATATTGGAAATTCAATTATTTTCAAAAAATACTTGAAATTCAATTATTTAAAAAAAATATTTGAAATTCAATTAATATCTAGTATTTGCAGACAATTGTAACCAAATTTTTTTAAAACGATTCAATTATTTTCAAAAAATATTCGTAATTCAATTACATTCAATGTCTAGTTTGTAGTGTTTACAAAAAATTGTAACCAAATTTTTTAAAACGATTCAATTATTTTCAAAAAATATTTGAAATTCAATTATTTTCAAAAAATATTTGAAATTCAATTATTTTCAAAAAATTTTTGAAATTCAATTAATATCTAGTATTTGCAGACAATTGTAACCAAATTTTTGTAAAACGATTCAATTATTTTCAAAAAATATTTGACATTCAATTATTTTCATAAAATTTTTGAAATTCAATTAATATCTAGTATTTGCAGACAATCATAACCAATTTTTTTCAAAACGATTCAATTACTTTAAAAAAATATTCGAATTTCAATTATTTTCAATATCTCGTATTTGTAGAAAATTTCGCAAAAGAATTCAATTACTTAAAAAGAAAATTCATGAAATTCATTGCAAAATTCAATTATTTTATCATAAATAACAAGATTTCTACAAAAATTATAATTATTTTACAAAATTTTTATACAATTTTTATAAAGATTCAATTACTTTTACTAATAATAATATTTTCCATGGAAAAGTTAATTTTCTAAAAACTTTTTGATAAAATTCTAAACAAGAATTCAATTATTTTCATATGTAATAAAATTCTAAACATGAATTCAATTATTTTCATAAATAATAAAAATTCTTCTCAGAAATATAATTATTTCTAAAAATTTAAGTAAAATTCTTAGCAATTATTCAATTATTTTCATAAATAATAAAGTTCATTGCAGGATTTCAATTATTTTTAAAACGATTTTACAAAAATTGATTGAAAATAAAAACGGATTTATTTTTGAACTATTTCATTTTAAATCCTCGGAAAAATGAATCATTAAAATAAATGTTGTTTAAAATTCATTGCAAGAATTTAATTATCTACGAAAATATCAGAATTTTTCATAGGAATTCAATTTTTTTGAAAATATTATAATTAAATTTTTTGAAAAAATCAATTATTTAACAAAATTTTTATACAATTCATCAAAAGATTCAATTTCCTTTACTAATAATAATATTTTTCATGGAAAAATTAATTTTATAAAATTTTTTTGATAAAATTCTAAACAAGAGTTCAATTATTTTAATAAATAATAAAATTCTAAAGAAGAATTCAATAATTTCCATAAAATTTTAAACCAGAATTCAATTATTTCCATAAATAATAAAATTCAATACAAGAATTCAATTGTTTACAAATTTTTTCATCAATTTCTTCGCAATAATTCGATTATTTTCATAAATAATAAAATTCTAAACAAGACTTCAATTATTTTTAAAAATTTTAATAAAGTTATTAGCAATCTTTCAATTATTTTCATAAATCATGAAATTCATTGCAGGTTGTCAAATATTTTTAATACACTTTTACAGAAATTGATCAAAAAATGTAATTATTCGTAAAAATTTAGTTTCAATTCCTGGAAAAAATCAATTATTTAAATCAATGTTTATTTAAATTTTTTTTGGTAACATTCAATTATTTAGAAAAAATTTCAGAATTTTTTGCACAGGAATTTCAATTATTTTAAAATATTCTAGTAAACTTGTTTTTGTTTGAAAGAAATCAATTATTTTGAATACAATTTTAATAATAATTTTTTGAAATAATTCAATTATTTTTTTCAATTTTTGAAAAATTCTTCGCCAAAAATTCAAATATTTAAATAAATAAATTTAAAAAAAATTCAATTCTTTTCGCGAAAAAAAATTCCCTAGGATTTCAGTTATTTATTATTAGAATTTACATAAAATTAGTCAAAAAAATGAATTTTTTAAAAACTTTTCTAAAATTTCTTAAAAATCAATTTTTTATCAAGATTTTTAACCAATTCTTCTCAATAATTCAATTACCTTTACTAATAATAACATTTTTTATGAAAATTCAATTTTTATAAAAATTTTCTGATAAAGTTCTAAGTAAAAATTGAATTATTTTCAAAAATAATAAAACTAATCGAAAAATTCAATTATTATTTCTCGAAATAAAGTTTTTCACAAGCATTCAATTATTTAAAATAATATTTTTATAATATTTAGGAAATTTCGAAAAAATGTAATATTTAGAAAAATTTTGTTTAAAATTCTTTAGGAGAATTTAATTATTTACAAAAATATTAGAATTTTTCCATAGTAATTCAATTATTTTTAAATATCATGATAAAATTTTTGGAAAAAAACGATTATTTAAAAATTTTAAATACAATTTTAAATACTACATTTTTTTACAATAATTTATTTATTCTTTGAGCTTTTAATAAAATTCTTTCCAAAAATTCAATTTTTTTACCATAGATAATTCTTCGAAAGAACCCAAGTATTTATTTTTTATTATTCAATTATTTCGAAGTTATTTGTATTTTTCGCTTGAACTTTATTAAGACTAAAAGAATTAAAGTCATTATAGTCGTTTATGTATTTTTTTTAACAACGTCGACTACCGGCATTCAAAAGAGAATTAAAAACGTTTGTGAATTTCATAACGATACTAAAATTCAGAATATTTATTTATTATTTTCAAGCTGTGACACACATGACACAAGATTAATTACACAGCACGCGCAAATACAAATTTTGTATATATATATATATAAAGCAAAATAATGAGAAAGAGGAACATTTTTATTTGTTTATTTTCACCTTTTTTCCTGAAGGGAATATAATTAATTGGAATTAACAACAGTTACAGATTTTGACATGCGGAGTAACAAATGCAATTAAAGTCTTTTTTTATTGCATTTAAACTAATTTACTGAAAATTAATTAACTAAATTAACTAAAAATTAATTGACTAAATTAACTAAAAATTAATTAACTAAATTAACTAAAAATTATTAACTAAATTAAATAAAAATTAATTAACTAAATTAACTAAAAATTAATTAACTAAATTAACTAAAATTTAATTAACTAAATTAACTAAAAATTAATTAACTAAATTAACTAAAAATTAATTAACTAAATTAACTAAAAATTAATTAACTAAATTAAATAAAAATTAATTAACTAAATTAACCAAAAATTAATTAACTATATTAACTAAAAATTAATTAACTAAATTAATTAATTAATTAACTAAAAATATAGAGAGAAACAAATTTCCCAATTATTCTGGTAAAGAAAATTAAAATAACGTTTAACAAATATAGATATACTAATAAGTAATAAATCGAAGTATTATTATAACAAGTCAATAATTTATGATTTTTACATTCATATGTAAACTGATACCCTTTTCGAAACAATAATATTTGGCTTCACTGTACCTTTAATATTGTATCAGGTATTTTAAATTTTAATTTACCATATTTATTTATTTGAAACATTTATTTATACCTATCCTTTTTTGTATTTTCCGAAAGAGTAATTTATTTTTAAAAAATCGATTCATTCTACTCAGCAGGAATTATTTTTCCTTCATTCCAAAGAACATTTCTATGAGAATTTTTTTTTCACAATTAATTCCCCCATATACTTAAAATTCTACCCTCGTGTTGCTAAATTGCTTTATTTTACCTAAAAAACATTTTTATTTCAAAACCCAGTGTTCTATTTCACGAATTTAACACAAGAAGAATCATTCCATTGGCGGGATTCCAACAGAATTAAAAAAAATTTCATTTATTAAACTTGATATACAGAAAATTTATCACAACTGCGTACAATTTTAAGAAAGAAAGTAAGTTAATTAGAATTTTGAAGTTAGACATTCAGACAATTTTTCTCTCCTTTACTACTTTTGAATTTTTGATTTTTGTACTTTTTGATTTTATTTTACTATCTAGTTGGTAAATAGATGTGTAAAAAAAATGTCATAGGCACTATGTTAGGATTCTCTTTTTTTTTGCAGAATGCATTCAAATCCGATATTGACAGAGCTCATATAAGCGAGAATTTTCAAGCTGTCTACTTTTTAATCCGAATAAATTATTTCCTAGATTAAAAGTATCAAGAGTTAAGCTCTTTTGAATAAAACGAAAGCTTAACTAGATCATTAAAATGTGACTGTTAAATATATCATCATATATATATATATAGCATCCTATACTATTCCTACGAACAAAGTAATGAGATAGTTGTGAGAGAGGATCTAAGTTAAACGGAAACAACATAAACATGCAGTTACAAAGCTGTTTTACTAGCATTTTTAATTAAACTAATTATACACTGTTTTTTGCAACAAAAAGGAGGAAAACAATGAGGGTCAACTTTCGGATCCGAAAAGGCAGGATAATTTAGTGTAATTTATTCCTTTCACACTGAATTTTGTTCATTAGTCGTACGATTCCAACAAAAAGCCGCCATATTGAATCCGCCATTTTGGATTTTTACAATTTACCCATAAACCTTTTTTCTGACCTTGAAAAATGTAAATGTTTACTAAAAAATGGAAATTCTAACACGAGTTGATTGATAATTGATAATTTCGCAAAAATATTTCCATACTTTCAAAAAAAAATTAATTTTTTTAACAACCAAAATTTTAATGAACTCAAACTAAGAAGTAAAAACTAAAATATTTTAGAAAAATTAATTCTAGCTGTTGCCAGATGAACAGTGAATGTTTTTTTTCGATTGTGAATTCAACGATTGTTTTCCGTGCTTTGGAAATATTGATGATTTAATTTTCAAACGCACGTAATGGGAATCCAAGTCTCTGAGTATTTTATAGACGGAAATGCGTTTTGCAAGGAAAAGAAATGATGTTTCCGGATGAGAAAATAGAATTTTAGAGGTAACTTCGCACTTCGAGGGAACCCATGTGGTCTTAAAAGCTTAATTACTTTAACCTTTTTTATTGCTCTATAAAACAAAAAAATTTTTAAATGTCATTCCTGAATTAATTAATAGGCATTAAGTGTGGGAGAATGAATTTTTTTACCAGTAAAACTAAAAAGTATTTAGATTCAAATTCTACTCCGGGGGTTCGATTATGTAATTATACTTCACTTTCACTTCACTTCACTTTCGCTCAAAATTTTTTTTTACCCAATTTTCACTTCAATTTCAAACCACTTTCATATTTACTCAAAAACTTTTTCACTCCACTTTCACTTTACAATACACTTACTGCCTTTCCACTTTCAGTCAACATTTTTTTGCACTCCATTTTCACTCATCTTTCACTCGAAATTCTTTTCACTGTATTTTCACTTTACTTTCACTTTAAATTCATTTTCATTCTACTTTCACTCCAGACTTTTTTATTACACTAACACTTCACTTTTCTTTTATTTTCACTTTGACTCAAAATTTACTTTCTCTTTAATTTTATTTCACTTACAGTCAAAATTTATTTTCACTCCATTTTCACTTCACTTTCACTCAAAATTTATTTCTACTACACTTTTAGACTATTTTCACCTCCGCAGAAATTTTATCTCTTTTTTCTTTTTTTTTCAATACGAAATTAAAATCGACAACAATGGCCAACGAAAAATTGAAGTGAAAATTGAATGAAAGTACATTTTGACTGAATGAGAAAATGAAGTGAAAATGGAGAGCAAAAAAAATTTGATTTATAGTGAAATGCAAATGGAGTGAAAATAGAGAGTGCAAAAATTGTGAGTGAATGTGGAGTAAAAGTAAAGTGAAAATGAAGTGAAAAAATATTGTTGGTGAATGTAAAAGTAGAGTGAAAATGAAGTGAAAAGAATTTTGAGTGAAAGTGAAGTGAAAATGGAGTGAAAATAAATTTTAAGTGAAAGTGAAGTGAAAATGGAGTGAAACTAAATTTTTAGTGAAAGTGAAGTGAAATTACAAAAACGACCATACATAAAATGCCAATTAAAGGCTAAAAAATAATAATAGACAATTTTATTTGTCAAAAATCTTTTTTAAATTTTTCTATAGAGCAATTTAGTTTTTATTAACTTTTACAGAAATTTTCGTTAAATTTCGTTGCATATATTTAGAGTGAAAAAAAAATTAATACGCGTAATATTGACAGCGGAACTATCTCGTTTCGTATGTAAAATTCGAAGGAAATAAGATTTCCGATAAGGGATGCTGCTCTGACAAGGGAATTTTATTCATTTCCAAAAATTGAATAGCGGAACACTTGGAGCTTTTTTTTTAATTTTTAATGTAGTTTTTTTTCAAACTGCATCAATATTTCAATCGATCGAAATTTATTTCGTCTTTTTACAAATATATGAATTTTTCTCAAAAAAAATAGAAAAAAATTAATTTTCTATCTATAAGTGCTTTTTTTTAAATTTACCAAATTTGAACCGGTTATAAAACACCTTGAGTGTAGTTAATCAAAAAATTCTCGCTATGAAACAAGTGGATAGAAATAATTTTTCTAAAAATCGATATTATTTGTTTTCTATTCCTAATTTTTATCCAAAACAATCGCTATGAACAACTCGCTATGAAAAAAGTGGGTAGAAATAATTTTTCTAGAAATCGATATAAAAATTTATTTTCCATTCCTAATTTTTTTTTTCAAAACAATTTTATTATTATAAAAAAAAGAAAGAAGAATTTTTTTTTAGAAAATTGAAAAAAAAAATTAAGTTTTTATTTTTCAAAACTCAAAATCGAAATAAAAATCAAACTTGGCATTCACAGATTTATTTTTAACATTAGAATGAGCCGAGGGATAAATGCTTTGTTTTCTAGTTGATTGATTCTTTTCAAAATTACATAGTTGGCTTCTTAAAATATTCTATTTCGCGTGAGTGCTCTCGAGAAATATAAGCCTGATTTTACTTTGATTTAATCTATTCATATGCAGATCTCGAGAACGTAATTTGTAATTTACTGACTTATGTCAGTTTATGAAATTTCACTCAAAATATTCTCAGTTCGTTTGAAGGGAATATTCGTGCATTAGTGCAAAATTGTAATAATTTGCCAGAAATATTTGTAGATTCGTGAATCGTAGAAAATTTTATTCTTATTTTTTTACTTTTACAGATTTTGCTTCAAAATTTTTACTACACCGAGAAAACAATATATTTGAATCAAACATAATTATCTTTAATTATCAATCTTAATTATCTTTGTTATACAGTCATAATTTTGACTAAGTTTTAACTTTGAATTTAACCATTTTGTTATACATAACAATTTTGATTTAATACATAATAAATTTGATTCAATAAAAATTATGTTTAAGTAAATTATAAAATTTTTTTTAATTCAAAAATATTTTTTTAGTTGTCTTTTGAATTAAAAAATTTTTTTTCTTAGTGTATCTAAAATTTCTCGTAAAGCAAAAAAAGTTTTCTAACATTACAAATTACAAGGCCTAATAAATTTTGCACCAAAGTTATAAAATCGACGGTTTATAACTTTTTTAAATACTTTTTATTTTTATTTATTTTATTTTTATTATTTATTTTTTATTATTTTTATTATTTTATTTTTATTATTTTATTTATTTTTTTTATTCTTTTTTTGTATTTTTGTATTTTTTTATTCTTTTTTTGTATTTTTTAATTCTTTTTTGTTACTTTTTTATTCTTTTTTTGTATTTTTGTATTTTTTTATTCTTTTTTTTGTATTTTTTAATTCTTTTTTGTTACTTTTTTATTCTTTTTTTGTATTTTTTTGTTATTTTTTTATCTTTTCCTTTTTTTATTTTATTTTTTTATTTTTTTTCATGTTTATAATATTAAATACCGAAGCACAATATTGATAAAAGAATATTTCCTTCTACTAAATAATAATACAAAGCTCGGGATATAATACAAATTTCATGTTTCATGAAAATCTTGATAAAGAAATTGTTTACTTGTTTGTTCGAATCATTCAAGTTGAGGATGCGTAATAGATTTGGTGGGTGTAGCTGACAGACCTCTTCTCTCGATATATTTGCAGTTTCACTTTTCATCATGTACTTTGCGAGTAAAGGATGTTCACTTGCAACGGTCAAGGTTGTATACGTCTTGAGCTCCCTTAACAGAGTCTTCATTTTTTTTTTTTTTCTAAAAGAATTTCTAATTAATATATTACTCTCTAAGTCTGAATTAGTAAAAAGTCATCAACTATAATCCAACATTGAAAAAATTTCTCCTTATTTTTCTCTAAAAATTTTACTATTTTATTTTACTGTTTTAAACTCGGTTTTAAACACGATGAAAGATATATAAAGTTTTACTACTTTTATTTTTTATTTGTAAAACATTTTTAGTTAAGTATTTCTGCAATAACTTTTACTGCACTTTCGGAGTAAATTTTGCTACGTTCAAAATAAGTCTTTCTTGACTAAATTTTTGGGAATGTTTTATTTATTTTTATTTTATTCATTCTTTTCGTAATGTATGTTTTTTTTCCACTAATACTCGAAAGTACCTTCGCAGTCACAAAATCGATAACTTTCGCCATTTGTTTTGCATAATGTTCTATACTTCAAAAAGTGTATTTAAAATTTAAATTATTGTTTTGCTGTACACTTTTTTTTGTAAAAGGAATTTGATAAATATTTATAATTATTTTACAAATTGCTGGTTCCTTGTAAGGAATAAAGTTTAATTTAAAAACAACTCCGATAGAATTTTAAACCTTTTTTAATACTCTATACAAGCTATTCTTCTCTCGACGAGAATAATCCTACTCTCTCCTTTTTAATTTGATTCGCCAGCATTTTATATATGGATTTTATTTCACAAATTGGCAAAATTACTGAAAAAAGAATTTTCTCGAAAAGTAATAGAAAATTAATCTCTCTATTATTTTTTTTATAAATCTAGACTTAATTAACAACAATTTTTCAAATTTTGTTTTTTTTAATTTCCACTACTTTTTCGATCGTCAAATTTAATTTTTCGATAGTCACTTCTTTACTATTTTTTTAGTTTCGAAATTACTTTTTTGTTACTTTTTTAAAATCAAAGATCGAGTGGGAAAGAAATACAAAAATATTTCACAAAAATTAATTCTAGTTGTTCATACTTTACCGGACATTTAAATTAACAGTTCATTTGTTAACGATCTTTTTTATTATAAACATAAAAAATGAAACAATATTATTTTCACTTGACACAATAAATAACATTTTATGTCATGTTCAATGCATAAATATAAAAAACAAAAATCAAAATACATTTTTTAAAAAAACGGGCATTGCGAACTTCACTATTTTGTACAATATTGATTTCCACCCCTATTAAATGGAAGTGGTAATCTGAATTTTGTGATTTACGATCAGTAGGAGCTGAAAATGTAAAACCAAATGTTTCAAAAGGTTACGTGCGCCAATAAAGCACGAATAGATAGTTACTCGAAACTGTTTAAACTACTGGGCATTGCATTAGCTTACAAAGTTTACCTTGGAACGACATTATATCTCTTAGATCTTTTGCAATATTAACTATTTCAATTTTACAGAAATCTATTATAACTTTGGTCGTTGGTTGAACCAAAAAAAAAAAAAATTAGAATATAGTAGGAAAAAAATGGAATTTTAGAGACAAACAAAAAGTACATAAAAATGACCTTAATTCTATCCATTAAATGGATAATTTCTAAATAAGAGTGTCGATGATTTTTTAAGAGTAAGTAGAATAAAAAAAAAATCAGTCAAACTGGATTCCCCAACCACTATGTGGGCTGCGGTCACAAGATCTTTGGAAATTCTTGTCGCTTTCTTCGAATATTATTCAACGAGGTAAGAAACGAAAGAAATTTTTTTTGTGAATATTCTTGTATAACTATTTACTTATAAAAAAAAGTATTCACTTTTAAAAAAAATTATTCAGTTATAAAAAAACTATTTACTTTTAAAAAAATCTATTTACTTATCAAAAAAAATTTACTTCTGAAAAAATTCTTACTTTCACTTTCACTTAGAAAATTGTCAGTTACATTCACAGTCAAAAGTTTTTCACATTCATTAAAGCAATTTTCACCTTTACTAATAAAATGTTGACCCTAAAGAGAAAAATTTTGACCCTAAAAAGAAAAATATTGATTTTACTCAAAAAATTTCACTTTCCCTAAGAAAATTTACTTTCGCTCTAAAAATTGTCACTTTCACATTCACTCTAAAAATTGTCACTTTCACATTCACTCAAAAAATTTGACACAAAATTATCACTTTCACTCAAGTAGTTTTTACATTCATTGACAAAATTCTTCCTTCCACTAAAAAAAATTCTACTTTTATCCAATAAACTTTCACTTTCACTTTCACTTAACAAAATTTTCAGTCACATTTTTTAACATCTCAAATTCTCACATTTACTAAAAAAATTTTGGTCTACACTAAAAATATTTTGACTTCCTCCTAAAATTTTTCACTTTTATTTTAAAAAATTCACTTTTTCATAAAAATTTTTTTTTTATTTTTAGTTTTTAGTAAAAAAATTCTCATTTTCAGTAAAAATATTTTTTACTACTTCTAAAAGAACTATTTTTACTCAGAAGAATTTAATTTACAATTTCATAAAAAAAATTTTCATTTTCACTCAAATAATTTTCAATTTCACTTAAATGAATTTTTTGGGTGGAATTGAAAATTTTTTAAGTGAAAGTGAAAAATTTTTTTTATATAAAAGTGAACGTTTTTGGTAAAATTAAAACTTTTGAATGTAGTGAATGTGGAAATTTTATCAGTGAAAGTAAAATTTTCTTTTGGGAGAAATTGAAAATTTTTTAAGTAAAAGAGAGAATTTTAATAAAAAATTGAAAGTGGAAATTCTTCGAATAAATTTGAAAATTTTTGAGGGAAAGTAAAATTTTTTTGGGTGAAATTGAAAATTTTTTGAGTCAAAAGAAAATTTTTTGTCTGAAGTCGAAAGTGAGAATTTCCGCCAATAAATTTTCACTTTAACTTTCACCGAAAAAAAATTTTTACTTTCAATTTCACTTAACAAATTTTTATTTTTAACTTTCACCTAAAAACATTTCTTTGGGTGAAATAGAAAGTGGAATTTTTTGGGTGAAATTAAAAATGGAAACTTTTTTGGTTGAAAGTGGAATGTGAAAAGTTTTTAGAGTGAGTTTGAAAATTTTTATAGGTGAAGTTAAAAATATATTTAAGTGTTAGTTGAAAGTGAAAGTTTTTGAGTGAAATTGTAAATTGTAAATTTTTTTTGGGTGAAAGTGAAATTTATTCGATAAAATTGAAAGTGAAATTTGTTTGGGCGAAAATTAAAGTTGAAAGTGAACATTTTTTAAGTGAAATTGTAAATTAAAATTTTATTGTTTGAAAGTAAAATTTTTTGGATGAAATTGAAAGTGAAAATTTTTTGGGCGAAAGTTAAAGTTCAATGTGGACATTTTTTGAGTGAAATTGTAAATTAAAATTTTTTTGTTTGAAAGTAAAATTTTTTGGATGAAATTGAAAGTGAAAATTTTTTGGGCGTAAGTTAAAGTTTAATGTGAACATTTTTTGAGTAAATTTGTAAATTAAAATCCTTTTGTGTGAAAGTGAAATTTTTTGGTTGAAATTGAAGGTGAAAATTTTTTGGGTGAAAGTGATAGTTAAATGGGAACAATTTTTTATTAAATTCAAAGTGAAAACTTTTTTAGATGAAAGTTGAAAGTGAAAGTGAGAATTTTTTAAATGAAATTAAAATATTTTGAAGTCATTACTGTAATAAGAATATTTTTTTACTGTAAATAAAAATTACACCCTTCCAGCATAAAATAAATTAAATTAATTAAATGCAATAAGAGAAAATAACATTGTTTTTAATTTTCATTCAAGTTTTCAAATTAAGGATAAACCAAGGTCATGAAATTCGCTCAATTAAATTCAAAGTTACCCCTAATTTAGAAACTGCGCTGCTGTATATATATAAATTCCCCGAGTAATATATAATAAATTCCAAGGAAGTACAAAAGCAATTGTAGATAATAAAAAAAACAATCAATTTGAAATTTACCAAAAATATAGATACTGAAATTGTTTTCTAAGAAGAAAATTGCCTTGGGATAGTTGAAATTTTACGAGACTTGAGAGAAGTGGAGAGGACACGTTTACTCTGCAATTGCCAATAAATCGTTTATTGCGAATTTAAATCGAAAGCTTGACGTAAATTTCATCAAAATGAGCTTTGGAAAATAGGTAATTTGAAAATCCGCCTGCTTTCCGCTACATTCACACGCGCCACACTTGTTTTGTTCGTGAACCAAAAGAAAAAAATTATTATTCATCATCCTGCTTGAATAATGCTTGAAATTTATATGCTATGTGAAAAGAAAAATGACATGAAAAACGTTTTTCGAGCACGATATTTGAATTTATCTTTTCGTGAAAAATGCGTTTTTATAAATTTCACAAAAAGATGCTACCTGTTGTTTTTTTTTTAGAAAAAGTAAAACACGTAGTGTAAAAAGCATTTCGTGGAATTAAGTTTCAAGACAAGTTTTGAAATAAATAATTAGTAGTGGAATAATATAAATTACAGTAATTATAATTCTTGAATTAAATTTTATTTTCATGTAACAGGTTCAGAATATATTTTTAATTCGGGACGAAACATAAACTAATCGTTTCAATTCAATTATTATTTTCCAGAATTTTCAATTTAAATTTAAATTAATGTAATGAATTTTAATTTAATTTAAAATTTTTATTTAATTTAAAATTGTTATTTAAATTTTAAAATATATTAATTCAAAATTTAATTTTACGAAATTTTGATAATTCCATTATATTCAGAGATTCTTCAACTAAATATGTGTTAGAAAATAAAAACTTCAAATTACTTAACAAAGATTAAATTAAATTTTTTCAAAACATTTTTTTTTTACAATTTCCAGTTAACTGCATTGAAAATTCAAATTTTAATATACTTTTTTCAATTCTACAATTATTGAAATACAAAAGTAAATAATTTATTGAATAATTGAATGTTTTCCAAATTTTAATTCTGATAAATAATATTTCAGCATAAATTTTTAAATAATTAAATTTTGTTGACGAATCTCAATCAAATTTTTATGAATAATTAAATTATTCGGGGAATTCGATTAAAATTTTAGTAAAAATAATTAAAATTTCACGATAATTGAATTTCCAAAAGAAATTTATTATTTATGAAAATAATTTAATTTCCAAAACAAATTTATTATTTATGAAAATAATTTAATTTCCAAAACAAATTTATTATTTATGAAAAAAAAATTCAACATCTAAAACAAATTTAGTTTTTCAATCATTAATTGAATTTCCAAAAGAAATTTATTATTTATGAAAATAATTGAATTTACAAAAGAAATTTATTATTTAGAAAAATAATTGAATAAAAACAAATAAAAAATTTATAAATAATTGATTTCTTCTGAAATTTTAATTATTTACGTCAATAATTAAATGTTTGCTGACAATGTAGAAAATCATTGAAATGAGAAAAATTTTTTAACACAATTTAAATTTTGACGAAGAATTTTATTATTTGTAAAAATAATTGTTAGTGTGACGAGAATTTGTCTTTAAATTTTAAACATACTTTAACTTTTCTAAAAAGAATATTTTTTTTTGCAAATAATTTAATTTCTGTAATCATTTGTAACTTCCTCAAAATCCAATTTTGTTTATTTCTATTCAAATATGGCCTTTTTC
Source organism: Leptopilina drosophilae (assembly GCA_032873175.1). Lineage (NCBI taxonomy): Eukaryota > Metazoa > Arthropoda > Insecta > Hymenoptera > Figitidae > Leptopilina > Leptopilina drosophilae. Next base: position 5,567,542 of record CM065485.1, on the reverse strand, counting down.
AAAAAGAGCTTATGGAAATTTTTTAATTATTTCTGCTGAAAACTGATTCAGAAAAAATCTTGGAAGCAGATGGAATAATAGAATGAAAGTACTTTTTAAGTTTAATTAAAAAAAATTTTTTTCAAATACCCTTGTATAATATAATTTTACTTTCAATTATAATTCGAAAGTCACTACTTTCATAATGGAATGATTGTGGAAAAATTTTCATGTTAACTTTACAACAAAATACAAATAAATTATTTTTATATTAAAATTGTTGGGGAAATTTGCATTCTTACAAAATATGAAATTACATGTTGATTTGCAAGTCTTATTTTCCTTTTACATTTCCTGAAATAACTCGGTCTCCGAGTTCATCAAGAAGATGAGAGAGAAAAAAATTCCAATAATTTGTGTATTTTTCATTTGCTGTTGTTGCTACAAAAATGAAAAAGGCCTTGAATATTCTAAATCCAGTTTAAAAGCAGAATTCTCCAGCATGAGAATGCATTCTCATGAAGCTTCTGTTTTAAAAAGACGCCACAAAATATACTAATTAAAATTTAATTAATTAATTAATTTAAAATTAAGATTAAAATTAAATAAAATGTTTTTCAAATTATAATTCATTAATTTAAGTTAAATAAATTTATTATAAGTTAATTAAATTAATTTTATTAAATTAATCTTCCTAATTTTGTAAAATTAATTTTGAATTGAGAAAATAGAGGAAATTTTATTTATTTTATTTTTTTATTTTTATTTATAGATTGAAATAAAGATTAAAATTAAATAGAATGTTTATCAAATTATAATTTATCAACTTAAGTAAAATAAATTTATTACGTTAATTAAATTAATTTAAATAATTTTATTAAATTATTCTTTCTAATTGTAAAATTAATTTCGAATTAAGAAAATGGAGAATATTTTATTTATTTTATTTTTATTTTAAGACTAAAATTAAATAGAATGTTTTTCAAATTATAATTTATCAATCTAAGTTCAATAAATTTGCTACGTTAATTAAATTAATTAAATTAATTTTATTAAATTATTCTTCCTAATTGTAAAATTAGTTTCGAATTAGGAAAATAGGGAATATTTTATTTATTTATTTTATTTTTATTTATTTCTATTATAAATAAAAAATACTGAAAGAATAAAAATTTAAAGAAAATTGGAACTTTTTTTATTGTTCACAGTTAGCGAAAGTTATAAATTGATATAAAACAAGTCAGAAATGTTTCTTAAAATGTAGTGAGCATACTTGAGCTTTAATTCGATAGATTTTTATCTGACACAGTCGAGTCTTATTTCCCGTTACGATAAAAGCACACCCATGATCCCCTATCGTCTATTATTACTTTAATTTTAGAGGGAAAAAAAGTGTCCAGCATTTCGTGATTCGTGGAGGTTAAACTTTAACGATCCATTTTTTTTCCTACAAGAGTTCAACCCTTCTGATCACACAACGTAACGATTCTATAATTACAAAGCCATTTCACTTCTCGACCCCCATCAAATCATTCCTATTTTCTTTTCAACAAAAAAAGGCCCAAGGTTACAAAAAAAAAACTCGATGAAGGGATGAATTTTTTTTTCAATTATTGAACTCATTTACGAACAAGTTATTTATTTTCACTTCACTTTACTCTCACTTTCCAATAAAAATGGTTAAAATAATTTTATTAAAGTAATTAAATTAAAGTTTAAATAATTTTTCAGTCAAAGTGAAAGTGAAGTGAAAGTGAAGTGTAAGTGAAGTGTAAGTTGAATAAAAAAAGTTTTGAGAGAAAGTGTAGTTAACGGGTAATTGGAATAAATTTTAAGTGAAAGTGAAAATGAAGTGAAAATGAAGTGAAAATGGAGTTAAAATGGAGTTAAAATAAATTTTAAATGAAAGTAAAAGTGAAGTGAAAATAGAGTTAAAATAAATTTTGAGCGGAAATGAAGTAAAAATGGAGTTCAAGTAGAGTAAAAATAAATTTTTAATAAAAGTAAAAGTAAAGTGAAAATGAAGTGAAAAGGAAGTTTAAAAAAAATTTTGATCGAAAATGAAGTGAAAATGGAGTTACAATAAATTTTGAATTAAAGTAAAAGTGAAGTGAAAATGAAGTAAAAAGAAAGTTAAAATAAATTTTGATCGAAAATGAAGTGAAAATGGAGTTACAATAAATTTTGAATGGAAGACAAAGTGAAGTGAAAATGAAGTGAAAAGAAAGTTAAAATAAATTTTGATCGAAAATGAAGTGAAAATGGAGTAACAATAAACTTTGAATGAAAGTGAAGTGAAGAAAAATTGTGATTGAAGGTGAAGTAAAAATGTATTAAAAAAATATTTCGAATGAAAGTGGAGTGAAAATAAAGTGAAAATGGAGTTAAAATAAATTTTGAGTGAAAATGAAGAGAAAATGGAGTTAAAATAAAGTTTGAGTGAAAGTGAAGTGAAGAAAAATTGTGTTTAAAGTTGAAGTGAAAATGTATTGAAAAAATATTTCGAATGAAAGTGAAAGTGAAGTGAAAATAAAGTGAAAAAAATGTTGAGTGAAAGTAAAGTAGAAATAAATTTTTTTTAAAAGTGAATTTAAAATGGAGTGAAAATAAATTTTCAGTAAAAATGAAACTGGAGTGAAAGTAAAGTGAAAATGGAGTGAAAATAAACTTTGAGCGAAAGTGAAAGTGAAGTCTTTTTTCTTCCCGGAATGTTTAGAGCTCCTACAGCAACAGGCTACAGACTCGTAGTAATTCTGCCTCGACATTTAATGTTTATTAGCTTGTGGCCATAGTAAAACATCAGAAAAGTTTTTCATGTACCGAAAAAAGGGAAAGTTTCCATAAAAAAAAGCTTTAAGCATTTTTTTTACTACAGACGAACAGCACAAGCAATTTCCTGCCACAAATAACTATAAATAAACTTCCTTTTTCACAGTTGCGGTCAAAAGTATTCTAAAATAACATGTTTGGAAAAAAACTATTATTTTCAAATTCTATTCGGAGTAAAAAATTATCCATCTTGTTCCTGCTTCAAAAATAAAAGTTTAAAAAAAAAGAATAAAAGCTTTAACAAAGGTTTTTAAAACTCTAGACGTTTAAGTTTAATTTGCATTAGTTTGATAACAATTTAGAAATAGAAAGCATTGTCCATTTAACTAAACTTTTTTTTTGAATAAACCAAAAATTTCAATATTCAAAAACGAAATATTTGATTTATGAGATAATTATAAAAAAGAAACGTAAAAATTATCAAGAAAAACTAAAATAAATCATTTTAAAAAAAGGGAAATTTCATTTGAGAATAATAAATCCGTGAGAGCGCATATATATATTTAATTTAACAAGGAAAAGTTTTCTGCTACCCGTAAATGTCGGTCCTTGGGAAATAGAAGTGGCGAGAATGGAGTGAAAATTACAAATTTCTCGTCTCTGATATGCAAACTAAGTGTCAGCACCATTTGTTTCTGTTCCGTGTGCGAAGGCAACTTGTACTTTTCCGGATGATTTTCGGTCTCGGCAAACTACAAATTTAATATACAAATGGATCCATGTATCATTGTAAGCTCCATCGGATGTTTATCAAAAGATTTTAAAATGTCAGCATCTCCTCTCCTCATGTCTATCAGTGTGTGAGTTTTTAAATATATATATGCAATGTGTGTGTGTGTTTGTTTGTGGGTGTGTATGTGAACGCTTACGGATATTTGCACAGCTACCAATATTCAATAACCACGTCTGACTTGGCACGAAACTGCAATGGAGAATTGCATATATACAATACATGGATAAAAGCTTTAATACAACTTGTAACGCAAGTATGTGGATGCGACACAAAAATAAACCCCTTTTTTCTAAAAGCCAAAGAAAGAAGCAATAGTATTTAATGAAAAATCGTTAAAGCCTTGAAAAATGTTTTTTTAGAAAATGTATTGTTCTTTATTTTTTATTTTTTTATCATTTTATTAAATTCTGGGAGCAAAAACCATACTTCTAATCAAATTTACTTAAGTTAACTTTTTTACTCAAATTTTATTTCCTATCACTTTCACTTTTACTTAAATTTTATTTCTTATCACTTTCACTTTTACATACATTTTATTTTCACTCCACTTTCATTTTTACGCAGTTTTGATTTTCACTACAATTTCGCTCAACCCTTTATTTTCCTCAAATTGTACTTTCACTTCACTTTCACTTTTATTAAAAAAAACTGTTTTTCACTTTACTTTTACTCAAATTTTACTTTTACTTCACTTTCCCTTTGCTAAAAAATTTAATTTTCACTTCACTTTTACTCAAATTTCATTTTAACTCAAATTTTACTTTCACTTCACTTTCGCTTTTGTTAAAAAATTTAATTTGCACTTCACTTTTACTCAAATTTCATTTTAACTCAAATTTTACTTTCACTTCACTTTCGCTTTTGCTAAAAAATTTAATTTGCACTTCACTTTTACTTATTTTTCATTTTAATTCAAATTTTATTTTCACTTCAATTTCACTTTTACTCAAATTTTATTTTCACTTCACTTTCACTTTTATTAAAAAAACTGATTTTTGCTTTACTTTTACTCAAATTTTACTTTCACTTCACTTTCGCTTTTGCTAAAAAATTTAATTTGCACTTCTTTTACTCATACTTCACTTTTACTTAAATTTTATTTCTTATCACTTTCACTTTTACTTACATTTTATTTTCACTTCACTTTCACTTTTACTTAAATTTTATGTTCCTTTCACTTTCACTTTTACTTAAATTTTATTTTCCCTTTAGTTTTACTTCACTTTAACTGAATATTTATTTTCACAAATACGCAACTCCTTCACTTTTACTCAACTTTTAGTTTCACTTAACTTACAATTTTTATAAAAAATTTAATTTCACTTCACTTTTACCCAAATTTTATTTTCATTAGTTTTACTAAATTTTTACTTTCACACGACTTTCACTTCACTTTCAACTCAATTTTACTTTTACCAAAATTTTACTTTGAATCAAATTTTAATTTTACTCCACTTTTATAATTACTCAACCTTTATTTTCACTTCACTTTCACTTTATTTCTACATTAACTCAAATTTTATTTTAACTTCACTTTAACTTTTACTCAAATTTTTTTGAGTAATGTCAAATTGAAGTAAATGTGAAGTGAATGTGGTGTAAAAATAAAATTTAAGTAAATTTAAAAATGAAATATAAGTAAAATTTGTTTCAAAGTGAAATTAGAATTAAATGAAGTGAAAGTAGAGTGAAAATGATATTTAAGTGAATTAAAATTGAAGTGAATGTGGAGTGAAAATAAAATTTGAGTAAATGTGAAAGTGGAGTGAATGTAAAATTTAATTCAAAGTGAAATTAGAATTAAATAAAGTGAAAGTAGAGTGAAAATGATATTTAAGTGAAATAAAATTGAAGTGAAGGTGAAGTGAACGTGGAATAAAAATAAAATTTGAGTGAAATAAAATTGAAGAGAAGGTGAAGTGAAAGTGGGATGAAAATAAAATTTGAGTAAAAATAAAGTGAAGGGAATGTGGAGTGTAAATAAAATTTGGGTAAAAGTAAAAGTGGAGTGAAAGTGAAGTGAAAATAAAGTTTAAGTAAAAGTTAAAGTAGAGTAATATAGTAAAGTGATAGTAAAGTAAAAATTAAGTTTGATTAAAAATAAAAGTGGAGTAAAATTAAAATTTGATAAAAGGGAAATTGGTATTAAGTAAAGTGAAACTGATAGGACAACAAAATTTGAGTAATGTAAAATTGAAGTGAATGTGAAGTGAACGTGGAGTGAATATAAAATTGAAGTAAAAGTGAAAGTAGACTGAATGTAAAATTCCAGTAGAAGTAAAAAATTAAAAATAATGTGAAAATGTAGTGAAAATAAAATTGAGTGAAAGTGAAGTGAAATTACATAATCGACTCCCTGAACAACATTAATAAAATTAAAACATTTAATTAAACGTTTAAAATTAAAGTATTTAATTAATCGTTTAAAATTAAAAAATTTTAAACATTTCATAAATACAATTTTCCAAATTAAAACTTATTTTGAGCTCTAATGTTAATTTTAAAAATAATTCTTCCCCGAGATACGATTTCTATCTATTTCAGTTCGACTATCCTTATATTCCTTTTAACCTAAATTGATGTTCAATCTGAAATTTTTCTAAAGATCTTTATTCTTCTTAATATAGAATAACTTTTCATTATAATAGATTGATAATAAATCTAATAATTGAAGACGATAATAATGAATCAAGAAAATATTTTCGGTTCAACTGTGTACACGTTACAAATTGATTGATCTGAAGAGAAATTGTTGTTTGTATTTTTATTATCGAGATCTAATTCAGAATTAATATATATTTTCAAACTAGAAGGAATCATTTGTCTATAGAGATTGCGTATAGAAGATATTATATATTAGTTTCCTTCCCCTAGTTTTTTTTTCGTTAACATAATATCGACTCTGAATGAATAATATATGGGCCTACTATCTCTTGTAAGAATTGAATTTGACAGTTGCCGAGAGATTAATTTGGCAGATTTGTTTCCTCTAGGAACTAATTTATCGCTTTTTTAATTGTCTATATTTAATGCGGTTTGATCTTTTTTTCTCTGATTGACAAATTATTTAATTAATAAACATTTCTTAATACGTCATTATAATTATTTTTTTCGCATCTTTGATACTTTGGGAGAACTATTCTGGGATTTTACATTCAAATAAAAAAGGTTACAATTCGGTTTTTTTTGATAATTATTATTTCATTTGTTCCTTAAGATAGAAACATTTATTCTTAAATTAAATATTTTAATTTTTAAATAATTTTTTAGTAAAAATTTTCCATTTTTTTCTTTACCAGTTTAATATTTATTGTACCTACCAACTATCGCGACTTCTGGCATAGAAAAGTAGAGAATCTAACAAATCGGAAGGTGAAAGTAATAACACTAAAAATTTAAGTAGAGTCCTGAATTTTTATTATCAAGTGAGTTATATGTAAATTTATATTCTAGCTTTGTGATTCGTGGGTTTCCTCTTCGTATAAATCCTGCAAAAAAGAAACATTTAGAAAAGCGAATAAAAATCTTCAAGTGAAATAACTTTTCCATTATCCAAGAAAAATACACACAAAAATTTATTTCGTCAAAATTTAAAAATAAAATTTTTTTTTAATTTTAAAATTTAAAATTTAACCACGAAATACAATCTTTGATTATTTTTTCTTCTCATCCAATAGATTTTATTTCGTAATTCTCTAGCCAAATTCCTTACTTTTATTTCCAAGGATTTCAGGAATGGAACTTTAGGTGTAAATACAAAAACTCTAGGTTTATTTTTTAGAGACTTTTGTTAAAAAAAGACTTTCTTTAAAAAAAGGAAAACAAAATGAAAAAAAAAATAAAAAACGTCAAGTAAGTTATTGCTAAAAAATGAACGTTTTAAGCATTCCTAAACTCTTTGGTAAAAATTAAATTTCTAGTGGGATTGAAAGGTGCTGCTTTACACCTGCTGCGAAATTAGTTATATAGGTGTTATGAAATTCATTGGAGAAATCTAAAGTTGTTTTGCTGTTAGATGAATCAACACACTTGGGAATATGAAGTGTATTCGAATGTAGAACCTACATTTACAACATTAAGCACTTACATAAAAACAAGGAAATTTTGACCAAAACAAATTATTTCCAAACCATTTTCCAAACCATTTTCCAAACCATTTTCCAAACCATTTTCCAAACCACTGGAAACTACAATTGGTAAATTTTTATTATTTTTACAAAAAATTTGAATTAAAATTTGAATCCTTCACAATTAGAGAATTAGAATCAGAGAGAAAGAGTAGATCCAGATGTCTTTAGAAACACTAAAACAAAATTAGACCCTTGCGGAATCAAGAATTTAAATAAAAAATTTAAAACAATTTGTTTCTTGCAAATAAAATTATGATTCTAATTTCGAAAAAAATTGTTCGAAAACTAACATCCAATAACATCTAAATACAAGGACTTGTTCAAAAATCTTTGTTATCATTATTTTCGAAATAAAATATAAACAAATTATTTGAATAAAAATAAATGTATAATTAAAGAATATTTTTAAATATTTGGAAATATTTAAAATATTTAAAAGAAAATATATTTATATATTTTTTGAATTTAGAAGAGCAAAATAAAGAATTACAGTGTGGCAACCAATGTACTAACGATGCTGTAAAATTTTGATATTCATTGGTGTCTTTATGACACCATACTACACACAACGATAAATCAAGTTATTTCACTGATATAATAATTACACGAAATTTCAATTTGATTTGTCAGTTTTAACATCATATGCCATGAATTTCGTAAGACAATTAATATCAATTTCAAATGAAGCCACATTAATTATTATTATAACGTGTATCTGTGGAAATCGAATATCATTAGCATCATTGATTGGAAAACGATAACACTCTATTGATTATATTATTTTAGTATTTAGTCTAATATGCATCGAATTTTACGATTTCGTTAAATATAAATTTCGATGATTTTAATTAATGAAATAATTTTCTCTTTGTTTCATGTGCTGCTTTCAAATTGAATCTCCAGAGCGCAATTAGAGTAAGTACTCGCCTTGGAAAATTATTATTTTATAATTATTTGTACATATTTTGCAAAAAGAGGAATATTTACATATTTGGTGTGGAAACATTTTATTACTGTTAGTTATTTTTTGGTTCAGTTCTTTTTGACTTTGGTTCTTTTTGACTTTAGGTTCTTTTTAACTTTAGGTTCTTTTTAACTTTGGTTCTTTTTGACTTTAGGTTCTTTTTAACTTTGGTTCTTTTTGACTTTAATTATTTTTACCTTTAGTTCTTTTTGACTTTAATTATTTTTAACAATAGTTATTTTTAACTTTAATTATTTTTAACTTTAGTTCTTTATAACTTTGGTTCTTTATAACTTTGGTTCTTTATAACTTTGGTTCTTTTTTACTTTAATTATTTTCACCTTTAGTTCGTTTTAACTTTAATTATTTTTACCTTTAGTTCTTTTTAACTTTAATTATTTTTAACAATAGTTATTTTCACCTTTAGTTCGTTTTAATTTTAATTATTTTTACCTTTAGTTCTTCTTAACTTTAATTATTTTTAACAATAGTTATTTTCACCTTTAGTTCGTTTTAACATTAGTTATTTTTAACTTGGCTTATTTTTAACTTTTGTTTATTTTTTCCTACTTAACAGTAATCGAATTTAATTGACTAGAAAGTTGGTATAATTTGTACCAAATAAATTAGTTCGTTGGATAATTTGTTTTTTAATGAAGAATTAGGATTTAAATCTCCGTTGAAAAAATAGTGAGAAATCATGATACGAAAAAATCGAAGGAGGGTAAAAAAAAATTAAAAATACAGAAAGATAAACTTGGCTCCGATCCCATTATTATCAAATGTAATTTTCGATACCAAATGGCGCATCGCAATTTGATTTATGTAGGCAATTCTTTACAAATATCGCGTCAGATATAATTGATAGCTCCTCAGTGAGCTGTAAACTGAGATTTATTTTTACTTCCTTAAAATCCTGATTCGTTAAAAAAAACCCCAGTTGGAAGGATTTTTATTTAAAATTGTAGTAATTTTTAAATTTTATCCTATATGTTATTAATTAATTCCCCATAGGTTAAATAGTAGCTACTAATTAATATTTGGGTCTATGGATAATAAAAACTTTTTTCTTTTTTTTAATTATTAATTTGCAATTTAATTTTTTTCTATAATTAATTTGTAATTTAATTTTTTTTCTATAATTAATTTGTAATTTAATTTTTTCTATAATTAATTTGTAATTTAATTTTTTTCCAATTAATTTGTAATTTAATTTTTTCCAATAAATTTGTAATTTATTGTTCGTCACTAAATGTAATTAATTCATTGCTTTAAAAACAACAACAAATGTTATTTTTCCTCAAATTGCATTGTTCTTAGTGTTTATTTTTAAAAACAGTTCCAAACAAATATTAAAAAATGTTTTCTACATTTTTAAAAAAAGCAAATTTTAACTTCAAACGTACGTTTCGTGGAGAAATATTGATTTTCATTTGTCCAACAAGAGAAAAGAACTAGAAAACATATTTTCTTCACAGATATTCAGATAGACCACTTTTGGCATAGTTACGATCTTTTTCATAAAGAATGTACAATAATATTTTCCTGATTGTTAAGGTATTTCATAGAAAAATTTATGTTCATATATTTACAAATTTTCTTACATATATCTGTCTGCTACAATAGAAAATTCAATTCGCTATGTCGTCTTTTACTTCATTCTTCGCAACTTTCGATACATTTAGTAGATGAATAGCGTACCTACATGTATTACGATGTAAATTGAATCGATCACGAGGAATAAAAAATGCCAATATCGAAAAGAACTGATTTCCAATAACGTTTTCAACCAATCGACATAAAAGAATATACACTGCAAAACGAAAACACTCTAAAGAATCAATTCAGAGACAATTCACACCCAAACTATACAAAAAATAATATCCGAAATAAAAGTTATTCTTCACAAAATGTACATTGTGTACGCGAGTATAAAGGTAAAACAAAAGACAGCAACAAGTTTTCATTTGTAAAAACAGAAAAAAAGCAATTTTGCTTTAAATTAAATCTTTATGAACATCGTAAAAGGAAATAAAGTTGGACTTTCATGTATATAAAGAACATTCAGTAAACTTCTATACATTCAGATGAAATTTTTCTGAAAAAAAAATGTTGAGAGAGGAAGTGTTCCTGTAAAACATGTTTGCAAAAATGTTCCTTATCACAAATATTAAAAACTGTAATGTAACAGTAACTAATAACAGTAATGATTAGTTACTGATTAGTTACTTCTTAATGATTTAATTATCGATTGTTGATTTGGGGTAAGTTGAACAAAATTCCAAAGTTGGAGTAAATTAACAGTTGGAAAAGAATTAATGTCGATCCAAGAAGATTATTGTGACAAAAGGAAAAATTATTGATTAAGCATTAGGTTTGTTCTACTATTAATAATAATATATTTGCTGACAATCCGTTGGCGATAAAAGAGCAGAGTTAAAGCTCAAGTATCATGCCAATGCCGGTCCGATACAACATGAATAGGCCACTCGTTGGTTGTAGAAGAGCGTAGTTGAAACTTGAGCATCAATTGGCCCTCCTATACATCTCCATTGACGCTAGAAGAGCATGTTCAAACTTTGGTGCGGAGCCTAAAAAACAAAAAAAAATTAACTACCACAATCTGTAACGTACAGTTTAACTAGAATCCAATCCGTAATTAAGAAATAAGAATCGAAAAATATTTAAAATCCGTTGGGCCTAACGAACCTAGGGTACCTGAGTATGGTTCCACGTTGCTTATTCGGGCAGAATTCGGCGGTCGATCTCCCGATTTTTGACCGAATTCGGAACAAAATTTGTTCGAACCGTCACGTGGGGTCCTTACAGGAACTAGAACGTAGAGATTTTTTTTTATTTACTTGAGAAGATTGATTTTAAAACAGAATCTCAGTATAGGGTCAAGTCAGACATAATTATAATGATAATGAAGTTAATGATAATGAAGTTAATGATAATGAAGTTAAGATAATGAAGTTAATGGTAATGATGTTAATGATAATGAAGTTAATGATAATGATGTTAATGATAATGATGTTAATCATAATAATGTTAATAATAATGAAGTCAATGATAATGATGTTAATGATAATGAAGTTAGTGATAATGATGTTAATGATAATGTCGTTAATGATGAACATAATGTTACTAATTTTACATTTTTAATTTTTTTTTGCAGAACAACAGGTTCTGGTAATCCAGGCAGTAAATCCCCTGCAGGAGGCACAAGTGGAGAACCACGAACTCCTGTCGCAGGACCACAAAATAAACAACTACAAAATGTTAAAGGCGACCACCCTTCGGTATGTAATAATTTTTCCCCAACTAAAAATTATGATTTCACATTTTCTACACTCCAAATTTATCAACATCCTTTAACAAGATTTTAGATTCGAACTTTTTTTGCTTTGCACCAACAATACAAGTGGTTTCGTAATTCGGTCAAATCACAGCAGAACTAAAAATAAACTCGTAACATAATTCAATGGTTTAAATAAACAAAGTTGAAGTCTATTTACTCAGGCTTCAAGATTTTTTTTTTTTTTGCACACTTTGAAAAATATTGAAGGTGTTCCAGACTTTTTTTCCAGCTTGTAAATATACATCTTCGTCTTAAATGAATAAATCCGTTAATACTTAATTCTCTGTAATAAAAATGAACAAAGACGCATCAACAAGTTGGCAACATGACTGTTTTAATCAACAAGTTGCTTACAAACGATGCAATCTTATACTAGATCCATTAAACAAAAATATCCAATATGAAGACGATTTAAAGAAAATTGTTCAAATGGAGAAAATTTTGTTTGGAAATAATAGAAAATTTTAACTTAACTTTTAATTTCTTTTTTTAATCTTAATACTTTAATTTTGGAGAATTGTTCAATTTTCCAAATGTTTGTCACATTATGTGCATTAATCATTTTTAATCTACTTCGCAATCGTATAAAAAAAAAGTTTCTTTGTTGGTACATGTTTCATATTTAATAGACAGAGACTTCCTTTGCTTTGTTGATACAGCAGATTAAAATTAAAATTTCAAGCGTAAATTCAAAGCAAAAAAGCGAGAAATAAGAGAAATATCCTTAAAAATCAAATAGTGCATTTGTGTCTGTCTGAACAAATTTGCTCTATCTACTTAAAAGGGTTTACTTTACCATGAAAATTACTGCCAGGAAGATGGAATTTTATTAGAGAGAGAGAAAGAGATATTTCTTTCTCCATAAAAGAGTGAAAATGGATAAATTTATTGTCAACTTGCGTCAGAATGTGTTATCTGGACTTGATAATGTCTTCTATAGGAAGTAGTCAACAAATCAACTTAGATGAATGATTTCTATTATTTTGGGAGAGTTTCCAGATACCTGGGGTCGATTATGGAATATCACTTTACTTTCACTTTATTTTTAGTCCACTTTCACTTCACTTTCACTTCATTTTCACTTCATTTTCACTTTACTTTCACTCCAATTTTTTTTCACTTTACTTTCACTCCAATTTTTTTCACTTTACTTTCATTTTACTTTAACTTTATATTCACTCCACTTTCACTTCAAATTCACTCCATTTTCACTTTACTTACACTTCATTTTCACTCCATTTTTACTCCTCTTTCACTTTACTTTCATTCAAAAATTTTTATCACTTTATTTTCATTCCACTTTCACTTCAATTTTTTTTAATTCCACTTTCACTTCACTTTCACTCAGAAAAATTTTTTTTAACTTTCACTTTACTTTCACTGACTAAAAATTTATTTTCACTTCAACTTTATTTCACTTTTACTCAAATTTTGTATTATTTCATTCCAAAATAGAATCTAAATCATCAAAACTTATAAGTTGACTGTTGATACATTTCCACATCATTTCGTACCAAAATAATGTTGTACGTTTCTTTTTTTTAAACTGGGGCTCAATTATGTAATTTTACTTCACTTTCACATTATTTTTACTCAAAATATATTTTACCTTTTTTTGACACTACTTTCACTCTATTCCACTCAAAATTAATTTTAACTCCACTTTCACTTCACTTTTACTGAGAATTTATTTTCACTCAACATTCACTTCACTTTCTCTTTCGCTCAAAATTATTTATAATACACTCCTACTTCACTTTCACTTCACTTTCACTTTGACTCAACATTTATTTTCACTTTAACTTAATTTCTTTCAAAATTAATTTTTTTAATCCACTTTCACTTCACTGCAACAAACAATTTTTTTACTCCACTTTTACTTTAGTTTTAGACTACTTTCAATTCCACACAAATTTTATTTTCATTGCACATTCACATAGAGAGGGTAAAATGTAAAAGTAGTCTGAAAGTGAAGTGAAAATTGTGTAAAAATAGCGTTTGAATGAAAGTGAAGTGAAAGTAGAATAAATTTTAAGTGAAAGTGAAGTGAAGATGAAGTTAAACAGGAATTTGAGTGATAGTGAAGTGAAAGTGAGGTGAAAATGAAGTAAAAAATATCATAGTTAAAGTGAAGGGTAAGAATTCCTGAAGTGTCCCCTAATTTTCTTTTGGTTAATAAAAATAAATAATACTTACATACTTTGATTGTCTATGATGTCACTAATAACACCTCCAAACGATTTTTCAAAATTTTAATTTTTGTAATTTTTATAAACAATTTAACTTTTTTGCACCGTTTTAGAAAAAATTCAATTTCTCGAAATTGGCTGAACCGATTTCAATGAAACTTGTATCGTTAGAAAGATTAAAAAATGTACTATTCAGAAAAAAATATAATATGAATAAAAAGTTTAATTTGTTTAAACAAATTATATTTTCAATTTTTATTGTTATAAACAAACAATGTTCGCAATCGATTTTAGTCACTTTTTTTATAGCATCATGAAGAGGTACTTTTCATGATTCCATAGCAAAAATAAAAAACAGGAACTCTCTGAAAGTTTAGAAGTTCTATCATTTTTGGTCTCGCCGTGCGCGAGCTTTCTCGGTATCTAACGCTCACGGTACGACGCGACGCCACAGTGGGATTCTTTACAATATACTGTTCAAAAATGTCTAGAGCCTACAATTTTTAACCGATTTGAGTTTTTTTTAATTAAAGAGAACTAAACTTGTTTAAATTTTCAATTGTTAACAATTATTTATTCTAGTCAAAGTTAACAAATTAACACAATTTTTAAAAACAGTACGTTTAATTTTTAATTCCATTACTGCAGATGACCAGAATCAATTAAAAATAATGTAAAATATGTTCTCTAGATGAAAAATAAAGAATACAAATTTTGTTTTCATTTGTTATATTAGTATATTGTTTATATCATTTATTATATTGTTTTTATTATTGTTTATATTTATATTGTTATATTAGTTAACAAATAGTTAACTTTGGTTCCTTTTAACCAAAAATTGTTTTTCACATTCATATTTTAATTTAGGCATATTTGATTATAACAATTGAAATAATTTGCTTATCAAAAAGGGCATACATTCATAAAATGAGCCTACATTAAAAACAATAAATGTGAAAAAAAATTTTTGGTTGAGAGAAACCAAAGTTAACAATTAGTTAAGTAATATTGTTTATAACAATTAAAATTATTTATTTATTAAACAAAAAGGACATACGTACTTCAACCAAAGATAACAATTACTTAACTAATATTGTTTATAACAATTAAAATAATTTATTTATTAAACAAAAAGGACATATGTACTTCAACCAAAGTTAACAATTACTTAACTAATATTCTTTATAACAATTAAATTAATTTGCTTATCAAAAAAGGACATATATTCTTAAAATAAGCCTAAATTAATATATAAATGTGAAAAAAAATTTTTTGGTTGAAAGGAACCCAAGTTAACTATTTGTTAATTAATATTGTTTATAACAAATAAAAAATATGTGTTCTCTTTATTTTTCATATAGAGAACATATTTTAATTGATTCTGGTCATCTGCAGTAATAGAATTAAAAAACAAACGTACTTTTGTTTAAAAAAGGGGTTAATTTGTTAACTTTGACTAAAATAAATAATTGTAAACAATTGAAAATTTTAAAAAATTTAGTTCTCTTTAATTTAAAAAAAACTCAAATCGGTTAAAAATTGTAAGCTCTAGATATTTTTGTACTGTAAATTGTAAAGAATCCCACTGTGGCGTCGCGTCGTACCGTGAGCATTAGATACCAAGAAAGCTCGCGCACGGCGAGACTAAAAATGATAGAACTTCTAAACTTTTAGAGAGTTCCGGTTTTTTATTTTTGCTATGGAATCATGAAAAGTCCCTCTTTATGATGCTATAATAAAAGTGACCAAAATCGATTGCGAACATTGTTTATTTATAACAATAAAAATTATAAATATAATTTGTTTAAACAAATTAAACTTTTTATTCATATTATATTTTTTTCTGAATAGTACATTTTTTAATCTTTCTAACGATACAAGTTTCATTGAAATCGGTTCAGCCAATTTCGAGAAATTGAATTTTTTCTAAAACGGTGCAAAAAAGTTTAATTGTTTATAAAAATTACAAAAATTAAAATTTTGAAAAATCGTTTGGAGGTGTTATTAGTGACATTATGGACTATCTAAATATATATGAATAATTTATTTTCAGTAACCAAAAGAAAATTAGGGGACACTTCAGGAATTCTTACCCTGAAGTAAAAATAGGGTTTGAGTGAAAGTGAAGTGAAAATAAATTTTAAGTGAAAGTGAAGTGAAAGTAAACTTTAAGTGAAAATGAAATTGAAGTGAAAATAAATTTTGAGTCATAGTGAAAGTGAAGTGAAAGTAGAGTAAAATTAAATTAAAGTGAAATTGAAGTAAAAATAAATTTTGAGTCATAGTGAAAGTGAAGTGAAAGTAGAGTAAAATTAAATTTAAGTGAAACTGAAGTGAAGATGAAGTTAAACAGGAATTTGAGTGATAGTGAAGTGAAAGTGAGGTGAAAATGAAGTGAAAAAATATTATAGTGAAAGTGAAGTAAAAATATGGTTTGAGTGAAAGTGAAGTGAAAATAAATTTTAAGTGAAAGTGAAGTGAAAGTAAACTTTAAGTGAAAATGAAATGAAATTGCAGTGAAAATAAATTTTTAGTCATAGTGAAAATAAAGTGAAAGTGGAGTAAACGTGGAAAAATTATTTTTAGCAAATTTGAATGAAAATGGAGTGAAAAAGAATTGTGAGTAAAAGTAAAGTGAAAGTCATGTTTAAATGTAGTGCAAAAAATTTTAAAGTGAAAGTGAAGTGAATAATGAGTGAAAATAGAGTTTGAGGGAAAGTGAAATAAAAGTGTAATACAAATTTTTTTGAGTGCAAGTGGAGTGAAAATGGAATAAAAAAGAATTTCGAGTGTTAGTGAAGTGAAAGTGAGATGAAGACGAAGTGAAAAAAAATTTAAGTGAAAGTGAAGTGAAAGTAGAGGAAAAATAATTTACTAAAGGAAATGCTGCCTACTAGTTGACGAATGTTTCAACCAATTTCCTCTTCTCCTTTCCCAAGTATCTGCTTAGAAAATCGTTCGACGTCTATATGTTATCTATCATCGCCGTCCCTACTCTAAACATCGTCTGGTTATGTGTAATATAATCTAGTTATTCCACCCTGCATTCCAGTTTCCTCCTT
This sequence comes from Leptopilina drosophilae, assembly GCA_032873175.1. Lineage (NCBI taxonomy): Eukaryota > Metazoa > Arthropoda > Insecta > Hymenoptera > Figitidae > Leptopilina > Leptopilina drosophilae. The sequence goes on along the minus strand of CM065485.1, from coordinate 5,550,295 downwards.
ACAATTTCCTCGTTAACTTTGTACCATTAAAGTTATACCCACCACCACGATATTCCTCTAAACACTTCCCTCTCAACCATTTCTGAAAGAAATTAAGTACCAAAAGACGTTAAAGTTATTTTCCTACCATACAAATAGGTATTCTTATGACCAATTGTCTGAAATTATTTTTTGAAAGTATTTTTGAAAGTATTTTTAAAAAGTATTTTTAAAAAGTATTTTTGAATGTATTTTTGAAAGTATTTTTGAAAGTATTTTTGAAAGTATTTTTGAAAGTATTTTTTTAATACACACAAGTTGATTAATTTTTCTACAAGAAAAATTTATTTTCGAAAATAAATCTCATACTTTTTTTCTTTTTACTTTCAGAGAGCGTTCCTGCAAAGTAGATCGGTCTCTCTGGTTGACATGTACATTGACAATTCGGAACCCAGCGAGAACGTGGGACAAATCCAGTTCAGCTTAGAGTATGATTTCCAGAATACAAACCTCATCGTTCGTATTATACAGGTAATTCCCGTGCATTACAATGCAATTGCAATAAAATAATTAATAATTTGCTTCCGTGACGTTTCCGATTACTTAATTTAAATTTATTAATATTCGGATTCGTCTTGTAACTGCAGTACGATAATTACTCTTGTTTAATAACCTCTAGGTATTATTTATTAAAGTATTTGCAAATTTAATCTGCAAATATCAAGCAAAATAAATAAATATCAAACAAAATAAATAAATATCAAGCAAAATAAATAAATATCAAACAAAATAAATAAATATCAAGCAAAATAAATAAATATCAAACAAAATAAATAAATATTTGCAAATCTGGAGTGTTTATCTGGCAAAAAGTATCAAGGTCACTTGGAATAAAAATTCAATATACTTTCTTCCTACAATTTTGTTTTTCGATTGTATTTGCGTGAGAAGAATTATTATTATTCTCGCGAAACGAGAACTTTGTTGTTTTGGATTTACAAAAAAAAATAGGGGGAAAAAACATTTTGGGTTATGATCCATGAAAATTGTATAACTACATGTACATGTCGTATTTTTCTCTTCTTGATTCTATGGCCAGTTTTTTTTCAGACGTGGTAGTCATTTCCGACCCAATTGCTTAACAATTTATAGCACTGCTATCACGTCAGGTGATCTTTTGACCTCCTTGAAGAAAAATTTCGTAACTTATCGTGGACCTTCTTGAGATTCTTGTAAAATCAACATCCCAGTGTCATTTTCAAGGTTCTCCTAACTTTCGACTTTTTCGTTTGTGTAGTTTTTTTCATAAATGTATAGAAAAACATTTTCAAGATACCCAACTTTCGCATAAATTATCTTTTACAACGTTTTTAGTAAAACCGAGTTTTTTGAAAATAGTTCCAAAATATGTAGATGGTGAACGAATTCCAATTCATAAAAAGTCGACGTTTTGGAAATGTTTTTAGAAGACTATTAAGTTTGTTTAATTTAAAAATTAATTCAGCGTGTAAAGAGTACTTGTAAGGGTACTTGATAATTTTTAAACGGTAAAAAATATTATTATAAATTATAATTATTATTTTGGGTAATTATTTTGGGTGGTACAATAATTAATTTTAATGATTTCTAGTCGTTTTGTGTTCAAATTTCTTTCTCGGCACTGAGTGTCATTGTAAATATTACAAAACTTTTCTATCGAATCGAAATCTAAATGGTGACTATGTGACGGAATACGGGGATAAATCATATTACCAACTGCAAAATGCTTTGGCTGTTGATCATTAGAGGCATATCTGTGGACGCATCAGAGATTCTCTTGCGGAAATTTGATGGTTGTCGGATAGGTTTCAATATCAATGTTCAAAGAAAGCTTTTGTCTCGTAACATTTGTGACGACAAAATACGTTTCTTTTAAATAAAATTCTTTTCTGAACAAATAACAACTATTTAGCGCTTTTCTTATCGATTTTTCTCTCAGGGTTCACAGACTGCCTTCTCAATCCATATTTCTACAAATTACATTTTAAGCTAATTTTAAGAATCATTTTTGGTAGCACGAACTTTGTTTTAGTTCCCCAAAGATTCAATTGTAACATATTACCTTTTCCATACTTTTTTTAATTAAAAAGCAAATAGTTTTAACTCACGTATATACTTAAATGAAAACGAAAACTAGTTTAAAACTTTTCGGAGGAGAATGAGATTCTTGATGCTTGGGGCTCTGGAGTGCATATTCTCATTTCTCTCGAGCACAACACACATAAGTTTCTCAATGTTGCACAAATTTTCGATCCTTAACTTGTTTTCCTTACTAATTAGAATATCACTTTTATTAAAATTTCCTACATTTATTTGGAAACCCTTTTGTCGATTCTTTGTAACAAAAACTTTGTGTGCAAAATGTTGCAAAAATGTTGAATATTAGCAACATTTTGCACTCAAAGTTTTTGTGTCTGTCTAAAGAATCAGACATAAAAAATTCCATTTCCACAAATTTGAAACAAATTTTTAATGAATTACGAAACGAGAATAGAAATAAATTTTCAAATTTAATATTCACTTGCAACGAGACATTTCTGGGTTAGCAGATGCAAAAGCAAGTAATGTCTGATTTTATAACATTAAAAGCAGATTTGTGATATTATTTAGCAAGACCATCAAATTTGTGATGGCTCCTGTGGTATCTAACAATAGCAAATAGCTACAAGGGATTCTATTAGTGGCCAGTTACATATAGTATATAACTAGAGTTGATTAACCACAATGAGTTGGTCGCTTAAATGTTCCAGATGTATATTCCTCCAATAATAATACCTTTTACTGCTCCCAGCTTCCTAACTGAAATACTGTAAATTACTTTCTACTTTAAGTAACCAACAATAATTTCGCCATTTGACAAAAATTACATTTACATTTAAATTTACATTTACATTCACATTTACATTCACATTTACATTCACATTTACATTCACATTTACAGTAATTACATTTACGAAAAAGTACAAAGAAGAACAAAGCCCCTGGAACTTTAAATAAACGGGGAATAAATAAAAACGCAGAAAAATAATCAAATAAAAGAAAAATCGTGATGGAAAATATGAATCGTATGATATATTTTTAGAATCGAATGAATATGGGTGTGAAAAGCTTGAAAACGAGAAATAGGTTTGAAAATAATGAAGTATACTTGACCCACAGATGGCTTAGACTAATTCGACTTGACGTAGTGACTACTTTAATCCATTACTCTCAAGTCACTTGATCCTACATGGATGTGCTTGGCTCAGTGTCAACCAATTTAAGCAGTGAAGCACATACCTGTGAAATAATTTTCTAAAGTGTAACTAGGAAACAGTATCCTGTTTGTGTAAGCTTGCATTTTCTCGGTACATGCACATTTTATATCTTAATTTAATCTTTGGCACTGCAGTCTCTATAAGTTGAAAAAGTCTTGAAAAAAGACTGAAAAAAGTTGACAAAGTCTTTTTATCCTTAAAGGACTTTAATTATATCCTTACTGTCAGTATGTTGAACATTAAATGCAACTACAAGTTTTAATCAATCTAACAAAATATTCCTTGATAACAAGAAGGGACTTATGTTTTAACTTTAAAAGCACATAATGACAGTGCAGGTAAATAGCTGTATTGGCATTATGTGCTTTATCGAACAAACTCTTAAATGTTAACACAACCTCTAACGCCATTGATATTACCTCTGGTAGTCGTCAATACTTTTAACGATTCACCTTAATACGTACCCATTATTACCTACAATCTTCGTTACATTACCCAACAACCATTCACAAATTTTCTTACCACCTACTCTATTTTTTACTGCTCCTCTCCCTTCTATTATTTGTTTGTATATTCCAAACTTTACAGCATGCTCCATTTACATCTCCTTTAATATCCTTTCCTGTATAATTCGCATAAAGCATAAAATTTTACTATTACATCAATATCCTAATATTTCGACAACATTGAAAATATTACAGAGAACACATCCTGGTAATAATTTTAGTTACCTCTTTATTACTTATCGTCGATTAGTTTCTTTTACCTCCCCATTAACTTTATTATATCCTCTTATTCCTTGTTCACTTCCCATCTGTACTGAAAAAGTAGATCCAAAAGCCAAATTTATTTAGGCAGGTTTTTAAAATTCTTGTTAGGGTCATAGACATAGGAAATGATACCTACTTCAGTGTGAGGTCAAGGAAATGACGTTGTAGATACAGATGAAACTGAAAACCAATGTTTATTTAGACACATAGGAAAATTCGTGCTCTTCGGATCAACAATAACAAAATAGCGTGAACGGACATTTTGAATTAAAGACCTTTAGTGAATTACTGTGGTATAATAAGGCGTTCTGTTTTATCGGCCAACGATAATTACCTACAGCCGATAAGTGAAAACAGTAAAAATAGTAGTACGGCTGGAACTCACCTGAGTAAAGCAAAAACGAACCAACGCGCTTGTAACCAAGCACACGGTCATTTAAATTCATTCTCGATTTGGTGTTCTATGCATCACAACATAAAAAAGTTTATAAAATGTGTTAATCTCCTTACTTCTCTTCCTTTCCGGGATTTGTTAGGAATTTTCCTAACAATTTCTAAAAAAATAAACAAAATAATTTGAATGTATTAATTTGTGAATAAAATACTAAATAAATTCGTTCATGAGAAAAATATTGTTCAAATTAATTCGCGTGTAAGATAATTGTTAAATGTATTCACAAATAAAGTACCTGTATTTACTCGCGAATGAAATATTTATTATAATGCCACTATTGAAAATTATTTTTTAATAAAAAAGAAAAAGAATGTTTCGTTTAAAAACTAAATTTAGTATTTCATTTGCAATAATAATAGTAATGATAATAATAATGATGATGATAAGTATTTCAATAATAACGAAGGAAAATCAAGTTGTTTTTAACCGCGTGGAATTATAAAATCAATCTCTAAAAATAATCTTCTATTTTTTGTTGGATCTTTTTTGTTCGTTTCCTTCAAAATCTGTTTTCCTAGATTTTTAAATTGTTAAAAAGTAAAAAATGAAAGGCAGATGAAACTGAAAACCAGTGTTCAGAGACACCTGAACCAAATTAGAACTTTGAAGAATCAATGGAGAATTTAAATGGGTACAAGAGTTAAAACTATTTGTTCCTTACCTTTAAAAATAATTCTTAGAGCAGTAGACCCAAGAAATGATACCTCTTTCAGTGTGAAGTCGAAGAAATGACGTTGTCTAGCGGAAACAGAGAATGCAGTAGATTTCCTTCAAATTGTTTTTGGGTTAGCCAAAGTAAAAAGTCTGGAGTTCAGGTGTCTTTGTATATATTAGATAAAACACCCATTAGACTAGGAGTGACCGAATTATTCATTTGACGTTGATGTCGAGGTAATGCAGTCCTTAGAAAAATAGAAATGTGCCTCGTGGTAGAAATTATCTCCTTAAACGAATTTAACTAAAGAAATCGGAAGAAGGTTTTTGGTACTTGAAGATGTTTCCTGACCTAGAGTCGAAGAAGAATGCTGATGACAGTACACAACTAGTTAACTTGGTGGCGACTGCTCGACTGACACGACGAGTAAAGATATTACCTTTTAGCTCCCTGCGTCCTTTTCCCAAATTTTTTTTAACATCCTACAACAAATGGAATTTAGAACAATTCTCCTAGGATGAAATTCCATCAAATAGATGTTCAATTAGTCGTTAGCACACTAAGGTTAGATGATTAAAATAATATTAAGAGAATAGTATGATTAAAGCAGTCTCACCAGTAATTTAAAGTATTTGGCAAAATGGGAGTAAGCGAAAAGTATTAAGTAGTTCGTTTACTTCCAAAAACAATACATTCCAGATAAAGATATTGATTTATTGAATAGAACGAATCGTCTGAATACTAAGTGTATAATAATTTGTACATTTCTAACAATCATCAATCTCTGGCCATCAAATCCTAAATTATTTGTCATTCTGATCATACAAAATTACCAAGTGGAATTACTTCTAATTTTCTAAAAAAGTGTTGCTTGGAATTAGAGATCGAATTCTTATCAAAATTTATAGATATATCATTTAAATTAACGAAAACTCTGATTTTATTAATGTTATTTTAAATACAAAGTTATAATGAAACAGTTCTGCGATTCGATGAGAAAATGTAAATTTTACAAACAGGAAATTATGTTTTCTGTAATGCATTTTAAATCAAAGTAAAATCAAAGTTTGAATTTCGCGTTCTATACACATTAAAGCAGTTTCATTGGAACAAAATTTGTCCCGCGTGAAATCATGACACATTGAAAATTCACACCAATTTTAAACTTGTCCCATGGCAGCTTACGTGTTTTGCTTGTATGAATTTTTCCCCTTGCGTCAGTGGCAGAAAATTCATGGTAAATATTTGACTTTAATTTTGCACTTTTAAAAAAAATATAATTTCCTATTTATAAGTGACACGAACAGCGGCAGATTATTTTAATATTTTTCAATTTCGATAAATAGAAAAATCTTTTATCAAACTTTTCAGGAGCATAAGATGTGTTATGAATTATTAATTATTATTTATTGTAATGTGAGAGCTAGAGAAGATTAACAGAATTAAATTACTATTAAACATTTAAGGTAAGCAATTAAATAACTATCAAACACTTGAGACGTTGAATGATTGACTTTCAGCTAACAATCAGGTTTAACTTAACAACATTAATTAATTGTGATAACGAGTAGAAATTTATAATAACGGCATGGCACGTGGATTAAATTGAGGCAGAGAGATTTCCCTTTAATATTGTTATCGACCTACGTGTCTTGAACTTGGAGTCACTGGAACAGATAATAGTTTACTTGTCGGTCAATTCAACTAAAAATAAACTCGTAACATGATTCAATAGTTTAATTAAACAAAGTGGAGCCTTTGGTTGCAATGCAGGTCATCATTTTTTGTCATACCTCTATTGATCCTCCTTTGATCTTACTAGTTTTCTATTTTAACGGTCAAGACATAGCATCTTCATCTATGTCTTCATAGTGAATTGCGTGAAGCTGCAATCCAATTGAACGTTAGGTAATTAATTACTTTCATTACCCAAGATTTCTCCGCCTCTTTCTATTACACCGTCTTCGTAATTAATATCAGGGCTGCTCAGAAATCCTTTGATAAAATAGATCGTGAAGAATAAAGAAAATAATGAGCGGGGAAGATTCATTAAAACTTATTTGTTTAATAAAACAAACAATTTAAAATGTTGTCAATATTGTCACTAGGGTAAGTCTTGTGTGGATCTTAAGGTGTATGGAATTCTTAATAAAAGAAAACAGTCGTAATTTTATACGAACGCAATTATCGAAGCGTTATAAGACGATTAACATAAGCGGAGTTGGGATTAAAGCTTTGATCGACACAAGTAGCGATTTGGGTCTGTTACACATCGATAATTATGTTAAGATAGGAGCATCATGTTTCGATCAGGATTTAACGTGCTTAACACTTGTAGACTCAATTTTCAGAGTTTCAGATTTTTTTAAAGTGCAATAATGAAGTCAAATGTTTACCAGGATAGAAGATTAAGAGGTCCTATGAAGAAAATATAACCCTCGAGTTTGACAAGAGTGGAATATGTACGTGCAACAAACTTTGAATGTTATATTATTAAAGTTTATAATCAAAGAGGATGTTAAAATGTTATAATGTCAAAGACCAATTGCATCATTATGTAGATGGTTTATTTAGACCGAGTTGCATGCAGACGCATCAGCTCTTGGTGCTATAGTCAAGTGGAATACTTGAACCGTACAGTGATACTCATTTTGACGAAACTGGCAGTGCCTGAGCTTCGAGATTGGCACACAAGTGCATCGATAAGCTACAGCAGTACACGAATAGTGTACCTTCAAAGAGCACTGGAGTCGAGTATGTCACACTTTTGTTGAGAATCTACTAAAAAAAATTAATTTTTTACCGTGGAAGTTTATTTAGACTCATGGAAAAATTCGTGCTCTTCGGATCAACAATAACAAAATACTATCAACGGACATTTTTTGAATTAAAGACCTTTAGGGAATTACTGTGGTATAATAAGGCGTTCTGTTTTATCGGCCAACGATAATTACCTACAACCGATAAGTAAAAACAGTAAAAAGCACACGGTAATTTAAATTCATTCTCGATTTGGCGTTCTATGCATCACAACATAAAAAAGTTTATAAAATGTGTTAATCTCCTTACTTCTCTTTATTTCCACGATTTGTTATGAATTTTCCTAACAATTTCTGAGTAATAAAAAAAATTTTTTAAATTATATCAAATTTTGCAAATTGTAGATTACGTATTAAAGTATTAGAGGCACGAAAGGGTTAATTAACCAGAGTGTAAAAATATTAACAACAGTATTAATTATCAAACCTATAAATAATGTATTTGTCAAATCAGTTCATGGAGAAAATAATTGTCAAATAAATTTAGGAAAAGGAATTATCGTCAAATTATAATTCATATCTATAGAATCGCAAAACAAAATAATTTGAATGTATTAATTTGTGAATAAAATATTAAATAAATTCGTTCATGAGAAAAATATTGTTCAAATTAATTCGCGTGTAAGATAATTGTTAAATGTATTCACAAATAAAGTACCTGTATTTACTCGCGAATGAAATATTTATTATAATGCTACTATTGAAAATTATTTTTTAATAAAAATTAAAAGAATGTTTCGTTTAAAATCTAAATTTAGTATTTCATTTGCAATAATAATAATGATAATAGAAATGATAATAATAATAATGAGAATAATAATAATGATAATAATAATGATGACGATAATAATAATAATAAGTTTTTCAATAATAACGAAGGAAAATCATTTATATCAAGTAGTTTTAAACCGCGTGGAATTATAAAATCAATCTCTAAAAATAATCTTCTATTTTCTGTTGGATCTTTTTTGTTCGTTTCCTTCAAAATCTGTTTTCCTAGATTTTTAAATTGTTAAAAAGTAAAAAATGAAAGGCGAAGTGAACTCACTGGTGACAAAAGTACAACTGTCTAAAATCTGTCTTACTGAAAGGTCCCTTGTCTACTTAAATATTAATTTATTCTCTTGAAAGCACCCTTGTTAAAGAAACTCATCCTATTCATGTCTGCAATTAATATCGTTTAAATCTATAGACACTCAAATATTCCGTACGTTTTTTATAAAGTTTCCTTTTATCCTTTTTTATAGATGGTTTCACTTTCCATGATTTTGATACGTAAATTTTAAGCTTCTTGTCCATCTTAATCTTAAATTATTTTTATTATGATTATTACATTAAATACTCATAACAAAATTTATTAATATGTCAATTTTGAAACCTTTGATTGTTGCTTTTCTTTTCTGAGTTTGTGATACAAATGCATCTAGTTTTATTTATTATATTTATCAATTTTATTGTTTACTTCCATTTTTGAAAATTAAGGTAATAATTCAACTTGTGTTTTACTTTACCATCGTGTTTTTTTTACCATCGTCTTTTGAGTTATTAATGTGAAAGAAAAATAAATAGTTCATTTGAACTGATTGGCGTTCACGACAAGACTAAAAGCCATCAAGAACTATAAGTTCTGAAACTTTTTTTCTATTAATGTATTCCTTTTTGTAACATGTTGAGTTTTAAGATAATTGGTCGACACAGGTAAATTGCCTGTAAGAATAATTACTCTTAAAGACGAAATTACTCTTAATTTTCTATTCTTTGTGACATTAATATTTCTATAGTTTTCTAATGATATAGGCGAACCAAGTGTGTGTAGATCGTATCGACAACTTGTATAATTTTTTTTGCGCGAATATTTCTCATAAGTTATACCTACAGTATCTATAGTCTATCTTCCTCAGTAAACTTTAACACTTGATTAAAGTTCTTCATTTATTTTGCTTTCAGTTTATATCCATTAAACATAGGACTTATTTTTAAACACTTTACAACTGCATATATCCTCATTTGTTTAATAATATTTATTTTTACTGTATTATTAGGTTCTTATCTGACGAGAAAAACTGTATGTGACTTGAATTTATTAAATTCGTAGAAATTAAAATTTATTTTATTCAAACTAGTTGTTAATTACAGGAATTACTTCGAAGCAATCTTCAATATCTAAGTTAGGATTAAATAAAGTCCCTAAGACCCCATTTTTTATCTTTATTGGTTATCACTTAAATTACTCAAATAATTTTTTTTTGCTGTTGATGCTGTTAATAATATTTGTTCCTAAAGGTCAGGATTTAGTTTTCCATTATTTACGCCCCGAAAAAATGAGCCACCCACTGATATCCAGACTGTGTTGTTATTAAACTTTTCGACCCGAGCTATAGAGGCAATTATTTACAAGTGCACAATTAAAAATGTATGTGTCACAATTACCTTTCAAAATTCTCCATTACTTTGGACTGTGGAGGGAAAAATCGTCCTCTTTACGGAACAGTCAACTATACAATTTGTACAGCTTCTTTATGATTAATATACTTGTGACTTTTATAATTTCCTTCCTTATCGTTGGTACAACACAAAACGAAGGTTCCCAATCTTTCATAAGTGACGATTTCTTTTTAATTGTCGACATGATTGGCATTGGCTTGAAAATATTGAATCTTTTTATTCATCGCGAAGACATTATTGCTTTTGACAATATGTTCGATGACAGTATTTGCTCACCAAAAAATGCTCTTGAATTTGAAATCAAAAAGAAATTTGACAACTTCAACAGGTAATGTCCTAAAGAACGATTATTTTGTCCTCCCAATGAATTATATTCCGTTCTTTAGTGAACAATTTTTCTAAATCTTTTATTAAAACATTTAAAACTAAAAGAAAATTAAAAGAATTATTGTCCATTCGTTAGTAAACAATTTTTCTAAATCTGTTATTAAAAGAATTATTTTCCATTTGTTAGTAAACAATTTTTCTAAATCTGTTATTAACAGAATTATTTTCCATACGTTAGTAAACAATTTTTCTAAATCTGTTATTGAAAAGAATTATTTTCCATTTGTTAGTAAACAATTTTTCTAAATCTGTTCTTAAAAGAAAATTAAAAGAAGAATAGAAAAAATAGAAGAAAAATAGAAAAAATAAAGGAAAAATAGAAAAGTGTTTTAAAGAAAAATATTCATGGCGTATTTAATGTTGGGAAAAATTTTTTGATTAAATATCAGACAAAATGGAAGAAACATATGTAAAATTTACAATATTTCAGATCAAGTACAATTTTATTCCTCTCGGTAGGTTATGTCGCATCGATAATATATTTCATAATAATAACAGTTTTGACTGAGGAAAATAGCTATTCCTTACCGTTGAAAATATGGATTCCATATGAAATGGATTCGCAAATGAAATTCTGGTTAACCTATTTATATGAAATAACGATAATTTTAATATTGGTCTCCATAAGGATATCGATTGACTGTTGCGCAATAGGTATGATACAACAGATATTAGCTCAATTAGAAATTATTAAACATCGTTTTTTTCAAATGGATGAAACGAGGAGTGAAAGTGACTATAAACTCGAAGAATCTTTTGCATCCAACAGCATTAAAAACTGCATGTTTCATCATTCCTACATGTATTTGTAAGAGAATCTTAATAATCAAAGACAATAGCACAAAAATGTAGTGAATGTTAGTAAATTAGAAGTTACACATTTCAAAATTTTAAACTTCACTCATTGTTCAATTTTTATTTTACAACAGTTTAAATAAATTTTTATTGTGGTTTTTATTTTTATTTATGATGTGCACTTGTCTTTAATTTTTTACTTTTTTGCATTCTTTTGATTTAAAAACAGATTTTTAAGTTAAAAAATAGCAGATGATCTAGTGTCAGATTTGCTCTGCTATCATTTCCTCTAATGCCATTCCTCTAATGCTTCCTAATGAATCGACTAGGATAGTGTCAACTCTACTAATCAAGTTAATACCTTAAAATTAATGATCTGACGAAAATCAGAATTTTCACAATTTTTTCCATTTTAAGAAGAAAACGATTTTTACATTATTAATTACTGTCACAATTTCCGATAGAAAGTGAAGTATAAAATTTTTTTATAATAGTATAAGTGTCAAAGCTTTTCCACTGTCAATTAAGACTATTCACCAGCTTTCCAGTTTTCTTCCGCAGGTGCAGTGAAGACTGCGCATTAAATATAAATAGCAACAGATGTGAAAATTCCTTTGTTTCTTTTATAGCTTCTCCAGGGATTTTATTTAAATTCAGAGGTTTCGATGTCTTCACCGCAACTCACAATATTGCAAAATTTTTTTTTATAGCAGAAAATGTAATTTAATAATTTTTTTAATATTTAAAAAAAGCCTTACTGAGCATCGTCTTCTTTTAGATTCTTTTTTAATTTTCAAACGAATTCGGGTCAACTTTTTGACTCCAAAAAGTAAGAACGTTTTTTATCGTATTTTTTTACGTTGACTTTGAATCTATCGCTGGATTTTCCCAAATATGTCAAATTTAAAAATGGCGAATCCAATATGGCGGAAAAAAAATCAAAAATCAATAAGATTTGCTTAAAAGATGCAACTCCAAGGCCTTTTGGTTCACTGTTTACGAATATAAAGTCAGATTTTAAAAAAATAAAAATAGCAGACTAAAAAACTTTTTTTGTCCTCCATATTGGATCCGCCATTTTTAATTTTAAGAATCTGACTTCAAATTCGTAATAAGCGTCCCAAGAAACCTTCGAGTATTAAATTTCAGCAAATTCCTTCGATTTTAGTATTTTTTCGTCCGCCATTTTGAATCCGCCATTTTTATTTTTGTAAATCTGACATCAAATTCGTATTTAGCGAATATTTTAAGATATTTGGTATTAAAAATTCTACTACTAAGACGTTATTCCTTTTAAAACATGAAACTGTAACTTGGATATGTATTATTGATCAGAAAACTTGATTTTCAGTTTTTCTAATTTTTAAAGTGGCTTTAAGTAACAAAAAAAATCCTCATCCCTTAGCATATCGGCTTTTTTTATCATTAAATTTTGATGATTTTACTTTACGAACATAACTTTTATTTTCGAGTTCTTCGACAAATTTTTTAAGTGAAATCTCCTGGAGACTATCTTTTCAATACAAATTAGTTCCTATCTTGTGATTACGAATTTACGATTTTCCATCACTTTGAAAATGCACTTCAAGAAAATAAATATTATTTTCTATTTTCAATCTTACAACTATTTTTAAGAAACAAGATTCAATTTTCAATTTAAAATACTTTTTAATGATACATGAATAAAAAATAGTTTACTTATCAATTATTAATAATTATTGTTTTCCAAACTTTGCTTTGGAACGATTCAAATTTCACGTTGCATGTAGTGCACAATAATGTGACACAAAAATAATTGAAAACTTTTAATATTTTATAAACTTTATTTTAAAAAACTCTAATTTTAATTTAATTTTAATTTAATTTTTTCCGAATAGAATTGGAGCAAAACTGAGAAATGTTCTAAGTTTAATGGTTTTCCAACAATTCTTTTTGACGATTTTACTTTTGGGCGCCGTACTCTATCAATTGTCGATAACAGGTTTATATAATTTCAAATTTTGGACATCATTAACGGCGTGCAGTAATTTTTTATTTGAAATTTTTCTATTTTGTTACTACGGCGAAGAAATGATGGAAAAGGTTTTTAATTTTTAATAATTTTTTGTCGTTGCAAGAACTGAGTAAAATAGATAATTTTCTCTAAATATTATTGTAATTATATAATAAATAAATTTGTAAAAAATAATTAAAAATAATTAAAAATAATTAAAAATAATTAAAAATAATTAAAAATAATTAAAAATAATTAAAAATAATTGAAAATAATAATTAATGGAGAAAATAGTTATTATAAATAAAGAGAACATTTTTTTAGAGTCGACATGTTGCTGACGTAGTTTATGAGACTGATTGGACTGGTCAGAATACAATTTCAAAAAAGTATTTAATTTTAATAATCATGAGATCGTCTAAGCCAATTGAATTAAATGGAATTTCGTTAGTGACAATGTCTTTTCCAACTTTTCTTAAGGTTTGATTTAACTATCATTGCAATTATAGAGGAAAATAAGTTATGTATTTAAATTTTAAACAATTTCAATTCTTTTGCCTACATTTTTTCCAAAAAAAAACCCAGTATTTAAGAAAAATAGTAAAATACCACTAAGAAGTTGAAAAAACCATTTTTGTATTTTTAAAGTTGGCAACAAAGTGTCTATTATTGCCCTAGGTTAATAAAGTGACTATTATTGACCTAGGCTAATAAAGAGTTTATTATTGCCCTAGGTTAATAAAGTGACTATTATTGCCCTAGGTTAATAAAGTGTTTATTATTGTTTTAGGCTAATAAATTGGTAATTATTACCCTAGGTCCATAAAGAATTTATTATTGTCCTAGGTTAATAAAGTGCTTATTATTACCCTAGGTCAATAAAGTTCCTATTATTGCCCTAGGTTAATGAAGTTCATATTTTTGCCCTAGGTCAATAAAGATTTTATTATTACCCTAGGTTAATAAAATGCTTATTTTTGTCTACTAAACTGCACTTTATTAAGTACTCGCAGGTCAATAAATACTAATTTTTCCCCTAGGGCAATAATGATCACTTTTTTACCCGCTGGGCTATTTAAAATTCCTTACTAGCCACGAAATCGATGCTATGATAATATAATAATTAATTTTTTCTTTCTTTAGATATTAAAAGTGTCTTATACAACTTATAATTTAATATGAAAGTCTAAAAAAAAATTTGAGAGTTCCTTATTACAGCAATGATTCATAAATGTAAAAACTGAGATCTTCTAATCTATCATCGAATTTATAAAATAATAGAGACAAATATTTTATGATGTTAAATTTTTTAAAAGTCTATAAAAATAAAATAATATTCCTAGTAAATCTAGCTTTGTTACTACTATTATTATAATATTTAAATGTAAATCCTTGTGTTTGACTGAATATTTTTTTCCTACAAGTCTACGACTATGGCTTACCATATAACAGCTTGAATCACTATTACGATCTCTCTCTCTAAATTTACTGTAACACCACCGGTATTTTAAGGGATCCTATCAGCACGATTCATTTTTATGATCGTGTCACTGAATTTGATTCGCTTTGAGATGAATTCCAATTCCCTTGCTTTAATTGCGATTTGGTACTTATTCGCTATTTCCAAATATCAAACTGGAAGTGCACTTTTTTTTTATAACAATGAAACTAAAAGCAACCGATTTTGTAGAAAAAATTCCGAAAAGTTCATTTTTAATATTCTCTTGTTTTTATGTCGAAATAAAATAGTCACAAATACGTGGAATATTGTTAATGCCTTCATTCGAAGTTTGAATCAGAGTCGTTTCAATTTACTATTAAATTTTCGATGCCATTGTTACGAAAAGATATTTTTGAATTTTAGCAAAATTTCTCCATTTAAAAAAAATGTAATTCTTCTAACAGTTTTTCTTTAAATTTAAAATTCATCTTCATTTTGTTTTAATTTAAAGAAAAATTGTTAGAATTAAATTTTTTTAACAATGAATTTTTTTTTTAAATTTCAAAAAGAAAATGTTTTTGCAATAATAATGGCATCGAAAATTTAATAATAATGTAATATATTTTTAATAAAATAATTAATCTTTCGAGTACAACAAGAATTCTGGTAAGAATGTTAATTACAAGTTTTTCTAAAAATTCAATTATTTTCCAAACTTTCAATTAGAATTCTTCAAAAATATAATAAAATTGGAAAATAATTTTAAAAAGTTAAAAACAAAATTCATTTAAATATAAAATTTATTTCCATTAAATTTAAGGGAATTTTCAATTAATTCAATTTTTTAAAAATTATTTTCGAAAAAACAATTATTTTTAAAATGTTTTATTCACAATTTTTCAATAAACACACTTTTTAGAAATTTCTAAATTTAATTACTCAAAACTTAATTTTTTTTAGAGTAATTAGAATTTTAAAGATTTTAATTTTAAAAGTTTTTCAAATTTCATTATTTCTAAAAGCGAATCTTACTTTAACACTTGTAATTATTATTTTCTACAGTTTTAAATAAAATTCTTTTATAAATCAATTTTTATCAAAATTCAATTGACACTGTACCTTTTCCTTATTTGAGTTTTGGAAATTTGCAGTTAAATATTTTTACTCTAATTATTTTATTATATATTTACAAATTAAAAATTAACTGTCCAATTTTTGACATAAAAATTCGAATAAAATAATTTGGAATCAAAAAACGCTAAGTTAATGTAAGCAAAGATTATCTCGATTACTATTATGAAATAATATTATATAATAATAATAAAAATATAATTTTTGTGCAAAAAATAATAATAATAATAATAATAATAATAATAATAATAATAATAATAATAATAATAATGATAATAATAATAATAATAATAATAATAATAATAATAATAATAATTGTATCTACCTTGTATAAAAAATTTGAATTTTTAAATATTTTCCAATATCCAGATTACTTTATCAAAACATTTTTTTTATTTTCCCTTTTTCTGAATATTTTTGATTTAATAAAAATTTACAAACAGAAAATATTCGTTTCACTGAGAGAGAAATAAACATTGTTAGAGAATTCCTGAAAAAGTTTTCAGAGAAAAATGTTGGTATATATAAAGGAAATAATCTACTTATTACCACATTTGTTGGAATTTTGAATTTTTTTTTTTTTTTTTTTGAGTTCGCATAGAAACTAAATGATAGAAAATATAACTTTCTGAATGACCGCTTTAGACACAATATAATTCATTTAAAGTGCTTGAAAAAATATATAAATATAATGTGTATGAATGTTAGAGTTTCGAAAACTGGGACATATAATATACACCAAAAAGAGACCGGAAGGAGTGTTATTTTGGCATTGATCAGAAATTATAAAGAAAAAATATGAGGAATCCTTTGTTCCAGTAAACAGAAGTATAAATTTTATTTTTGGCGTAAATTCTTTTTTAACTATATTGATTCTGAGACTATGAAGTAAATAATTTTTATTGTCGGTGATTTTTGGTATTGATTTTTTTTTAATTCTTCGTCTTCGTTAATTATGACTAAAAATAGTTTTAGTACTTTTAGTATTTTAGTACCTTTAATATGATTAGAACTTATAGTATTTCTAGTACTTTTAGTATTTTTAGTACTTTTAGTATTTTTAAATATCATTTTTTAATATTTATTTGCAATAGGCGATTGTTTTCTACGAATGTTTAATTTTCAAATATTCCTTTTTAATTTTTATTTATAAAAGGCGATTGTTTTCTAGAAATGTTTAATTTTTAAATATTACCTTTCAATATTTACTTGCAAACGGCGATTGTTTTCTACAATTGTTTAATTTTTAAATATCATTTTTTAATATTTATTTGCAATAGGCGATTATTTTCTACGAATATTTAATTTTCAAATATTACCTTTCAGTATTTATTTGCAAACGGCGATTCTTTTCTACGAATTTTTAATTTTGAAATCATATTTTCCATAAATGCTGCTGTCCATTTTTTAACAATAATATTTTTTTCATCCCCTTTTTTTGTAATACGTAAAAAAGTATTTTAGAAATCAATTTCAAAACGGTCCGATTTTTGCAGTCACATGAATGATTCATTTGAAAAAAAGGAAACGCAACGGAAGCAGCGCAAGATTATTTTCAATATATTGATTGAAATTTTTACTTTTCTCTTTGTACCGAACTCTAGGGTATTAAATAAATTTTACGAAATTGAAAGACAATGAAAGAAAAATAAACCGAAGTGATAAAAATAAATCAAAATGAAAATGAAGCAAAAGATGAAAAGTTAGTTGTAAGTTTCAATTAGTAGAGATTTTTTATTTTTTTTACTTCAGTTAAAAAATTTTTTAAATTAAAGATGGATAAATAAATAAATTTTTCTTTCTTTTCTCATTTTAGAAATTTTTTAAATTTAAAGAAGAATAAAAAAATAAATTTTTCTTTCTTTTTTTCATTTTAGAAGTTTTAAAAATTAAAGAAGAATAAATAAATAAATTTTTCTTTATTTTTTCATTTAAAAAATTTTAAAAATAAAAGAAGAATAAATAAATAAATTTTTTTTTCTTTTTTTCATTTTAAAAATTTTCTAAATTAAGGAAGAATATATAAATAAATTTTTCTTTCTGTTTTTCATTTAAAAAATTTTAAAAATAAAAGAAGAATAAATAAATAAATTTTCCTTTCTTTTTTTCATTTAAAAAATTTTTTAAATTAAGGAAGAATATATAAATAAATTTTTCTTTCTGTTTTTCATTTAAAATATTTTCTAAATTAAGGAAGAATATATAAATAAATTTTTCTTTCTGTTTTTCATTTGAAAAATTTAAAAAATTAAAAAAGAATTAATAAATAAATTTTTCTTTCTTTTTTTCGATTCTTTTATAGAAAAGTAATAAAAAATTTTTTTCAGGGTAAAGATCTACCGGCAAAGGATCTGTCCGGTACGTCTGATCCTTATGTGAGGGTAACGCTGCTACCTAATAAAAAAGATCGTCTCGATACGAAGATGAGAAGGCGAACCTTACATCCTAAATGGAATGAGACCTTGTACTTTGAAGGTAAACAAATTTCATTCAATTTTATTCAATTTCACACTATTACTATATGTAATTTACATCCTTTGAATTTAGTCGACTTTTCTATTTTAATCTCAATGTGGTCTTCCTCTACGTAGAAAAGAGAGAATATTTTTCAGTGGCGGAATTTTTATTCAAACGGAGATATTTTAGATTCTTTTCCGAGACCAATGCTCACGATATTCTTAAATTTGTAAATTTTTTTATATTTAAATCCCATTCTCTTTTGGATCGTAGGTCGAAATTTAAAAAATCAAAATGGCGTCTGGAAAATGGCGGTCAAAAAAATAAATGTTTACGAATCGGGTTCAAAAGGCTCGATTTTTTCTTTTTTTCTTTCTTTTCTTATTTTTCTTTTCTTTTCGTTCTTTTATTTTCATTTTTTATTTTCTATTTTTTATTTTCTTTTTTATTTTCTATTTTTTATTTTCTTTTTTTATTTTCAATTTATATTTTCTTTTTTTTCTTTTTTCATTTTGTATTTTTTACTTTCTATTTTTTATTTTCTATTTTTTATTTTCTTTTTTTTTTAATTTCTTTTTTTTTTCTTTAAACTTTTATTCCAATTTCTTTAGATTGACAACAATTTCGAAATAGTTCGAAGGCCTTTTTTTGGGGGAATTTCAAAGTAATTTTCAAGTAAATAAATTATTGAAAATTTGAAAGGGATAAACTGCTTTGCTTAAAAAATTAATTTAATAATCAGTAATTACTGAAATAAAATTGCGAAAGGTTCCAAATATTAAAATTTAATTATTAATTAATTTATCGTTTCCAGGTTTCACAATTCAAAAATTGCAAAATAGAGTTTTACATCTACACGTTTTCGATTACGATCGATTTTCACGGGATGACTCTATAGGGGAAGTGTTTATGCCGCTATGTCAGGTAATTTCGAATTATTGACTGATGACTAAACAAGCCTAATTAGTTTATAAACACGAATTTACTTTATAAAAACGAATTTACTTTATAAAAACGAATTTACTTTATAAACGCAAATTTACTTTACAAACAACCTCAAATTTATTTCCAATTCAATAAAATTGGAAATAATGAAAAATATCCTAATTTTTCGAAAAACTGCTCTTATTTAAATAAGAGGATTTTTTTTAATAAGTTTTGTTTAACAAATTTAAATAAGAGGATTTTTTTTTAATAAGTTTTGTTTAACAATTTTTTTTTCGTTTCGCATTTTCGGATTAATGGGAAACTATTAATAAATAAAATAAATAAAATAAATAAAATTGCTCTTATTTAAATAAGAGAATTTTTTTTTAATAAGTTTTGTTTAACAAATTTAAATAAAAGGATTTTTTTTAATAAGTTTTGTTTAACAATTTTTTTTTCATTTCGCATTTTCGGATTAATAAGAAACTATTAATAAATAAAATAAATAAAATAAATAAAATTGCTCTTATTTAAATAAGAGAATTTTTTTTAATAAGTTTTGTTTAACAAATTTAAATAAAAGGATTTTTTTTAGTAAGTTTTGTTTAACAATTTTTTTTCGTTTGGCATTTTCGGATTAATGGGAAACTATTAATAAATTGTGAGAATGAGTAATCAATGAAAAAATAAAAATAAAAAAAAAATAGAAATGAGAATCTGAATGAAGTTGATGCTTGGATGCATTTATCGTTATTCAGCCTTCCTTTTCACCCTGATCTGGGATAATTCCTGCCAGTGGCGTTACGACACACATACATTCATTTCCCAAGGGTAAATCACATTGTACATCTCTGGCTTGAATTCCATTAATAGATTCCATAACCGGAAATGTAAAAAAGACTTCTGCTTGCTGCTGGTTACGTGAGAAAATCACACACGTGTCCATAACAGTATTGCGATTTTCAGATTTGTATTAACTTTCATTAAAAAAAAAAGGTTTTTTGTACGATTACGAAAAATTTTTTTTCCAAATTTTTAAACCTCGAATAAAAGCTTATTTAACTTATTCTCCTCAAAAGAATAGTCCAAGCACATTTAACATTCGAATAAAATATTTTACTATTTAAGAAAGAAATGAAAAAAAATTATTGATTGAAAAAAATCGTTTTTTTTAAGAGTAGTATTTTTTATCTATTAACTAAAATTTAATAAGTCTTTCTTTTTATTAAAAATAAGTCGAAAATGTTTATTCTAAATTTCTATTTACGATAGAATTGATATTTTCTCAAAAGCAGAACTTTGGGGAAAATTTTGAAATTTTACCAATTGGGAAATTCGTTTTTATTACAATTGGAAAATGACAATTGATCTTAATATAGATATATGCTAAATTTTGACTTGGAACTGTGAATTGTGTCTAGGTCGACCTTTCAGAGAAACCGACGTTCTGGAGAGCCCTCAAACCGCCGGCAAAGGATAAATGTGGCGAAATTCAGATCGCTCTTTGCTATCACCCTTCTAATTCTCTACTCACCATACAGCTCATTAAAGCAAGAAACCTCAAAGCGAAGGATATTAATGGAAAATCAGGTAAAATGGATTTTAATTAGCAAAAAAATATGTCTTATAAATAGGGAAATTCTAAGCAAAGGAAAAATTTTTTTCGATTATTGGATAATTATTTGGTTGTGTAAATATTTTTGAAAAATAATCATTAACGGTTATTGATAATCGAATATTTTCGATTCTTCGTATTCTTGTAAAAAATAATCATTAACGGTTATTATAATAATCGAATATTATCAATTCTTCGTATTCTTGTAGAAAATTTACAACTTTCGTTAGGAACTAAAATTTACGTCATTTCTACTTCTTCGTTACAATTGCTTTAAATAATTTAAAAAATTTTTAAATAGAGAAAAAAAATGGTTAAAAATTCTATTTTCTTATCAATTTAATTATTATTTTCTAAAATCAATTAAATTATTATTTTCTAAAATTTTTAACTAAAATTCTTCTTTAAATCAACTGTTTTTTAAAATTGTTGGGAAAAAAAATTTACTAACTTGGAAGAGGAAATTTTTCTAAAAATAATTAAAATTCTGCGATGAGATTTATTAATTTATGGAAATAATTGAATTACTTGTAAAATTTTGTTTAAAAATATTTTTCAAGAATTGAAGTAGCGAATTTGGCGAAAATTCAATTATATTAAAAAAAGTATCTCAATTTAAAGATTTTCAATATTTACTACTTTTCAAAAAATTTGCGACATTCAATTGTTAAACAAATTTAGATTTTCTTCTACGCAAATATTTAATTATTTCCACTATTCATTTTAATTTCTTAGAAAATTCAATTATTTAAAAATCATTTTGTTAATTTTTGAAAATAATTAAATGTTTGCGAAGAATTTGATAAAAATTTTTTTAAGTAATTGAGTTCTTTAAAAAAAATAATTATATTAGTAGATATTAAAAATAATTGAATTGGAGAAGATTTCTGAAGATAATTCCAATATTTTCAAAAATTTTATTACAACTTTTGAAAATTGAAATTAAATTGAAGTTTAGAGAATAATTATATTATTTATTTAATTAAAATAATGACGAGAATTTTAAAAATTTTTTGAAAATATTTGATTTTTCTAAATTATTTGTAATTATTTTTCAAAATTCATTTTTTAGGGGTTTTTGACTAAAATTCTTATTCGAATCCATTATTTTTAAGAATTAATTAAATATTAAAAAATGTAATTAATTTCAAAAGAATTTGGATAATTTAAATTTTTCAAAAATTGAAGTTTTCTTAAAATTTCTAATAAAATTCATTCAAAATTGAAGTTTTACAAAAAATCAAATTAAAACTGCTTCAAGTTAATCTTTTTTTTTAAATTGAATTAATTTTGAATTATTTAAGTAAAATTATTTATTAAACAATTTCTAAGAAATAATTTTATGCTAGTTGTTCAAGAATGAAGTTATTTAAAAAAAGAAATTACTGTCAGGAATAAAAAAAATTTAAGGAAATTTATTAAAATAGTAAATTTTGAAAATCATGAAAATCAAGAAAATTTTTTTTAAATAATTGAATAATATTAAATAATTTTTTGCGAATTGTACTTTGGTAAGAAGAATTTTATTACTTTTGAAAATAATTGTATATTTTTGCAATCATTTGTAACTTCTTCAAAACTCATTTCTTTAAAATGTTTCTATAAATAAAATTTTTGTCTAAATTCATTGTTTTTAATAATTAATTAAATATATATTGAACAATTTTAACTTATTTTAAGAAAAATTTGAATTATTGACATTTTGCAAAAAAATCAAAGGTTTTCAAAATTTTTTAGTTTAATTCTCATTAAAAATTGAAATTCTATAAAATTGCAAATTAAATCCTTTCAAAGTTCATCTATTTATAAAAATTAGAAACTAATTCTTTTAAATTTGAATTAATTTTGAAATATTTGAGTAAAATTAAAATTATTCGGTAAATAAGTTTTAAGTAATAATTGCATGGTAGTTTATTCAAGAATTAAGTAAAGAAATATTACTGTCAGAAATAGAAAAACTTGAAG
Source organism: Leptopilina drosophilae (assembly GCA_032873175.1). Lineage (NCBI taxonomy): Eukaryota > Metazoa > Arthropoda > Insecta > Hymenoptera > Figitidae > Leptopilina > Leptopilina drosophilae. Next base: position 5,527,166 of record CM065485.1, on the reverse strand, counting down.
GTTTTGTATTAGAATTCGTGCTGATTTCATGTAGCAAAAAAGGCACAAAAATTATTATTTAATTACTAATTATTACATTTTGCAAAAAATCCAAGTTTTTAAAATTTTTTTACTTTAATTCATTAAAAATTGAAATTCTTTAAAACTGCAAATTAAATCCATTCAAAGTTCATCTATTTATGAAAATTAGAAACTTAATTCTTTCAAAATTAAATTTGAAATTTAAATTGAATTTAATTTATTAATTATTTCAAATTTTCAATATTTCCCTGAATTCTACATTTTTTTTCATTATAAAAAATAAAAATTTAATAAAAAATTAATAAAAATGTAACAAGAAATAAAAATTTGTTATTTAAATCTTTGTTCCTAAAATGAGAGTACACTGAGAAAATTTTTTAGTTCAGGCAACTAAAAAAATTTCGTTTGTTTAACTGAAAATTATAGTTCGTTTTGGCGACAAATGAGTGTTAAATAGATGAATTAACTGTATATTTAGTTGTACAAAATACAAAGAAAATTTATACCAAATTTACAGCATAGTTAAATTTACTATATATACTTTATGTATATACTTTATGTAAGAGTTTATTTGAATAAAGTAAAAAAAAAATTTCATTTAACTAATACGCATTAATTCACATAAAAATGTAAAAATTGTTTGTCTAAATTATAAATAAATTTGATCGAACTTTGTAAAAATCTACCTTAACTCTCAGGTATAGTTGTCGCCAAAACGAACTATAATGTAAATAGTTCGATAAAATACAAAAATTATAGCCAAGTTAACTGAAATTTTAGTTTCCACTACTATTTTTAGAGTTAATATAACTAAATTTCGTTTAACTTTTAATAAATAGTTATTTTTACTTATTCGATTTCTCTCAGTGTAAATAGAAAATATTTTCACTGATCTCTCACATAAAAAACTCGTTCCAATCAACTTTTTGTAATAAAAAAAGGAATAAAAGTAAATTAAAATTATAATTAATAAAACATTATTTACATTGAATATTAATTTAGCAAACAATAATTTTTATTCAGAAAGGCAAGAATTTATGTATTTTCGTTAGCATGTTTAATTATAAGGGTAATCGAAATTCTGTTATTTACAAGCCAACCAAAGTCTATGGAGTAATTAAAATTCTGTCAAAAGTTATGCCATGCACTTCAATTTACAACTGAAAAGAAACTTTTGAGTTTTACTTATTTCTATATAAAGTACTTTCATTGAATTATTTTCAGATCCATATGTGAAAGTGTGGCTGTATGTTGCCGAAAAGAAAATCGAGAAGAAGAAAACGCCAATATTTAAGTGCACATTGAATCCTGTATTCAACGAGACGTTCAACTTTGATCTCACATGGGACAAATTTAGGGATTGTTATCTAGACGTTATGGTTATGGATTTTGACAACATTGGCCGGAACGAACTCATAGGCCACATAATACTAGGAGGTACGTTTATTAAACGCAACATTTAATTTATAGAATAATTAATTCACACTCGAACCAAAAGTCTCTTGCGAATTTCCAACATAGCAGAAACACATGACTATATTAATAGAAATAAATTTTTATACCACAGAAGCTTTTTATTTAATTATTATTAATTTTTCATTTAATTTAAATTAATTTCTGCAATATTTTTTATTTGTTTTTTATTTTCTATTCGAATCTTACTCCAGAATTATCAAAAAAAAATACAGAAACGATTAAATAATCTTTGAGTGATTTTTTATTATTGATTCATAAAAAAACCTGTATTTTCTTTTTTTACATGTTTGTTATAAGTTTGTTTATTCTTCATCTGGAAAAATTAAAATATATTCACAACTTTGGAGTTGAATTAAAAACAATAAGTGAATTATTATTATTATAATTTAATTTAATTTAATTATTAATTATTATTATATAATTTTGAGAAAACTTCTTTTATGAAGTGCTTTTATGGTTGAAATTGACAAGGCTAATTTTTCATCCTCTTTTTTTCCACCTGCCGGGAGATCAAATTTAATTGCGTTAAAGTTACGATGTAATTACTTGTTATAAAGGATTCCATTATAATAATTAACACCGCTACAAGAATGAACTTGTTCCACCAAATAGTCGATAATAATGGTATTTCCTAGGCACGAGGCTTTTTGGTATGCACATGCATTCTAGAAATACTGGACAGTATTCGAGACAAGTAACACAATTGTGGTTTTCAATGCGGACACGTAGATCGAATGTACTAAAGTTTTCTCACTAATTACGATATTATTTTAATTATACACAGGGAAAAGGTAAACTCGAATATGAAATAATAAAAAAAAATAAATTTTAAACTTTGTAAAATGAAAAAAAAATGGTGGGTAATGTAATGTTTATTAAAATATTAATGAAACATTTTTTTGCCTTTTTTCCCCCTTTAATTAACTGTTACGTTTGAAAGCTGTAAATACTTTTTAATATTTAAAGAGTTTTTTACAAAAATCGCAAAAAAATAATCCGCGTGCGAAAAAAGCTTTTAATTTTTTTCTCTAAAATTCTGTTGACGCACATGTCTCTTTATCCCATAAAATTTTCACAAATTTAAAAAATAATCTTTGTAATTAAAAAAATTATTTTCTAAAAATAGAAAAATAAAATAAATAAGTTGATCTAATTTATTTCGCAGGGCTAAAATTGTTTTTAAATATTTTCCTGTTGGGTACAATTCTCATACTTATTTTCTAATTACGACAAAAGAAAATTCTGCCAAATCAAAATATTTTGATGTTAATATTATTTTTTTTTGATAAAATAATAAAAGAATTTTATTTTCATAGGTAAAAACGGAAGTGGCGTATCCGAGACGAAGCATTGGCAGGAAATGATTACGAAACCAAAGCAAACCGTCACATTGTGGCATCGCCTGAAACCGGAATAAACTAAAAACTTCCACTTCGAGTTTTACTTTCTTTCCATGTTCTCGACTCGAATTCTAATACGAACTATCGACATGAGAATCATATATATACTCGCTCTCCAGAGTGTCATCCATCAAAAAAAAAAATCCAGTAAGTTTCTGCTTTGAAAAATAAAAAAAAAAAAAAGCCAGAGGTGGATAATGGATGCATAATAATGAAGACAAAAAAATGGAGGAAGCGAGAAAAATAAGAAACCAGAGAAATAAGCGAGAGTATAATGAGGAAAAAAATGAAGAATAGAAAAAGGTTTATTGAAAACAAAAGATGAAAAGCGGGCAACGATATCTGAAACAAAGGAGAAAATCGCGCACTGTTCATTCTTTCGAATAATCTCATTCATCGTTTTTCAGTCGTCATACGCAAGAAGTCAACTGCTGACTACTAAAAATTCACAAGAAGAAGAAGAAAAAAAAACCCAGTGCCAGACGTTAAAAAAAAATCAACCATCATTTTTTTTTCGCCAAGAGAAATATTCCCCGCAAGCGCCCTGACCGCAGTCAATAAAAATCCCTTTTCGAAAAACCAAAAAATTAATCACTCAATTTTAAAGACTCAAATTCTAAAAAAAACTGGAATATTTCTCTCCGCGAGAAAATTAAATCAACATCGTAACTATAATTAAGCAATTGACTAATTTTTTAGCTCTGTAATAAATGGAGAAGTCTTGTAATTATATAGAAAGTATTAAGGGACATATGTTAAATTGTGAGGCGATAGAAAAACGCTTTTGCGATTGGTACCCACACTGACAGCATCGACCGTTATTTTCTACGGACGATAAAAGTCTAGTATTACTTAAAAAAAAAAAAAATACATAAAAAATTACTCTATAGAAATCATCCCCATCGAAAATAAAAATATATCCAGAGGACTTGGTCAAAATTGATTCGATATCATTTTTGAATTTATACTAGTTGAGACGACACACGTGTGCAAAATTTAGATCGTATAACGCGGAAGGATATTCTTGTTTATACCTGAAATGATGTTCTGAAACTAATACAACTTAGTTGCAAAGAAACATTAGTTCACTGTTAACTGTAAACTCACCTAGTTTCTTCAGAAAGTAAAAAGTTTCATTGTGCGCGATAAATTTCATAGTCATTTTCGTTTCCTTTATTTTCTCAAGCTTGCAGTCAACTTTTTTGTTGAATATTTTTCTTTTATCTCTTAATGAAGTGGAGGATTTTGTTTCGTGTTGTTTCTCTAGAAAATCCAACAAAGTTACACGGAAATATTTTACGTTTTACAAACATTTTTGCTTAAGAGCAAATTATTGCTCTAGTTTTTTAAAAATGTCAAAATATTAATAAAGTAAATAAATAAATTTTGAAATATTAAATTTTTTTTGCAAGTTTGAAAATTTATTTTGCTTAATGAAAATAAATTCTACTTAATTTGTTTTGAAATCATAAATCTTTATGTAAAATCACATCTTCTTAGAGTGAAAAATCCGTTTAATCATTTTTAGAAATAAATTGAAAATTCTCAGGTAATAATAAAAATATTTTGTACGAAAAACAAAATATTTTGTTGACAATTGCGTACAATGCAGTTGAAAACTTTACAAGAAGTATTAATTATTAATATTATTATTCATTTTTATATTAAATTAATTTAAATTGTTTATTTATTAAATTAATTTAAATTGTTTATTTATTAAATCAATTTAAATAAATTATTTATTAAGTTAAAAAAACAAATATATTATTTATAACTTAGAAATTTATTTACACTTATTATTGTTTATTTAAGACAAATGTCTTAAATTAAAATTGCTGCACAGTTTTAATTAGTTTTTGAAATCTGTAACAATAATACTGAAACATTTTGTTCAAGCAACAAAAAAAAAACGTTTGATACAAAAATATACAAAAGTATTAAAAATCCTTAGCTTTAATTTTTTTTCAATAATGAAACTTACAAGAAGTTAAAAAAAATATTTTATATATTTTAAGTATCTAGAAATAAATCTGAGAATTTTTAATGCCGCGTATTTTAAAATTACGCACACTTTTTTTTAAGAGCACTCTTTTTGAAAAAGAATAAATTTTTTTTGTAATTTAATTTTAGCATTCAGCACTCTTTTTAAAAAAAATAGATTTTTTTTTGTAATAAAGATATTATTTAATTTTTTTTATTCTCTAAATATAATTTTTGCAATGACTTTATTTTTAATCTTAGGAAAAATTTATTTATAAGTTTATTTAACAATTATTTTTCTATTTATTACTTTTCTATTTTTATTCATTATTTTCTATAGTAAAGGAAAATTTTCCAAAAAATTAGTCATTAAAAAAATATTCTCATTCTTTAAGGTTCAAAAATGCAAACGATTGTCATTCTAGCGAAAAAAAAATGAAAAAAAATCGAACTGAACTAGTGAAGCTTCAAAAATAGATATCTTCAAATTTACTTCTTATCTTTTCTTGTTAGCCTACAATGAAGAAGGAAAAAAATAAAAAATATCCTAATTTTTATGGATAAATTTTTGATCGCCAGTGTAAAATCACGTTCGAATTTTCAACTGTCGTGAGTTGTGAAGAAAACTTCTGACACATGTAAGAGGGAAAAATAAAAGCGACGGGAATTTTTATTGAAAGTCGCTGATCGTCAAATCAGAGGGCTTTTAATTTATAAAAAAAAAGAAAAAAAACCAAACCGAAAAGCTAATTTAAAAAAAAGCTCAAATCTAATTGAAGAAAAATTCAATATTTACAATAAATTTTCCTAGCTACAAAAAAAATAGCTAAAAACAATTTAAATAGCTAAAGAAAATTTCAATAACTACATAAGATTAAAAAAAAAAATTTGAATATTGTAATAAATGTAAATATTTAAAAAAAAATTTAACTAGTCTGCAGAAAATTCGAATAGCTATCAAGAAATTAAAAATTAAAAAAAAACAGTTAAGTTAAAAAAAGGAAGATCTTAAACTGAAAAGAAGGATTTTTTAAAAAATAGTAATTCAGTAATCTCAAAAAAAAGACAGTGCATTGAATTTTGAAAGCCTTCAGATATAAACGATCATCAAATTGTTCTGATACGAAATAATAATTATTTACTAGCAAAAAAAGAAAAAATGGAAAGATATTTTTGACGGAACTTTTGTATTTGATGAACCAAAGAAAAAAAAAGTGAATAAACAAAACACAAAAAAAAACTACAAACAAAATGCGAGAAATTTTTTCAAAGAATTTCAAGTAATCAATTGTGATCGGTGTACCTTATTAAATACATTAAAATTAAATTTTGAATTATTTTGATTATTATGATTGTATTATAATTATATACTGGTAGTCTGCTGTTGTTAACAATAAAATTAGCGCATCCGGGGGATAAGTAACTCTCGGAGAAAAATAATATCGTTTCTTCGCTTCTGCGAGTGACTGAAGACTTAACTTATTACCTAAAGGGGAACGAGTTGTTTATTTTCAAGTTGGGAAAATATTTTAAAAAATTATGTATTTTTGATGTGAAACATTTAACATTTAACATTAATTTTTAACATTTATTTATTTTATGAAAAATTCGAATTTTATTTTATTAGAAAAGATTTTTTTAATTTAGTTTTTACATTTGACATTCAACATTCAAGATTTACATCTAACATTCAATATTTAATATTTAACATTTAACATTTTACATTTTACATTTTACATTTAACGTTTGACATTCAACATTCAACATTCAATATTTAACATTTAACATTTATCATTTATCATTTAACATTCAACATTCAACATTCAACATTCAACATTCAACATTCAACATTCAATATTTAACATTTATCATTTAACATTTAACATTTAATATTTAACATTCAACGTTCAACATTTAACACTCAATATTTAACACTAAACATTTAATATTTAACATTTAACATAAAATATTTAACAATTAACATTTTACATTTTACATTTAATATTTAACATTTAACATAAAATATTTAACAATTAACATTTTACATTTTACATTTAATATTTAACATTTAACATAAAATATTTAACAATTAACATTTTACATTTTACATTTAATATTTAACATTTAACTTTGTTGTCGAGTGGAGTGCTTTCATTTTAACTTGAGCAAACTTCGAATTTGTCTTCCACTTTAATTTCGACTTTGTCACTAGTTTTAAGCGAAAAAAACCCTGCAACTAGTCAAAGTCAAAATGAAAGTTAAAATTAAATTTTAAAACGAAGGCAGAGTCAAAATGAAACTGCACTCCTTGATAAAAGAAAATATCAACTTTTTTAAAATTGTAGAAATTTTTTTCAGTAAATAAAATAAAAAAATATCTACTTAACCGAAGAGAGGATAATTTTTCTATTTTGAAAAAGAGCAATTCGTTTCTCCTTTAAAAAAAACATTGAAACATGAAATTGGCATTTAGAAAAAATTGTTGAAAAAAAAATCGATTCCCTTAGCATATTATCCCATCACGTTGCGATAGAAGTCATCATCTATTAAAAAAAAAGCTTTAATAAAAAGCGTCTGGCATTCAGATAAAATTTAACAAACTTGGCAATACTTGTCGTTCTCGACACTATTTATTTTTATCACAAGCGTGCGTATTTTTATTATTATTAAGTGTTATCGTTGAATAAAATGAAGAAAAAAAAAGTTGCAAAAAACCTTCTTATATTAACTGCAGCAGAGTCCTACTGTGTACCGTATTGCTAAACCAAAAAAAAAGGGGAAATGTACTGTAGCATTTAGAGTGTAAATTAATTATAGTCTACGATATAAAAAAAAGATACGAGTAAATGGTTATATATGAGCATATATATGAAAATACATATATATCTGATATAATGATAATATTGCGTAGCACTAAAAAAATTAGATAATGTTTGTATGTTGTAGCCTGTAAATACACCGTCGTTTGCACCCGATTTGTTTGACGTGCGTTGAGGATTCCAAACTCTTTCATAAACAAAAAAAAAAGAAAAAAACAATCATTTTTGACGAGCTTGGTGTATTCTTTGGCCATTCAAAAACCAAAAAGAAAAAAAAAAGGTTCCATTGTATAATAATATATTTTATTGCGCATATTTATCGTACAAATTCTATTCATCTGCCATAGTTACTTATTACTTCGCAGGACGATTTGTTAATAATTTTAAATATTTATCCCTCGATGAGAAAAAAAAATCTATGTCGTCGTTAAAGTAATTAGAGAATATAATCAAGTTTCCAATTGGAGAAAAATATACTTTTATCTAAATATATATATAAATTTATGGTTCGTACTTCGTAATGTACTTTTTGTTCTACTTTCAAAATTTATTCAATTTTATTGAAATTTTCATGTAGATATATTTTTGCTGATGAGAGAAAATCTGTTGTCTTTGCTGCAAAGTATTTTATTGTCGTATTTTTCAAATAAAAAAACTTCTTTAATGAAAGGGAAAATTTATCGAAATCCTTCATTGAATTTTTGTCTCGGCAAGAAAAATAATTTGGTTTAGAAGAAGATTTTGCAAAAAAATGGGGATAAAAATGTCGAAAAGAAAAAATTTGGTATTTTTTTGATAATTGAGTGGTTTTTAAGGTATTTTTAAGCCTCGGATTATTTTTTCCTACTTTTTTCAACTATTTTCAAAAAATGCGAATTTTATGACTTTTTTCCAAATTTCGCGACAAAAAAACATGTTTTTGGTATAAAATGCAACTTATTTTGATTTTTTGGTGTAAAAAGTATTACACTAGGCAAATCTTTCAAAAAAAGTATTCTTGATGAATTTTTCAAATAAAATTTTCGAAATAAACAATTAAAAAAAATTTTTTGTTGTAATTTTTCGATAATTGGAATTTTATGAAATTTAACTGAAAATAATCGAAATTTTCTAAAATTTAACTGAAAATAATTAAAATTTTCTAAAATTTAACTAAAAATAATTGAAATTTTCTAAAATTTAACTGAAAATAATTGAAATTTTCTAAAACTTAACTGAAAATAATTGGAATTTTCTAAAATTTAACTTAAAATAGGCAGAAAATTTTTCATTGGCAGAGTAAAATATTTTTTACAAAATTTGGATTTGAGTCTCAAAATTTTTAATGAGAAATATTGGTAAAAATTTTGGTTTCTATTATTATTGTTCGTAACAAAAGCCAAATACCGCTTTTCTAATTTTGAAGCAAATGTAAATAAAAAATAAAAAACTGCACTATTTTAAAAAGTTTGATTTTCTTCTTTCTGTATTTTTATTCGATTTCGATTTTTTTTCACGCTTCTTCTAATTTCGTTATTTTTTGATCGTTTTGCTATATTTGCTATCTTTTCTATTTTTCACTTTTTTCGTATTTTTCATTTTAATTTTTTTTCCAATATTTGGGAATTTTTTTATGTTTGTACTTCATGTACGATTCAGGATTTTTTCTAAATGTTACAAAATTCAACTTTTTTCCAGAATTTATTTTAAATTTTTCAATTAACCTTTCTTTCAATATTAATTATTTAATCTCTGATCTTCATAGTTTATTTATTTTTATAAAAATTTCATTTTATTTATGTATTTTTCTAAATATTTTTTTTTATAATTGATAATAAAACAAAATTGTTCCTTTCTCGAAGTTTCAAATGTTTTTTTTTTTTTGTCTTTTCCAAAAAAAAATGAAAAAAACTTTAACGATCGTCGAAGAAATTGGGAAACACAAGCTGCTTGAGTACCTAGCATACGATTAATTTATAAAAAAAAAATTGTGATGTATGTCAAGTGTGGCAAAAGTTTATTGACGAGAAGCGAATTTAGATTAGCGAGAAAACGGCGAACTTCTCAATGAAGAAAAAAAAAATGTTCGATGTTATACTTTTTGCGCTATCTTACATTGCGCAGTAAGAAAATACCTTCATTTGAAAAGCCAAAGTGAAACTTCAAGTATCGTGGACTATATGATTTTTGTTGGCAAACATATTTAATTGCAAATGAAGGTCATTAAATCCAGGAAAAGAGTGAAAGTCTCGTTTGTGATCTGCCTTCTGTAATATTATTGATATAGTAATGCCAAAAAATAAAAATATTACAATTACATTGTCAAGCGAAAAGGAAATCCAATTGGATTTCAAAGGTATTAAAAAAAAAAAAACTTAAAATATATCACAAAACTGTGAAGATTCTCTCTCCTCTAAATATAGAGTTTTAAGAATCAAATTCGTAAAAGAATACAAATTCAGAATATAAATTTTCAATTATTCATATAAAAGAATTTTTTTTTAAATAGTTAGAAGAAAAGAAATCTGTAAATTCTAAATTCCTTATGTTTAGACTTTTAGAGAGATGCTAAACATAAAAAAACAAAAATATATTTTTTCAATTTCGAGAATAGCGAATGAAATGAGAATTTTCGTGAAAAGAACATAAGAATTAATTTTACTTTGATGCTTTTATAAATTTTTCAGAGCTTTGGATGCCTTCCTACATATTTGAATGTCACATATCAAGATGATAGTTTGTTCCTAAAAGATTGTATTTTCAGCAAATATTCGCGCATAGCAACGACTCTTAAAGGGATATATATGCCCCCCACAAAATACTTTTTGAAACAATCATACATTTTTACGTCAACAGATACCGTCAGAATATAAAAAAAAATTATTAAAAAAAAATTCATAGTTCGATTAGGACAGATGTCAAGAAGAAGAAGAAAAAGAAGATGATGATGAAAAAAAATAAAATCATATTCAAATCACGATATTTTTGCTGCGCAATGAATTATCTAGTGAGACGTAGCGGATATCTGTTTCCGATGTACTGTGTATAAATAAAATATCTCTTATTATTGTTCAAGATGTCGACACAATATGGAGAAATTTTTTATTCGTCATCATTATATAAACGACGTCATTGTAATGTGTCGATAACTTGTTTAAATAAAAAAAAAAAACAAGAAATTCCCGTGAGACTCGAATGAAAATCTTCCTGCTCTGGGGAGAGTGTCACTGCATCCCTTTGTAAAGTATTTTTATATCGACTTATCGATTTATTATTCTTTAAAAAAAAAATAAAAAGCACAAAAGTGAGAGATGCATTGTGAGAGCTCCAAAAAAATACATCGTGTAGTGTGCTAGTGTTTCCTGAAAATTTTCCTGAATAAAAAATGTCTTTTTAGTCTCTGTTAGTAATATCATGCTTAGCAATGGCGAATTCAGACAAGAATTTTATTTGAAGAAAAATATTTGAAATTTAAAAAAAAATATTAAAATATTTGAAAAAATATCAAAGTATTTGAAAAAATATCCAAGTATTTAAAAAAATTTTTAAATACTTCAAAAAAATGAAAATATTTGAAAAAAAATTAAAATACTTGAAAGAATATTTAAATAATTGAAAAAATATTTAAATACATAAAAGAATATTAAAATACTTGAAAAAATATTTTAATATTTGAAAAAAATGAAAACATTTGAAAAAAATAAAATAAAATACTTGAAAGAATATTTAAATAATTGAAAAAATATTCAAATACATAAAAGAATATTAAAATATTTGAAAACATGTTTAAATACTTAAAAGAATATGAAAATATTCGAAAAAATATTTGAATACTTGAAAAAAATTAAAATAAACTTAAAAAAATATTTTAATATTTAAAAAAAATGAAAACATTTGAAAAAATTATTAAATACTTAAAAGAATATTAAAATACTTGAAAAAGTATTTTAATATTTAAAAATGAAAACATTTGAAAAAGTATTTAAATACCTGAAAGAATATTAAAATATTTGAAAAAATATTTAAATACTCGAAGGAATATGAAAATATTTGAAAAAATATTTAAATACATGAAAGAATATTAAAATACTTGAAAAAATACTAAAATACTCGAAAAAAATTTTCTCTCCGATATAAATTCAAAGAAAAAAAAATTTTTTTGAGGGTATCTTTCTGAATCCGCCACTGACAGATAGTGCTGAAAAGTATGAGAGTTTACTAGAAGATAAGAGGTTTAAGTTAAGTACAAGAAAAGTGCTTTACAACCTGAAGAGAAACATTCCTCTTGTACTTACTTTAGAACACTTTCATTCCACTTCATTCAAGCAAATATTGTAAAACAAAATGTAACAGGTGTTTACTTAAATTAACCGGAGAAAATTTTTGAAAATTAATTTTTTTTTTCATTTTTGTGATTTTTATATCTTAGCACTACAAAATTATTGCCAAACAGAATGAACAGGATGAATGAATAATGTAGAGAAAATTTAAAAAAAAATGTTATCTACTTGCATAAAAAAAGTAGGACTGTTTCGATAAAATTAGTTCTGCAAAAATTGTTGATTAAGAAAAAAGATAAAAAATTTATATCTTCAAAAATTATTAATTGAAATCTTAAAAAAGTGATAAAATTCAAAAAATTAAAATTATTACTCAAAATTCATTCTATAATGCTTCAAATATTCAATTAGTATGTAAAAATTTAACTAGAAATACCAATTTTTTATATAAATTTTCAATAGAAAATTCAACGAGAAATTTGTCACCAAAATTTTAAACAGTTGAATTCTTTCGGCGAATTTTAATAAAATTTTTAAGAACAATTGCATTTTTCTGTGAAATTCAATTTTAATAGATAAAAATAATTGAAATTCTGTGATAAGAATTAGTATTTATAAAAATAATTGAATATTTAGAAAAGAATTAGTATTTATAAAAATAATTGAATATTTAGAAAAGAATTAGTATTTATAAAAATAATTGAATATTTAGAAAAGAATTTTATTAATTATGAAAATGGATTTATTGCAAAAAGAATTATTAAATAATTAAATTTTTTAAAAAAATGTTCGCAAATTCTTATTGAAATAATTAAATTGTCTGTGGAATTTTTATTATTAATGAAAAAAGTATAATATTTGCGTACAAAAATATCAAAAAATTTTTTTGAACCGCTGAATTCTTATGGGAAATTTTATTTGAAAATAGTATTTATTTCAAATCATTGTATTGAAAAAGATTTTTCTAAATAATTAAAATTTTGTTAAGAATTGAATGAAAATTTTCGTAAATAATTGAATTTTTATGAAAAATTTTTGATATTTTCAAAAATAATTAAATTCTTGGAAAAAATTTTGTTATTTTTAAAAATAATTAAAATATTCATAAGAATTTAAGAAAATGTCGAAATAATTGAATTTCTAGGAAGAATTTTATTACTTTTGAAAGTAATTAAATTCTTGTGACGAATATTGTTATCTATGAAAATAATTGAATTTTGAAAAGTGTTTTTATTAAAATTTCTGAGAATAATTGAATTTTTTTACAAAATTTCGTTGTTTTTAAAAATAATTGAAATTCTGGAAAGAATTTTTAAAAAATTTCAAAATAATTGAAATCTTGGAAAGAATTTTTTAAAAAATTTCAAAATAATTGAAATCTTGGAAAGAATTTTTTAAAAAATTTCAAAATAATTGAAATCTTGGAAAGAATTTTTTGAAAAATTTCAAAATAATTGAAATCTTGGAAAGAATTTTTAAAAAATTTCTAATTAAATTAAATTTCTACGAACAATTTTGTTACTTCTGAAAATAATTGAAAAAATTGCCAAAAATTATATAAAAATTTTCGAAAATAATTGAATTTTGGTGAAAAATTTTATTGTTTTTAAAAATAATTGAAGTCTTGGTAAGAATTTTAAAAAAAAACTATCGAAATAATTGAATTTCTACAAAGAATTTTACTACTTTTGAAAATAATTGCAAATTTTCCAAAAATTAAATGAAGATTTTCGAAAATAATTGAATTTTTGTTTAAAAATTTTTGTTATTTTTAAAAATAATTGAATTTTTGTAATACATTTTGTTATTTTTAAAAATAATTAAATTTTGGTAATACATTTTGTTATTTTTAAAAATAATTGAAATCTTGGTAAGAATTAAAAAAAAATTTCTAATTAAATTAAATTTCTACGAACAATTTTGTTACTTTTGAAAATAATTGAAAAAATTGCCAAAAATTATATGAAAAGTTTCGAAAATAATTAAATTTTGGTGAAAAACATTTGTTGTTCATAAAGATATTTGAAATTTGAATTTTGAAATAATATAAATAATAGAAATACACTTAAAAATGCAACTAATTTCAACAGAATTTAAATTGCATTTTTTTCAATTTTGCAAATTTATTAATGGAAACAATGAAACTTGAAGAATTCACAAAGATTTTAATTTGGAAGCATTTTAAAATTTAAATATTTCTAAAAATTGATATTATTTATTACTTCTTCGATATTCAATTACTTTTTTAGAATTTCAACTAAAATTCATTTAAAAATCCATTATTTTTAATAATTAATCAACCAGATTAAAAAATTTGACAAATTCTGCATAAACTAACTTATTTTTAAAATTTTAAATTAAATTCATTCGAAATTGAAATTTTGTAGAAAAATTGTCTTATTTTTTTGACATATTGAAACGTTTTAAAAATTATTTATATAAATGAAAATTGTAAATGCGCAATTCTGAAAATTTAATTATATATTTGAAATTTTATGGTAAAATTTGTTTATTAATTAAATCTATTTATTATTTATTAAATAATTTAAGCACAATAAATTATAAGCAATTCATTTGATCTTAAAGAATTAAGTTTAAAAGTTAATTAAATTTTTTTTAATTAGTTTAATTATTTACCTAATTTTGTTAATAACAGTGTAGCAATAAATAAATATTTTTAGTATAAAATTAATGGAAAATTAAGTATAAAAGTTAATTTAAGTAAACACGATGTGTACGTAAAATTTTTCTTAAAAGTGGAAAAAAAGGATCTTTGAAAATCGGTCGAGGCTATAAAGTAAATGATTTTTAAAGATGAAAAATGCAGCGACAACCTTCATAAGATCTTCAAAAAATAAAAAAAAACAACAACAAAAAACAAACCCAAAAAAAAAATTGTAAAAGGACATTCTCCTTGGAGCACAAAGTTAAATTCTTATAACAGTGCCAGTTTAACCGTGCGACGGCATAATAGTCTATAATCGTTATTTATAAATTTGATGAGAAGAATAAAGCTGAATAGGCTAAGACATCTAGTTTTTTTTTCGTTAGAATAATCTAGTTTTTTTGTTAGACAAAAGGCTCAAATTGTAGCTGAAAGACCTAGATTCGTAAATAATGTGTATACGCGTAACTGGATGTTTACGCAAAAAAAAAGAGCTAATATACGGCAGCGAGTGTATCCCTCATAAATGCATATCTCCGTCAATCGCGAATCCAGGTCGAATGTGTTTTGAGGAAAGATCGATCACACTACATATTTGTGAAGAAAAAAAGAGTCTCGAATATTGTATTAAACATTTTCAAAGTAAAACAAAAAAAAAGACATGAAAAAAATGATGACAAAAATATATACACAAATATATTTATGAAGGATCATTAAGTAATATACCATTTTTAGCTAGAGAGCATATATTGTAAAAGGATACAAGTCTATAAAACATTAATCATTATTTTAAGTTTCACACATTTCATGAAAGAGCACAAAACTTCACAAAAGTTAATCGCACTCTCGCGTATCTATGTATAGTTTAAGAGGCTAGATAAATTCAAACGAAGCAATAACGTAACAGGATTAGTGTACTTAAAACATTTTTTTTCTGCATTTATAAAAAAAATTTGAACTTTCTATTTTAAATCAAAATGCTCATCGATTATATGATTTTTTCCTTCTATAGTAGTGATAATGTAGTCTATCTTTCTTTTCTCTTCTGAATCTAAATCAGACGCGAGTCTTTAAATCTCTTTGAATTTTTCCTAAATATAAGCGACAAAAAAAGTAATACTGAACTAAAGATGAAGATGTGTGATTTTTCTAAATCTCGATATAGTGTTATGATAAAAAAAATAATAGTAAAGTTCGAATTAAATTAATTAATTAAAATCGAATTATCACAAGTTCTCAGTTTCGTGAATCGAAAATAATTAAAATAATTAAATTTACTAGAAAGGCCAAAATGAGTCATAATTAGAAATTATTGTTAAATTGTTAAATTTTATTATTAACTATAATAATCCGACAATTCAGTCTTTTGTTTATTTATTTATTATGTCCGCAGTTTGAACTCAGTTTTTGATTTTTATTTCGAATAATATTTCTTTATTGTTAAAAATATATTATTTATTTGTTGGTAAAAATATATTATTTATTTATTGTTAAAAATATATTATTTATTTATTGTTAAAAATATATTATTTATTTATTGTTAAAAATATATTATTTATTTATTGTTAAAAATACAAATTTTGATATTTAAAAACATTGTTTGACAAATCGATAATTAATTAAATATGCGCAAGAATTATATAATGATTTAAAATAAAATACTATTTGAAATTAGAAAATTTTTAAAAATCATGATTAATAAATAAAATGTAAAATTTTCCCTCTATTTTCATCATTTTAATTCAATTACAATTTTCATGAATTTTTAACTAAAATTCTTCTTGAAATCAATTAGTTTTTATAATTACTGAATACTAACAAAGTTCTTTCAGAATTTTCAAATTTGTTTATATTTCAATTTGCCAAAAATTCGATTATTCGATAATTCATTCAGTTCAATATTTATATTAAAAAATAAAAACATCAAATAATTGAAAAAAATTCAATTTCATTTTGGAAAAAAATTAGGTTCACAAAATTGTTAATTAAAAATTTAAAGGAAAGAAGAATTTAGTTTTTCAAAACTTTTTATTTGAAATATTTTCAATTCAATTATAAAATTCAATTATATCTAAAAAAAATTCTTCCTATAATGATTCTAATATTCATTTATTATCTAAAATGTAAATAAAATTTTGAATCAATTATATTTTCAATTTTGAATAAAATTTTTATTAAAAATTCTACGAAAATTTAATTGTAAAAATATAAAAAAAGAATTCAGTTTATAATTGAATGTTTCTTGAAATATATAAAAAAAAATTCCTACGAGAATTTAACTATAAAAGTATAAAAATAAAATATTTATTGAATAATTAAATGTTTCTTAACTTTAAATTTTTCTAAAGAAAATCAACCAATTTTCAAACAATAATTGAATTCTTAGACAAATTTTAAAGAAAATTTTAAAGAACAATTATATTTTTGGAGAAATTCAATCAAAAATTGTATTAAAAATAAACTTTTATAAATAATTGAATTCTATTGGAAACTTTTATTGAAATACTTCAAAATATTGAAAATCATTGAATTTGGAAAATTACTTAAAAAATTTCAATCTTCAGAAGAATTAAAAGTATTAAAATTTCTCCTAAATAAATGAATTTCGGTCAATAATTTTGCTATTTATAAAAATAATTGAAACCTTGAAGAGAATTTTTAAAAAATTTTGTAAAATAATTTAATTTCTTGGAAGAATTTTATTATTTTTGATAATAATTGAATTTTGCCTTGCATTTTATTAAAATTTCTGAAAATAATTGAATTGAATACTCAAAAAGAATTTTACCAAAAAAATGTTTAAATAATTAAATTTTTTTAAGGAATTTTAATAACATTTTTAATAATAATTACATTTTTCCAGGAATTCAATTGAAAATGCGTAAAAAATCGTTTAAATTTTCCAATGAGTTTTATTATTTACAAAAATCATTTAAAATCAGGAAAAAAATTTATTCTTTATTGAAAATAATTAAATTATTTCGAAAAAATTTATAAAAATGAATATTTTTATTGAATTTCTGAGAAATTTTATTGATTTTTGAAAATGATTCAAAATTGGCGTAGAATTTTATTTAAAATTGTTTAAATACTTGAATTTTTTTTAGGAAAGTTCATTAAAATTTAAAATTTTCAAAATTATTAAATTAAAGAAAAATTTTTTAAAAGAATTGAAATTTTAAGAGAAATTTTTAAAAATTTTCTAAAATAATTGAATGTCTACGAAAAATTTTATTACTTTTAAAAATAATAAATGAATTTCTGCAATCATTTGTAATTTCTCAAAAATTACATTTTTAAAATGATTTTAACTGAAATTCTTCTCTAAATCCATTATTTTTAATAATTAACTAAATAATATTCAAGAATGGAAATAATTTTCTAGAAGTATTTGAATTATGAGAATTTTTCAAAAATTTTTAGAATATATGATTATTATAGTTATAATAATATTTAAATTCTACATACCAATTCATTTTTAATTTCTATAAAAAAAAGTTGAAATTAAAAATGGTTTAATTTTTTCATTTTTAAAATTTATTTTTTTTTTTTCAAAAAAAGTAGTCAGCCGCGCGAATTGTTGCTGGTTTTGTAAATAAAAGTCAAGACGACTTTAAGCCTTTAAAACAGTTTGTAAATTTCAGTATTACTTGAAAAAAAGGAAAAAATTGCAGTATACAAAAAGAAAGAATACCAAAAAAATGAAATTTGAAATCGGAAAAATATTGGAAAATTATAAATCTCCGATGAGCATCTTGATTACTAATAGAAGTATTTTTTTTCAATTTCAAAATACTTTTGTGATAAAAATCCAAAAGAATTTTTCTTTTCCAATTTCAAAATCCTTTTGTGATAAGAATCCAAAAGAATTTTTCTTTTCAACTTAAAAATACTTTTGTGATAAAAATTCAAATGCCATGCAATCGGTAAAGTTTTCATTTTCTGCATTAATCATTTTCTTCGCCTCAATTTTTGTTTTCAAGGAAATCAAGCAAACTATATACAATCAAGCAAATTTATAAAATATAAAAACTATTGTTATCTCGAGTCAAGCCGATTCATGCATTTTTCATTTATCTTTTCAATCATCAGAGAAATGATTCGCATATATATATATTTATTTTGTATAATTAATAACTAGAGAAAAAATATATTCTTTCTTTTTTATAATAAATTATAAAAAATGATACGTATAGAAAAACGAAGAATGAGAAAAAGTTGTAAAATTTAGTGAATAGAAAAAAAAGCATTCATATATTTATTTGATTTCATCGCTCGATCAATCGAAAATCAAGGGACTTGACATCGAAATAAAAGTAGCAGAATATGCGATAGAGCAACAAGAAAAAAAAATAAATAAATATATAAATATATATATTTTGCAATTATAAAAATCTTGGAATTTTTCCGACGAGTTTTCCTCTTATACGACTACTCGTGAGACAAATTCAAATTGATAAAGAATGACCTATTTTGTTAATCTATCGTAACTTGAAGCTTATTTTTTCATGGAAGACTATATGATATGTACTATTAAATAATTTAAATTTAGCTACGTCGTATTGTACAAGCGTACTTTACGAATATTTAGATTTGGTAATGGTATAGTTGAGATTTTTTCCATTCAGACATTAGGTCCAGCGCTTTTGGTTTTACAGAAAGGTTCTAATAACAAAAACATGAAAAAAAATGACAAAAAAATAAAAAATAAAAACAATTAATTGAGAATAGCCCGTTGCATCTAATCCCCATTATGCAAGTCCATGTTCTGTAAATGTATCATAATAGTATGGAATAATGATCGATGCAAAATAAATTATTGTATGAATCGTTTGTGGAAATTTTGTTTTTATTCAATCACCCGATCCCTATAATAATTATGTAATGTTTTTTTTCCTTTTTACAATTTATAATCATAATCTATAATCTCAATTTATAAAATTTAAATTCTTGTTAACAATTTATTTCTATTTGTTTCTATTTAAGAATTTATGTGCGTTATTAACAATTATTTGACAATACTGACATTTTTTATCACCCACCGCTTTATTTTAGGTATAGAAGACAATTTATCTGATTTTATTTACTTACAAAATATATTTTGAGAATGTTTTACATTTGTGACGCGTTCTAAAGAAAGCTTTGATCGGCTATGTTAAAAATTTTATTCAAAAATTACTTTAATAGATATTACAATTAAAAAGCAATTTTAGAAGAGTTTTCGTTTACTTATTTCATTATTTTTATATAAATGTATAATTTTATATTTTATAAAAATTTGTTTTTTTCTAAATTTGAATTAAAGAGATAAAGAGAGGGAGAGAAAATTTATTATTATTAAAAAAATTATAATAATTGAAGCATTTCTCAAGTGGACCTCCCCTGTTCTCCATTTCTCCATTTCCAACACTAATTACATTTTAAAAGGTAAAAATACCAACTTTTTAAAGAAAAGGCAAAAGAAACTAATTTTCAAAAATTCCATGAGGCCCCCAACGATAAATTAAATAAAAATTTTACAAAATTTTATATTATGTCACAATTTTAGGAATTCAATTATTGAAAAATTTGATAATTAAAAATTTTTCATTAAAATTCAATTTTAATAGAATATTTTAGTTTATATTTGAATAATTATATTTAAATACAATTTTTAGTTGTAAAAAAATTTTAAAACAGAATTTTCGACCAAGCATTAATAAATCATCAATAATTCAATTATTTTTTATAAGTAATAAAATTTTTCATAGAAATTCAATTATTTTTATATGCAGTTTTTCCTAATTAAATTATTTAAAACAGACTATTTTTAATACAATTTTGATTAATAAATCAACTTCAAAAGATTTTAGTTTTAAATTTTATAATAATTTAAATATCAAGTAAATTTTTAATTGAAACTTTGAAAAATTAAAATTTTTACAAATTCTAATAATTCAAATACTTCTGTAAAATTATTTCTATTTTTTAATATTATTTAATTAATTATTAAAAATAGTGAATTCAAAGAAGAGTTTTGGTTAAAAACACTTTAAAAATGGAATTTTTGAGAAAGTACAAATGATGTCAGAAATTCAATTATTATTTTTAAAAGTAAAAAAATTCTTCTTAATAATTCAATTCTTTTCTCAAATTTTTTAAAATTCTCCTTAAAATTTCAATTACCTAAAAAAAAATAAAATTCTTGTCTAAAATTCAATTATTTGTAAAAATTTTCTTTAATTTAATGATTCAGAAAATTTTTAATTTTAATGAACTTTTCTAAAAGAATTAAATTATTTAAAATTTTGTTTAATAAAATTCTACGCCAATTTTGAATAATTTTCAGAAGTCAATAAAATTTCTCAGAAATTCAATAAAAATATTCTTTTTTATAAATTTTTTCGAAATAATTTAATTATTTTCAATAAAGAATAAATTTTTTTCCTGATTTCAAATGATTTTTGTAAATAATAAAACTCATTGGAAAATTTAAACGATTTTTTACGCATTTTCAATCGAATTCCTGGAAAAATGTAATTTTTATTAAAAGTTTTATTAAAATTCCTTAAAAAAATTTAATTATTTAAACATTTTTTTGGTAAAATCCTTTTTGAGTATTCAATTCAATTATTTCCAGAAATTTTAATAAAATGCAAGGCAAAGTTCAATTATTATCAAAAATAATAAAATTCTTTCTAGAAATTAAATTATTTTATAAAATTTTTTTAAAATTCTCTTCAAGGTTTTAATTATTTTTATAAATAGCAAAATTTTTGACCAAAATTCATTTATTTAAAAGAATTTTTAATACTTTTAATTCTTCACAAGATTTTAATTTTTTAATGTAATTTTTCCAAATTCAATGATTTTCATTATTGTGAAGTGTTTTAATAAAATTTTCCAATAGAATTCAATTATTTATAAAAGATTATTTTGAATACAATTTTTGATTGAATTTCCAAAAAATATTTATTTTTTTTTTATTTATATTTATTTAAATAGCTTTAAAATTTGTCAAAGAATTAAATTGTTTGAAAAAATTGTTAATTTTCTTTATAAAAATGGAATTTTAAGAAACCTTTAATTTATCACAAAATTCTTTATTTTTATTTTTTTTTATATTTGACTTTTCATAGAATTTTTTAATAAAAATAAATTTAAAATTGAATTTTAGTTAAACTTTGAAATAATAATTGAAACATTAGAATCACTATAGGGTCAATTTTTTAGTTGTAATTGACTTTTGACAAGATTTTAAATTAAAATGTTGGTTAATCTAATTTTTTTTAAAGTTAAATTAAAATTGTTTTTGAAATTATTTGAAGTTTTTATTTTTTAAAATATATTTAATTGAAGAATTATAGTAATAATAATAATAATAATAATAATAATAATAATAATAATAATAATAATAAAATATTTTTAAATAGGATTCAAAGTTCATACTTTTAAAATTTTTATATTTTTACCCCTTTTAAAAAATATTATTTTAATATTTTTAAATAGGATTCAAAGTTCTCTTAAAATTTTAATATTTTTACCCCTGAATTGATCTATTATGAACAGTTTTCTAATTAAATTTGAAATTAAGAAAAAAGATGACACACTTAAACAGAAATGCCTCAATGTAAATTTATATGTATATTTATAATTTTAAATTCTATTAAAAATTCGAATTATTTACATTTTAAAAATTGTAATCACCTTTAATAAATTATTCTTATTATTTGAAAAAGTTTTATCAAATTTAATTTGAATACATGTTTTTTTAATCAAATAACTTTTAGTTCAGTGTAGTTTTTTTGAATTAATTTAGCCTTTTAAATTGCTTCAGAAAAAGATTGAATTAATTTTTTAATTTTGCAGTTAAAAGTAATTTAAAAAAGTAAATTAAAAAAATAATTTAAAAAAGTAAATTAAAAAAGTATTTTGAAAAAGTAAATTAAAAAAGTAGTTTTAAAAAGTAAATTAATAAAGTAAATTAAAAAAGTAAATTAATAAAGTAAATTAAAAAAGTAAATTAATAAAGTAAATTAAAAAAGTAAATTAAAAAAGTACTTTAAAATTGGATTTAAATTTAAAATAAATATTGACTTTCATGTGTCAAGAAGACATACTAATAACGTTCGTCTTTTGTAATAGTTTAGTGACCGTTCTAGCCAATATGAAAGATGTATTCTTCATTAGAATGCGACTTTTGATTCCAGCATTGTGTAAGGCCATATGATAAAGATCAGAGTAGAACTGAAATTAAATAATTGAGCATTATTGAAATGAGTTCAGTGAATAATCTTCAGAAATTCTAGATGCTTAAATGGTTAACCTTTGCATCATCACCTTCCACTGGCTTATCACTGAACTCTGGACTGACTTCCGTACATTCAACTGCCACTGTTTGAACTGGACTTACTAACAAGGTCATATTTGTTTGCTGGAAAAAAAAAAGAAAATAAAAAATAATATGTATATCACAAAACGTACAGTCATGAATCTTATAAATGCTCGAGAGTCATTAGGGGCAAGTGTGCGCAGACTTAAGCAGACTTAAAGACTTTTGTTACACATTTAACAAAAAAATAATAAAGATTATGAGGAATTGCGACTTTCATTTTGAAACACCCACAAGACAATTCGCGAATTTCGTATGTAAAATAATTCCTTCTAAGCTTATTTGCCACTGCAGACTTTAATGCGACAGGAAATGTTTGTATAACTATGAAAATTTCTCTTGGTACAAGAATTATGTATCACATGGAATTATGTATCACTTGGTTTTCAAATTTTAACTCTTTGTTGAACAAATCGATTTATTTACGATCCATTTGTTTTGTCCTCGTTTTGTTGTTTACTCGTGAAAGGTGAATTAAAAATTAGACCCAAAAGTAAAAATATCAGTAGGGTTTAAAAATTAGTAGATAACATTTTAAATCTATTCAAAATCATTCAAAATTAGGTCCAAAAGTAAAAATATCAGTAGGGTTTAAAAATTAGTAGATAACATTGTAAGTCTATTCAAAATCATTAAAAACTAGATCCAAAAGTAAAAATAGCAGTAGGGTTTAAAAATTAGTAGATAACATTTTTAATCTATTCAAAATCATTAAAAACTAGATCCAAAAGTAAAAATATCAGTAGGGTTTGAAAATTAGTAGATAACATTTTAATCTATTCACAATCATTAAAAATTAGGTCCAAAAGTAAAAATATCAGTAGGGTTTAAAAATTAGTAGATAACATTTTAAATCTATTCAAAATCATTAAACATCGTTAAAAAGCATTAAGAATCATTAAGAATCATTAAAAATCGTTAAAAAGCATTAAAAATCATTAAAAATCATTAAAAATAATTAAAAATCATTAAACATCATTAAAAATCGTTAAAAATCGTTAAAAATCATTAAGAATAATTAAGAATCTAATCAGAAAAATGAAGGAAACAAACATTTTGGATGTCTAGCTGGATGTAATCCTTTCGTCGAAATAGACGATTCTAGACAATAACGGTGAGACAAAAGTAGACAGAGGACATGGGTATGTTACCTGTTTAGCAATACAACCATGTAGTTCCTTGATCTGAATGACAATTTGTCGAGGGACTCGAGTTACGTTCCATCGAGACCATGCGAATGTATATGCGGTACACAACAAACCCATGCACGCTTGCAAATGTTTTTCAGTAACTGGATGTTTTATAGGCAATCCTTTGACGTAGCTGTATGCGTCATCTTCTGGAAAGAGGTCGCACCCTCCATCCCGCATTTTCTGTAAAACAGAACGATTCTCTACTTTAATTTTTACATACAATACATATTGTACTTACAATTAGACACATTATACTTACAATTAATAAAGAAAGTAGGAAGTAAAAAAATTAATAACCTACTTTTATAAGCAAATGAAGTTTCATGTACTGATTAACAATGTTTTGTAAGGCGTTAGTTGTTCCCCCGACTAGAGAGTGTAGGCAAACCAAGTCTTCCTGAAACAGTCATTGTAATCACTATTTACTATTATTCGTCCACTATTCACTACTATTCATCCACTATTTACTATTTACTATTTTTTTAAATTCATCCACTATTTACTATTATTCATCCACTAATCACTATCATTCATCCACTATTCACTAAAACCATACCCAACAAGAAGCGAAGAATTAAACAGTTTTCAAAAAGATCGTCAACCAAATTTTTACTCCACGATTCAAAACAATAGATTTTTATGTTTTTAAATGCATCATCAATTGTGACTTTATTTTTTTAAATGTAGAAAGTTTTAGAACTTTACACATTCAATAAAGTAACGTCTTAATTCTTTTCTATTTTTTGTATTTGGTTTTAATACACTTGTCGTCAGTCTAATTAAAAGAAAAAATAGCAAAGAATCAATTTTCCTTAAAGTTTGATAATCATTATTATATGATATATTATCACTCGGTTGTTTTAAATATTAAACATAGAATTTAACGATCATTTAACCTGACTCGGAATGATCGTTAAATTCAATGTTTAATGTTTGATAATCATCTTGAAATGCAGGTCTGAGATATGTTCCACTCTTCGGAAAAGTTAAATCAACATTTAGTCGGTTTTTGAGGCAAGTTTTCTGAAAATTGAATTCGACTCCTGGCGGGCAGTTTTGATGGTTAATAATATGAACATGAAACACTAACCCTCACTATAAACTCGGCTTGGATAATAGCTGCAGTAATACTTAAAATTACACCACCACCCGTACTTCTACCGGATTCGGGTTTCATTTCCCAACTTTGAAATGGAATGTTAACATATCGAAAAGCCGCCAGTCCATGAATGCCCAGTCTGCCAGTTCGAAAAGTTATTATTTGCTTCTCCTCATTATATTTTATGTCATGAACATCATTAGTGGACCAAATTCTTCTTTCTGGAATCCAGTGTGCAACTAATGGTGGTTCGAACCAAAGAACTGAATCCGGAAGTCTGTGATATATATACCATATTATTTACAAAAGTTTATGAGTGGAAAAAATTTATTTCATTCAAACAACCGATTGTTGGACTATTATCAAATAAATATTTACTTGAATCAAAAATTTTCTATTTGAATCAAATAATTTTTACTTGAACCAAATAATTTTTATTTGAATAAAATAAATTGTATTAGAACAAAATATTTTAGTATTTGAAGAAAATATTTCAGTATTTGAAAAAAATATTTCAGTATTTGAAGAAAATATTTCAGTATTTAAAGAAAATATTATTTAACTGATTCAAATGAAAATTATTTGATTCAAGTAAATGTTTATTTGATAATAGTCCAATAATCGGTTATTTGAATCAAATAAATTTTTTTTCAGTGTATAATTAGGAATTTAAGTATTTTTTTTATTGAAAATAAAAAAAAACTAGAACAAGCTTTTTGTGAAAAAAAAGTAATTTTTTGTCACTCATTTGACAGTCCCAGGCCTTGGATATTATGACTTAATAATTTTTTTTATTTTTTTCTACTTTTTTCGACTAATTTCAAATAATGCGAATTTATCGACTTTTATATTAACAAAATGCGACAATTTCTACTTTTCTTCCAAATTTTTGCGACAAAATATCATATATTTAGTGTAAAAATGCAAAATTACTTCGATTTTTATAGCGTGAAAATCAAAACACTTGACTGATCTTTGAAAATTTATTCTTGAATTATTTTTCAAAATATACAATAAAAAATATTTTGAATAATTGAAGGTTTGTAAAATTTAATTGAAAATAAATTAAATAATTCATATTTTCAAGTATTCCATTACAATTTTTTGCAAAATTGACTTTTAAAGAATTTTTTAATTGAAAATTTTCGAAATAATTAAATTCTGGAAGATTTTTAATGAATAAACTCTTCAAGTTTTAAATTGAATAAAATTGAAGATTAATTAAAATTAGGTTCTCAAAATAATATAAAAATAGTTTTGAAAATAGTTATTCTCTGACATATTTTGCCCTAATTTTTTAAAATTCAATTATTTTGAATATTTTCGATGTTTCCGAAAATTCAAATACATACAAAAAATAATAAAATTTAAGCTTTTTTAGAATCATTTTTAATATTTTTTGGAGAAAATAATCCTATTCTACATTTTTAATTAGAATTCTTGAAAAAAAAATTTTTTTTAAATTATACAATTTTTCGACTATTTTTGAAAAATTACTTATTAATAATAATTATTTTCGAAAAGAAAAACTTTGTAAATATTTATAAAGAACTAATTCTCAAAATTGTTTTATCAAAATTATTTAAGATTTAATTTCCTTCGAAGAAAATAAATTAAAATTAAAATTTTTTAAAATTTACTATTTTAGAATTTTTTATATTTTATTATTTTTTATTTTAATTTTAGAAATTATTTATAATTACAAATATTCAAAAATTTGATCATATTTTTAATATCTTTTAAAAACACAATTAATTTTTAAAGTTTTTATCAAATTTTTAATACCTTTTAAAAACACAATTAATTTTTAAAGTTTTTATCAAATTTTAATTAGATTTCAAAGATTTAACTAAATTTAAAATATTTTTCAAAGATTTAACTAAATTTAAATTATTTCTTAAAAGATTTGACCAAATTTTAAATTTTTGGCCATTTTTTTTCATTAATAATGTAAAACTATTGTATTTTAAAAAATTGTTTGGAAATAATAAATATATATTTGTCAGAAGTTAATTTTAATTTTTATGTTGAATTTTTAGAATTTTTGAAAATATTCTACCTTAATTAATATCTGTAGAAAGAAAAATTAACGTTTTTAATTATTATAAAAAATTTAAATTTTTTGTATTTAAAATTTAAATAATTAAATTTTCGAAGAAATCGAGCAAAAACGATTAAAAATTAATTTATATAAGAGATTTAGAGGTGAAGTTTAATTAAAAGTTGTAGAAAATAACTGAATTTTTTGAAAAGATATTTTTATAATTTTTAGAAATTATTGAACTTCAAAAGTTGAAATTTTTTAAATTTTATTTCCTGTATAAAAAGAAAGAATAAATGTTTCAATATTTATTTAGTATAAAATTATACGTATGTTTTGTCAATTGAACTAAGAAATTAGTGAAGAATCAGGAAAATAGAATTTTTGTGACAATAATAAATTAAATAAACGCCTTTTTTTATATTTTCAATCGACAATTAATTAATAATTAAAAAAAATTAATTAAAAAATTTTAATTACTTAATTAACTTAATTAAAAAATTTTAATTACTTAATTAACTTAATTAAAAAATTATTTACTTTTTTTAAAACTAATTAATAATTAATTATTAAAAAAGCAACTTTTTTTAAAACTAATTAATAATTAATTATTAAAAAAGCGACTTTTTTTATTCGTTAGGTCAGTCCGAAGCCTGCAGTCATTTTAAATTTGTTTAAAAATTTTTTCTTTAGTATTATTATTATTCTTTATTATTTTTTATAATAAAAAAGATTATTTTACTTAATTAAAAAAAAAAAACTTGTAGCAAATAAATTCCAAAGCGCGTGCAGCCGAATTGTACCTACTTTAAAGTTACCAGTGCTAGAGCTTCCATCGCAGCTTCCAAAGCTTTCATTTCCGCTTCTATCACTTCCGGCGTTCTTTCCGATTCTGGAGCTGATGGAGGAGCTTTATAAGGCTTTGAAAATGGCACAAATCTTAATTTCTTGGGAATTTGCACTGAGGAGAAAATATCAAAAAATTAATTTCAATCCTGTTTTGATAAATTTTCCTAAAAAAAAAAAATTATTGTTCTTTTTTTACCAAGTAAAATAAATGTTCTGGTAAAAACATAGTTTTTGCTTTTTTGTATTAAAAAACTATTTTAATGGTTTATTCCAAAGCAAAAACAAATAAAATTTAAATTCATCAAGTAAATCAAACTTACGAGTTGTAAGAAGCATTTCCCTTCTCATATCCTTCGGTTGTGGTGGTTGATAAATTAAATCAATATGGTAAATTCCGCCCAATATGAGGTACTTTCGAAGATTTATCTCAGTTTTCTCACATCTGGTGAACAAAGCCTCTCGCAATTCTTTTCTATTATCAACTTTCGTCAATGGAAAAAATTCAGTGATTAATTTTCGGAATCAGTTTTGTTAAGCAAAAGAATTAAAAGCTGTTTAACTGGTTAGCCTTGTGTTGTATATAATGATACAACTGATGAAGTAAATAATTTGATTGTATATTAAATTAATTATTAATAAAATTATTAATACAATTATTAATTAATTATTATTAAATTAATTAATTAATTTATTATTATTAAATTAATTAATTAATTTATTATTATTAAATTAATTAATTAATTAATTAATTATTAGCTTTGAAAAGATACTGAACTCGTGTATGAGATGAAATCGTGTTTAATGTTTGGTTTAAAGAAGAATGACCATGTAACTCTTACAGCTCTGAAAAAATTAGTTCTATTAACAGACGACTTTGGTACATCGGGTATAAAAATTCAAATCGAAATCAAAAAACAATTAAAATACCTTCGGTCTGAATTATAATTTCATCGGGAGTTGGTAAATAAGGCAGAGGTTCTGGATCAGGTTCCGGCTCCTGCTTCTTGTGCGATTTTTGAAACTCTGTCTTCTTTCCGGTTTTGTTCTTCTTTTCGGATTTTACAATTTGCGGTGGTGGTGGAGGATTGGTCAGCTTCTCAAGCAACAATTTCTTCTCTTCTAATCTCAACTGTCTGCCTTCTTTCTGCTCTTCTCGAATTGCACTCTTCGTGTTAAATTCACATTCACAGTAGCTGAGCAGATCTAGTGTGAAAATTTCGCTTTTTAATCATTTGCCAATAAATAGAAACTAAAAATTACCCTTAAATATCAAAACAATAACTAAATAGGAAAATAACGAAGATATAGAAGTGGAAAAAAATTGATAAATAGAAATGAAAATACCCATTTTCATTTGACATTTTTCTGGAACATTGGGAATTGTGTAAGATGTGCCCAAATCGGAATAGTGATCATAGTTTAGCCAAAGTCCTCTAATAGCCATTGAATAGCAATCGATGTCTGGTGGCATTTTCACAGTTAGGTTGATTTCGTCAAAATTCACTTCGATTGATTTTCTATAAATGTAGAAAGAACAATTTTTAAAAATTTAAATTTTTAATTAAAATTAATTAAAATTTTCTTCAGACTAAATACTAAATACTACTAAGTAAATACTAAATGCATTAAAGTTTAATGATGAATGGGAAAATTTGTCACCTGTCCTTTTCAGCGATTTGTTTGATGCTTATTGGCAAACGAATCAGCGCCCAGATACAGCAGACAAGATGAATTGATTTCTGAATAAATCGAGTATTTCGCAGGTCTACTCTCAGCATGTCTTGCTTTATGTGTCGCAGAAGTTTGTAAGTAGCTGCGTCAATCCAAAATTGAAGTTTATTTCGAAGTTCTTGTCGAATCTAAATTCGTTTACTTATCTTTTGTAAATGACCATATTTTGGAAAAGCTAAATTTATTTAAATGTTATTTTTTTTGGGAAAGCTGTAAATTTCCCTCATGCTTTAAATTTGACTAAGAAAATCGTTATTATATTTCATTAAAACGTAAATTATTCTGCAAAATAATTGAAACAAAAATTGTTCTTCAAAATAATTCGAAGAAAAATTACTCTTCAAAATAATTCAAACAAAAATTATTCTTCAAAATAATTCGAAGAAAAATTATTCTGCAAAATAATTCAAACAAAAATTATTCTTCAAAATAATTCAAACAAAAATTATTCTTCAAAATAATTAAAACGAAAATTATTCCTCAAAATTTTTATTATATTCAATGATGACTTAATTAGTATTAAAGTGTAATGAATAATAATTAATTTCTAAATTTGTATCACTTTATTTTGTCACTATTTTCTGTCTTTTTTTTGCTATTAATTATTCGCAATCAAAAAAAAAAATTATTTATTAGACTTACTGTTTTACAGTCAGCTACATACTCGGATTTTTCTGTTGAGAATTTTATTTTATCCTCCAGTTTAGACAAAAGCTATTGAGAAGAAAATAGAAAAAGTTTTGTCACAAATTTGTAAATTAGATAAATAATTAAAATACAATTGACAAAATTAATTTTTCTTTTATCTATTTGAGAAAGTCAGGCTTTTTCGAAAAGTAGGAAAACTTTTCCAAAAGTATTTTTACTTAAAAATAACTAAAAAATAACTTAAAAATAAATACTTGAAAATAAATACTTAAAAATAAATATTTAAAAATTTGTTATTAATTATTGCAAGAAAAAAGATTTGTAAAAAAATAATAAAAATCGGATTCACTTACGTATATAATTATTTCACAGTGCTTGGAAATTGTTTCCATACTCGCATTTTCATCATCCAGGGACCATAAATACAAAAAGGTGTTTAATTCAGACAAAATTCCCGGATCAGGCAATCCATCGCATGTCATGTATTGTTGCCACTGAAATTATTTTGAAAAAATAAATAAAAATTTTAAATAAATAAATTTTGGATTAGATAAATAAAGTAAATAATAATTAAAAAATTAAATTGTCCTTAACGGTCATTTTTACGAAAAAATAAATTACTTCTAGTAAAAATTGAGTTTGTTTCACTTCATACTTTTTAAAACAAAATTCCCAAATTTGACCTTTTTTTACACTTTTTTATACCTTTATCCCTTAAAAGCAACAATTTTCACGAAAAAGCAATTTTATCTTGACTAGAAAAATAATTTTCTGAAAAGAAAAAATCTTGAAGGAACATTTTCCAAAATTGACCTACTTTCTCTTTCTGAAACTCACGTTTTCTATGTCCTTTTCCTCCAAGACATAATCCTCGAAGGATTTCTTGTTTTGAGCAATAAGAAGCAAAGTTTCCTCCAATTGAATCCTTCTAAGTGTATTTTGCTTCTCCTCTAGTTCCACTTGATTTTCACTATTTAATTTTTCTAATCGTATCTCCTCGATCATGTCCTTTATCATTTGGTTCCTAATTAAAAAAAAAAGTTAGCTTAAAATATTTTCGAAAATTTGGTAATTATTCGAATTTGAAAAATAAATTATTTTCAAATTCGAATAATGTACATGTAATGATGAAACAGAATTAATCAATTTTCCAAATTGAATATGGAATTGGTCGATATTTTCAGCGATAATTTATTTAAAATAAAATTCCAATATTTGAATAAATTAATTAACAAAAAACGCGTTTTATTTAAATAAGAAAAAAATTTGGTAATTGGTAATAATTAATAATTTTAGTGAAGAATAAACTTTTCACCAAAAAAAGAAGTAATTAACAGAAAGAAAAATGTGGTAACTAGGGATAAAGGCGTTACTTATTAATTAAACATTTGCAATGAAAAATTCTGAATAAAAAAGTTTTACTTAAAAATTTATAATTAAAATTTCATTACTTATTTAGAAATTTACAATTAAAATTTATAATTAAAAATTCACAATGAAAAATTTTGAATTTAAAAATTTGCAATTAAAATTAAATTAATTAATGAAAAATTAACATAATGATAAATTAATTAATTAAAAATTTACAATTAAAATTGAATTTACTAATGAAAAATTTACAATTAAAATTAAACTTATTAATGAAAAATTTACAATTAAAATTAAATTACTTAATTAAAAATTTACAATTAAAATTAAATTGCTTAATTAAAAATTTACAATTAAAATTAAATTAATTAATGAAAAATTTACAATTAAAATTTATAATTAAAAATTTACAATTCAAATTTACAATTCAAATTTACAATTAAAACTTACAATTAAAACTTACAATTTAAACTTTTAATTTAAATTTACAATTTAAAATTTACAAATAAAAATTTACAATGAAAATTAAATTAATTAATTAAAATTCACAATGAATCAATTTAGTAGTTGAGAAAAAATTTTGTAAAGATAAGAATTTTTAGTTTTTGGCAAAAAAAAAATAAGTGAACGCACCGCTCCTCCTGGCGTTTAATTTTTTCCCGATCAGTTTCGGCATAACTTTTAAAAAAAGTTATTTCCTCTAAGGGAAATCCGTTCATGATTGATTAGAATTAAAAATTTATCACTTTTTCACACGTTCGGAATAGAAACTGACTTGTAACTAACCGATCATGAAATTAACACTTCCAAGGTACGTAGTAAGTAGCTTCGTGAGTGGGGAGAAAGTAGGGTAAATAGGGATGAGAACCGTAGGTAAAATATACCAACATTTCAGAAATCGAAGAAAATCAACAAGAATCCTTTAATATTAATAATTTTTTCCCCTTCTAGTGATAATTGTTGAAAATTCCAAAAATATTCCAAATTTGAAAATCAATTTAAAAAACAATTTAAAAAGAAATTTAAAAAGAAATTCCAAAATCAATTTAAAAATAAATAAAAAATCAATTTGAAAATCAATTTGAAAATAAATTTGGAAATAAATTTGAAAATAAATAAAAAATCAAATTTAAAATAAATAAAAAATCAATTTTAAAATAAATAAAAAATCAATTTTAAAATAAATAAAAATTCAATTTAAAAATAAATAAAAAATCTATTTGAAAAACAATTTGAAAATAAATAAAAAATCAATTTGAAAATCAATTTGAAAATAAATAGAAAATCAATTTGAAAATAAATTTGGAAATAAATTTGAAAATAAATAAAAAATCAAATTTAAAATAAATAAAAAATCAATTTTAAAATAAATAAAAAATCAATTTGAAAATAAATAAAAATTCAATTTAAAAATAAATAAAAAATCTATTTGAAAAACAATTTTAAAATAAATAAAAAATCAATTTGAAAATAAATAAAAAATTAATTTGAAAATAAATTTCAAAATAAATTAAAGTATAAATAAAAAAATATTCGGAATTTACAAATAAATTTAAAAATTTAAATACATTTGTTCTTTTCTTCTATCAAAAAGTAGTTTTTAAGGAAGAATCCGCCAAACAATCGGAACAAAAGTTAGTCTAATGTGATAATTTCCTTTGTCTCTAAAAAGTAAAATTCAATTTTAAATCCCTTTTGGTAAAAGCGTAAAGAATTGAATTTTCCACATTTGGAACAATTTAAAATTCCATTTGACTAAAAATTATAAGTTTCCATCAATAATAAATAAACTTAATCAATAATAAATAACATAAACGAAAATTTAACAAATATTTCTCATTGACAAAATTGTAATTTTTATTCAAATGCAATTTTTTATTGTCCTAAATATTCAGAATTGAATTCTTCACCTTTCCACCGAGACGAATTTAAAATTAAATTTTTCTTCATCTTTCAAATTAGAAAATTATGACTTTGGACTAGCTTTTCAATTTGACTGTACGTCAGATTCCTCCTCATCCGTTTTGCGTTGTTTTCAACGTAAAAATTGATGTAAAATTTTTCTTTCAAAAATTGGTTAAGTACTTGAGTCTTTCCGCTTCGGCTGCAGGAGATCCCTCTTCCTCCTTTGCCGCTGTTTTCTTCTTTTTCTTCGTCATTTTCGCCTTTTTCTTCTTTTTCTTCGCTGCTCTAAGCGCTGGCTAAATCGATGCAATAAAGAGAACTTTGTATATATTTTTTTCTCCCTCCAAGCGAAAAATCAGTACCTAAAATTGAAAGCACTTTACATTATTATAAAAAATAGTAAATTTTTAATTTCCCACATAAATAAATTCTGTAAATATTTTTCTTTTGCGTTAAATTATGAATTGAAATAAAAAATCGAAAATAGTTATTAACCTTTTATTACCTGTATTTCTTTCCATGTTTTCAACTGAAAAAAGGAGTTTTAAAATTAGGTTTAAGAATTCGTTAAAAAATGTTTGTGAATATTTCGAGGGAACATTTAAATTATTGTAAATTTAATTTAATGTAAATTTAATTTAATGTAAATTTAATTTAATGTAAATTTAATTTAATGTAAATTTAATTTAATGTAAATTTAATTTAATGTAAATTTATTTAACTTTCATTTAGCAAGGGAAAATTGAATTTTATTTTTGACAAATTTTTTTTAGGAATTTATTTCAAAATTTGTTTTAGAAACAATTTTTTCTTTTTTTTTTTTTTGAGTAAAATTTCAGACAAAATTTATTGGCACAGAAAAGTTCATATTTGGAACACACTCGAGCAATTCCCGAGGATTATATCGATCCCTTGTATGAAGGAGAAATTCAGGAAATTGCTTTTGTGTACCGCATGTAGTCAAGAAGTTTAAAAATTGCTGTTCCGATGATAACGTAATATTACGAGTAATTTTTCTGTCATTTAGACGAGAAATGATAAATAAATAATAAAATGAAAACGAAAAGAATTTAAGCTACACTATTTCGGCCATGTGATTTCTTTTTTTCAAATAGTCGGTCCATTTTTCCGCCTCTGAATCATCCTCGTATTCATCATAAAGAATTTCCTCTACTTTACTCGCTTCAATCACCGTTTCCTTTAAATTCCCTACTGTAACGTATTTCTTCTTTTTTCTATTTTTTTTCACTCTGAAAATAAAAAAGCTCAAGAACGTGAATAAAAAAAATTCCTTTTTGTAAAGATGGGGAAAAACAAAAAAAATTTAAATAACTTTTGGATCTTATATTTTGACGGTTGGTGCTTTAAACTTTCAAGAGTATCAGATTGAGAATCGTCCAGCTCTCCAGAAGTGACGCTAAGTGCATTTAAATTTGATTCTTCTTTCTCTAGATTCTGATTGATCTCCATCTGGTTATTAATGAGATTAAGGCAAATTGTAATTAAAAATGAAATTGAAATTGAAAATTTTTTAATTTTTACAGAATAAAGGAAAAAATGTTACTCAAAAAAATTTTTTCGTTTCATTCATTTACGAATTTCTCTAATTTAAAAATTATTCGAAAACATCAAGAACTTCTTTTTTAAATAAGTACATAATTATAATTATTTTTCCCTAGGAATTAAGATTTTCAAAAATTAAATTCAAACCTTTTTGAAATCAAATTGCCCATAAAATTATCATCATTTTATTGTAACAAATTTTTAAATTAATGAATTCTTATGACCAATTTTAATCAAATTTTTAAGAATAATAAAATTTTTCCAATTTAAATTGTATTATAAATAATAAGAATTCTGCGATGAAAATTTTAAAATAAAAATTTATAAATATAAATAAATAAATTTTTTTTAAAATTTTATTATTGCTAATTTTATTGTAAAAAATTTTTATAAGAAGTTGCTGAATTTCGAAACTCTAACAGGAATTGCAGAAGAAATAAATTTAAGATAAAGCGCAAATATTTATTGATTTACCAAACAATGCAATTTTTATTACAATTGTATAAATAATTATTCACAATATTAAGGTTATTAGTGAAAAAAAAATTAAATGAAAATTCTATTGAGCATTTTTTATTTAACATAACTACTCAAGTGGAAAATATTTGTGACACAATTTTTCTTTAATTTTTACAAATAGAAGAGTTTTCTTTTCATAGAATATGATTAAGATTCGTATGTACATCAATTTCTAGGAGTTTTGACTTATAAAAATATCAAGTTTTCACTTGAGTAAATATTTTCTTTTATAAATCTATCTACATAATTACAAATTATGCAAAAAAAAAAATCTTTGGTGCGTGGTGTGACAGACTTATTTATAAATCTACACTTTGAAAAAATCTATTATTATTATTAATTATTATTACTAAAAAGTTAAAAACATTAATTTTAAGGCACATCTGTTCGCATTTATGGCTGACAGTAAAAATCACGAAATTCAGTCGAATGGAAAAAATACTTTTCAACTATTTCAACGTTTTGTATTTAATTCGACCTTTTATGTATCTTAAAAATTTTTCAAAAATAATTTCAGCTTCTATACTTAAAAAAAAAACGATTTCAAAACCGATTTCTATTCCTAATTTATAATTTTTAATACTAATTTTTATACTGTTACTAATTTTCTGAAACAGGTTTTCGAATCTATAGTTCAATTATTATTATTAATATTAATATTTAACTAATTTTTTTTTTAATTTTTAATTTCAAATTGAATGCTACTAATAATTATCATCATCGTGATAAGATTTTAAAATAAACGAAATTGAAACTTTTCCCTAATTAAAATAGCAATTAACCACAAAAGAAAGAGACTAATTTTTTAGTTTATGAGCTATTCGAAAATTCGCTAATTGTTGTGAAATTTGCTATTTTTCAAAACTAAGGCTCGCAAAATTCTAGTTTCTTAAATATTTACCCTTTTTTCGGCTTCGATAATAAATAGTAACAATCAAATTTGCTTTTTGAAGTGATGACGTTTCTCGGATAATTTTTCACTGCAACAGAAAAACAATGGAAAGAGTTAAACATTGAATAAAAGTATTAAATTATTAAAGTATTAAATATAAAAATTAAAAGTATTAAACGTCTAAATCTAGAAAGTAAATTAAAAAATAAATTTAGAAAGTAAATTAAAAAATAAATTTAAAAATAAATTTAAAAATAAATTTAAAAATAAATTTAAAAATAAATTTAAAAATAAATTTGAACATAAATTTAAAAATAATTTATATATTTATATTAAAAAATAAATTTAAAATTAATTTATATATTTATATTAAAAAATAAATTAAAAACTAAATGAAAAAATATGTTAAAAAATAAATTAAAAAATAAATTTAAAAACTATATTGAAAAATAAATTAAAAAATAATTTAAAAACTATATTAAAAATAAACTGAAAACTAAATGAAAAAATATGTTAAAGAATAAATTAAAAAATAAATTAAAAAAATTAACAGTGATTTAAATTTCAATAATTTGTTTTATCTAATTTAATTTTATACTCTAATTTTAAAACATTTTCGAAAAATTCCATAAAGCTTTTTTTAAGTCGTCATACAATGAGTGAACGTAAAATTAATTTTCAAAAATATTCCCAAAAAAACAGAAATTGTTATATAATTCGACCTTGTATAATTTTTTTAGTGTATTCTGTGATGTAAAAGGAATCATAAGAGTATATATTTGGGAATGATTAAAGGCTCTTTACATTAATCGTAACACAAAGAATTTTTATCAAGAAAAACACTCAAAAAAAAAAAAAAATGTCAACAATTTGCAAATCTGGACCATTAAGAATGACGAACTTCCCTGTAAATATTCTTATGCAACTGTTACATAACAATTTCAATGAGACGAAATATTATTATCACAAATTGAAAAATTTTTCCTACTTTTCCCTTCAATAACTTCTAGTTATTATTATTATTATTATTATTATTATTATTATTATTATTATTATTATTATTATTATGATTATTGTTATTATTATTATTTATTATTATTTTTTTTTTTTATTATTATTATTATTATTATTACTACTACTACTATTATTATTAATATTTCAAAAATGAACGGAAAATTTTTATTTAATTTAAATTTAATTTTTGAAATTAGCTTTCAATTTCCTGCAGAAATTCCGGACGTTTTCTGAAAGAAATTACACAGGTAAATGATTTTTCTTGAAAATGTTTCTTTTTAAATTCATTCACTAAGTAAAAATTTTACATCATTGAAGACTTTTAAATACATAAGAAAATTTACATGTAAATATATATTTATAAATATGGACAAGTTTGGCCGTTAACCTAGGAGCTAATTTTATTTAAATGAAAATCAAACGTCACATCCGGCGTTTGAAATATTAAAAGTTCATTTCATGATGTGCCTTCGTTAAGATCACGTGTGTAGTTTCTAAGTGCAGTGATTCTATATGTTGTGGATTTAAGATTTTTTTTTTTTGGAAAATTTTGCACTCAATTAATTCATGGTAAAGCGTTTCATCGTAAAATGTTAAATTGATCATTTTTTAATTTGACAATAAGTAATTATTACTTATATTATTTCTATATATAATTATTTTTATTTTATTATTAAGTAGTTTATAAATATATTATTTTAAAGCTTTTTTAAATTTAAAATTAAATTTAAATGATCCGGAAACTCGATTTGTGTTTTTTAATTTTTCGTATTTTGTGGTTAACAACAAGAAATGATAAGAGACTTTCTTTCAATAGATGAGTGTCGCTACGTTAAAACCCGAAAACTCAATTCCGGCGTTTTATGCCGGAAGGAGTATATTTATCACGGGAGCAACGGGATTTATGGGCAAGGTGCTCATCGAAAAGTTATTAAGATCCTGTCCTGACATAGAAAATATTTTCATGCTTATGAGACCGAAGAAAGGAATTTCAATTGATGATCGTCTTCGAATAATGCTTTCAATACCGGTAAGAACCTTTTCGATATAAATCAACATAATCATTGCATTTTTTTCTATTTCCAATTGTTTTTAACAATAATTGTTTAAACAAATTAATAAAAATTTCAAAATTCTTGAAAACTGTTAACGCTAACCGATTCTAGGCGAAAAATAAAGAAACTTTTCTATGGGTCATATTTTTCTCCAAGCCGTATTTATAACAGTTTTCTAAATTGTTTATAAAATTGTTATAAACAAATTGTGCTGTATAAACGGTATTTCATCCCAAGCATAAACAAATTGATTTTAAGTAAAATTAACAATTAGATTCATAGGCAAATTAAATAAAAAGAAATACCTTTTTGCTACCTTTCAATTTCCAATTGTTTAACAATAATTGTTTAAACAAATTAATAAAAATTTAGCAATTTTCAAACACTGTTAATACCATCGATTCTGTGGGGAATATTAAGAATGTTTTGTATTTGTCCCTTTTTTCCAAAAGGTAATTTGTTTATAAAATCTTTATAAACAAATCATATTATAAATCATTGACGATTTTCTCAAGTTTTTATGAATTTGTTTAAAGAATTGTTGTTAAACAGGTGAAAGTTAAATCGAAAACAGGTATTTCTCTTATTTAATTTTCCTATGAATTCAATTTGTTAATTTTACTTTAAATCAATTTGTTTAAACTTGGGATGAAACACCCTTAATCGAACATAATTTGTTTATAATAATTTTATAAACAAAATACGACTTAAAGAATAAAATGACCAATACAAAACTTTCTTAATATTCCACACAGAATCGATTCGCATTAACAGTTTTTAAAAATTGTCAATTTTAATTAATTTATTCAAACAATTATTATTAAACAATTGTAAATAAAAAACAAAAGAGCAGGTATATTTTTTTCAATTTTCCTACGAACCCAATTGTTAATTTTACCTAAAACCAATTTGTTTATCCCATAGGATGAAACACCTTTAAAGAGCACCTTCTTTAAAGCACAATTTGTTTATAACAATTTTATAAACAATTTATAAAATCGTTATAAATACGGCTTGGAGAAAAATATGACCCATAGAAAAGTTTCTTCATTTTTCGCCTAGAATCAATTGGCATTAACGTTTTTCAACAATTTTGACATTTTAATTAATTTGTTTAAACAATTGGAAATTAAAATCGAAAAAAAGGTGACAAGGTGTATATTTTTTTTGTTTATGAATCTAATTAATATTTTTTTAATACAAAGTAGAGTATTTCGCCACAAGTACTGGACTGAATATTGGAATTTATTTTCCTTTCAGCTTTTCGATAGAATACGAAAGGAGAGGCCAAACTTTGCGGACAAATTAATTCCAATAACAGGAGATGTGGCAGCTGAGTCATTGGGACTTCCTCCTCTGGAAAGAAAAGTTATTGTCGAAAAAGTGTCAATTATATTTCACGTCGCTGCTAATGTAAGATTTGATGACAGTTTAAAACATGCAACTTTCGTAAACACCAGATCAACCAGAGATGTTTGTATTTTAGGAACACAAATGAAAAAACTCGTGGTACGTTTTAAATTCAAACTAAAATTGTTTTCTCCTTTCTGCATTAAAATAGAATTTACATTCTTGTTCCTAACAATAAACTTTTTTCCCAGCAATTAATAATTATAAATAATTACTAAAACACTAATTAAACGTTAAAAAATAGCAAAAGTCAATTTTCGATTTCGACCAATAAAAATAAATATTCTACAAGGAAAATTAATTTCTAATAGTCATGGCATTAATTTTCACATTCTCCAGTTTTGTAGAACAAGTGAACAGTAAATAAATATTGCCATTTTATTAGGTCAACTGCTCCATTAATAATATATTCGAAGAGTAATTTATGAATTCTCACTTCCAGACATAAAAAGTGTCATTGAAACTTTCTTGCGTAAAAAATATTAATCTTTAAAGATACTAATTGTACAGAGTGTACCAAAAGTCTGAATGTGAATAAAAAGTTTCCATTTGGAAAAGATTTAATATTAATAAATTTTGAACAAAACAAAAATAAAGTAAAAATAAAACTTATACAAACTCGATTCTGATACGAATAACTTTTGTAAATTTTAATTTAATTAACTTCTCTCGATGATTATCGAAAACGGGACATTTACCATACTTTGTGTTCTTTCTTATTAGAATTTATAACATTCAAAACATTTCCAGTTCAACGATCACCTCAAACTAATATTCAAATGAATAATTCATAGCTCATTCTAATTAGATTAAGTATTTACAAATCATTGTTTACAAGCTATTTACAATAACTAGAAATCGTAATAAAACACGATTCACGCATTAATTGAAAGCTTTTTTTCTCGAGTGGCATTGTTTGTTCGATGTTTTCCTAAAAATTGTTTAAAAAAAATTGTTGAAAAAAATTGTTATTTAAAAATATGTTGAATGAAAAAAATAGATTTTTAAATAAAAAATAAAAAAATAGATAGGTTAATAAAAATGATTTTTATTACAGGCTCTTGTGCACGTCAGTACTAGTTACTCGCAAGCAGATAAACCCTGCGTGGAAGAGAAAGTTTATCCCATTAATGTGGATTGGAAAAAGACAATAAAAATAGCTGAAAATGTTGACGATCATGTGTTACGAACCCTGACACCAAAGTAAATAATTCAATTCATATAATTCGATGTTGAATTTAAATTAAATCAAAATTTAAACTAAATTTTCAAATTCCTTTGTAGACAGAAATTATTTTTGAACTTAATTATCGACATTATTTTTTGAGAAGAAAAACTATTTTTTAAAAGTCACTAGATTTTTGGTGCTAGGGTAATAAAGGCCCCATTATTATCCTAGAGTAATGAAAGAATCATTATTGCCCTAGGGTGATAAAAGATCCATTATTGCCCTAGGGTGATAAAAGATCTATTATTGTCCTAGGGTGATAAAAGATCCATTATTGTCCTAGGGTGATAAAAGATCTATTATTGCCCTAAGGTGATAAAAGATCCATTATTGTCCTAGGATGATAAAAGATCCATTATTGCCCTAGGGTGATAAAAGATCCATTATTTCCCTAGAGTGATAAAAGATCTATTATTACCCTAGGGTGATAAAAGATCCATTATTGCCCTAGGGTGATAAAGTACCCATAATACTCCCTTGTTACATAATGTGTCAGGTAACCAAATAATTAAAATGCTTTCTGATTTTTGAATAATGTTCATTGTCAGGTGACACACTTTTCTAACTCTGCAAATACTTATTTAGATACATGGATAGTTTTCCAAATACTTATACTTTTACAAAGAGACTCGCTGAACAAGTGATAAGCGACTATTCCGCAAACATACCATCTGTTATATTCCGACCATCTATAGGTGAGGTTAAATTTATACCAGTCATCTTAATTATTTAATGATTTTTTTCACACAACAGCAACCCTCTGGGCACAAGAACGTCTTCTTTGTTCCAAAAACGTTTCTAAAACGCTTTTAGAACCATTCATGTCCATAACATAACGTCTTCAAAATTTGTAATGGTCTAAAAACGATTTTAGAGCCATTCATAACCATAACATAACGTCTTAAAAATGTTTTATGCTCTAAAAACGATTTTAGAGCCATTGATGTCCATAGAACAACGTCTTAAAAATGTTTTATGCCCTAAAAGCGTTTTTAGAGCCATTTATGTCCATAACATAACATAATTATTGTTTTTGGAGCCATTCATGTTCATAAAACAACGTCTTAAAAATGTTTTATGCTCTAAAAACGATTTTAGAGCCATTCATGTCCATAGAACAACGTCTTAAAAATGTTTTATGCCCTAAAAGCGTTTTTAGAGCCATTAATGTCCATAACATAACGTCTTAAAAATTTTTTATGGTCTAAAAACGATTTTCGAGCCATTGATGTTCATAACATAACGTCTTAAAAATCTTCTATGTTCTAAAAGCGTTTTTAGAGCCATTAATGTCCATAACATAACGTCTTAAAAATTTGTTATGGTCTAAAAACGATTTTTGAAGCATTCATGTCCATAAAATAACGTCTTAAAAATGTTTTATGCTCCAAAAACGATTTTAGAGCCATTCATGTCCATAACATAACGTCTAAAAAATGTTTTATGCCCTAAAAGCGTTTTTAGAGCCATTTATGTCCATAACATAACATAATTATTGTTTTTGGAACCATTCATGTCCATAAAACAACGTCTTAAAAATGTTTTATGCTCTAAAGACGATTTTAGAGCCTTTCATGTCCAAAACATAACGTCTTAAAAATCTTCTACGTTCTAAAAGCGTTTTTAGAGCATTGGACGTTCTTAAGTCGTTATGCAGCGGATGTGAAATGTTCCAAAAATGTTTTAGGACCGTTTCTAGAACAAAAACTTTGTTGCCTAGAGTTGTGCCTAGAAAAAAAACGTATTAAGATGATTCTGTTTAAATGTCGTGATTCATTAAATTAATTGAGTAGTTGGTAGATTAATTTTTCCCTAATTACAACTTTCAGTTATATCAACACTTCTCGAACCTGTTGAAGGATGGATTGATAATTTTAATGGACCAGTGGGAATGCTGGTCGGAGGTGGAAAAGGAGTATTAAGAGTCATACGTTTAGACACTAAAATTATTTCAGATTTTATTCCTGTCGACGTTGCAATAAAAGCAATGATAATAGCTGCCTGGAAGCGAGGCCTACAGACGTAAGATTGATTTCTTAATTTTTGTACTATATTGTACTATATCACTAACAATGGCATTTACTATTAAAAATTAAAAACCGAAAATAAGTTTCAAGCCACTCGAATCTTTAATTTTAGGATAACAAGGGACTCCAGCGTTCATGTCTACAATTGTTGTTCGGCTGAAGTTAAGGCCGTGAGTACAAGCGAAGTGATTGAAATGGGCCTTAAGGTTAATAAAGAAATACCCCTCGAAGGAGTTTTATGGTTCCCCAGTGTCACCATTATTAAAGATAAAACACTATTTTATCTTATGATGATAATTTATCATCTAATACCTGCTTACTTTATTGATGGTCTGTTAAAAGTTG
This sequence comes from Leptopilina drosophilae, assembly GCA_032873175.1. Lineage (NCBI taxonomy): Eukaryota > Metazoa > Arthropoda > Insecta > Hymenoptera > Figitidae > Leptopilina > Leptopilina drosophilae. The sequence goes on along the minus strand of CM065485.1, from coordinate 5,483,288 downwards.
CAGGAAAGAAGCCTATGTAAGAATTTATTTTCAATCTCTCAATGCAAAGCTCTACTCATCTTCTCTTAATTTGAATCAGTTCAAAATCAACGTTTTAATTGGCAATCAGTTAAAAATCAACGTTTTAACTGGCAATCAGTTAAAAATCAATGTTTTAATTGTCAATCAATTAAAAAGTAACTGATTTAGAAGCAAAAAGCAAAAAAATTCAAATTAGTGTTTTTAAACTAATTATCAGTATAGAAATATTACTCTTTGAATTAGTGACTGACTTTTTGCTTTTAAATCAGTTATTTTTCAATGATTCAAGTTTGTCGAAGAAAAAAATTAAAATTTATTCTCTTATATGCAAAAGCACTTTTCGTTTATTTTATTCGGATTAATTTATTCGTGTGATTCACATTTATATCTAGGTGGGAGAATTCTATTAAAACTTTCTTTTCCAGGTTGGTGCGAATTCAAAGAAAAGTATACAACGCCATTAGCTCTTTGGAATATTTTCTAATGAATGTGTGGAAGTTTAAAAACAAAAACTTTTTGGATCTTTTAGAAAATTTGCCACCTAATGATGTAGCTGATTTTGGATATGCCTATTTTTCGTTAGACATTAGTGAATACTTCAGGCAAGATAATATAAATTTAATATTTATTTATTTATTTTTTTGTTCGAAATTTGTTTCATCTGTTATTTAATAGAATTTATAGTTAAAAGAATGTTTTAATATCGGAAAAATTTTTATTCATGGAAATATTGAATATTTGCAGGAATTGTATAATAGGAGCGAAAAAGTATTTGCTGAAGGAAAAAATGGAAAATTTAAAGGCATCGAAAATTCATTACGAAAGGTGAGAATTTAAAACTATTTAGTAACTAACTAATAAGCATTAATTTCAGCACTTCCGTAATTTTCTCATTAATTTCTCATTAATTTTCTCCATTCGGAAGCTTTTTATATTCTATAACATATTTTTGAAAAATTGCAGACGAAATTTAAAACTTTTATAGGTGTCACCTTTCAAGTCTCAACTTTAATTTAAAAGCAAATTTAAAAAAAAATTTTAATTACTTTCAAATATTAAAAATATAGGCCAATATCAATAATAAGTTTATTGATATTGAACTATAATTTTCCATAATAATATTAATGTGTCGACAATTATTAAAAAGAAGATGATAACATTGACATTTCCTTAACAAAAATTTGATTGCTCATACTTTCTAAGCAAAACGGAATTTCCCTTCTGACTAGAAATTAATAACATTGATACACTTTAAAGATTTCTAAAATAAAAAAAAGTCTCTTTAAACACAATAATAAAGTAAAAAGTAAAATAATTTGCATAATTTCTATTTCTTAATTGCGTTTGTTTAAAAAAATTTTAATTTTTTTTAAATAAAGGAAAAAAATGTTTAAAAATTCTATTTGTCAATTGCGAATTTTAAATAAGAATGAAATTAAAAATTTTTAATTCTCAGAAAATAGAGAAGAAAATTTTACAGATAAAAATGTTCTCTTACATTTATTTAAGATTTTCTTTAGTTGTAAAATTATTCGAAAACATCAATAACTTCTTTTTTAAATAAATATTTAACTATTCTTATCTTTTCCACAAAAATTAAGTTTTTTTAAAAAATTTAAATTCAAACCTTTTTGAAATTAAACAACTTTTAAAAGTATTATCATTTTTTTTAATATTGTTAGAATATTGTTATTTGTTACTCTAACTTCTTGAAAATTTTTTTTATCATTTCAATTAAATTACAATTTTCTAGAATTTTAAAATGAAATTCTTCTCTAAATCAGTTATTTTAATAATTTTTAAAAAAATTCTTTGAGAATTTTCAAATACGTTTGTTTAAAATTCAATTTAACGAAATTTTGATTATTCGGAAATTCCTCAATTAAATATTTATTGAAAAATAAAAATACTTTAAAATTATTTTAAAAAAAAATTACATTAAACTTTTTCAAAAAAATTAATTTTTTAAAGAAGCCATTTAAATGTATGGAAAATTTAAATTTTCAAATATTTTAATTTAAAAGTTTTTTAAAAATTATTTAATTATTTAAATACAATTTAACAATTTGAACAATCGAATGTTTTTTAATATTTAATTTTCATAAAGAATTTTATTACCAATTTTTTAAATAATTTATTTCGTTTCACGAAGTTTGTTTAACTTTTTAAGAATAATTACACTTTTCGAGGAATTCGATTAAAATTATTCCAAAAATTAGTAAAATTCTGCAATGAGCTTTATTTTTAATGAAAATAATTTAATTCTCAAAAATGATTTATTATTTATAAAAATTATTGAATTTATAGCAAAAAATTTAGCATCTATGAAATTAATTGAATTAATGGGAAACAATTTATTAAAAAATTGTGAATTATTGAATTCTCGTGAAATTTTTATTTGTTATAAAATTAATTGAATTAATGCGAAAAATTTTATAAAAAAAAATTAGAAAATAATTGAATTCTAGTAAAATTTTTATTATTTAGGAAAATAATTAAATGTTTGAGTACAATTTGATTAAAAATTTGTTTCAAATAATTGAATTCTTTTGGGAAATTTATTAAAATAGCAGATTTAAAAATTTTGCAATTTATACAAAAAAAATTGTGATTTTGACGAGAATTTTTCTTTCAATTTTAAACATATTTGAACTTTTGTAAGAATTTTATTAGTTCTAAAAATAGTTCAATTTTCACAATCATTTCTAATTTCTCCGAAATTAAATTTTTTTAAAAACAATTTTGAAATACAATTTTTTTATATACTTCCATTATTTTTAATAAATAATTAAATATATATTGACAAATTGAACTAAAATTTCAGGAAGAATTTTAATTATTAACATTTTTGCAAAACTCAAAGTTTTTAAAATTTTCTCAATAAATTAATTAAAATTTGAAATTTTACTCAAATCAAAATCTTTCGAAGTTTATCTATTTATGAAAATGGTCAACGTAATTCTTTTAAACTTGAATTAATTTTCAAATATTCAAGTAAAATTATATTCGTTTAATTAAATCGAAGTCATAATTCTATGATAGTTATTTAAGAGTTAAGTTATATAAAAAAAAATTATTATTCTTTATGTAGAAAAAAAATTTGACTTAAAAATTTTATTCAAGAATGTTAAATTGACATTTTTCTTTTTTATTTTACTTTAAAATTTTTAAAAAACAATTAATTCATCAATTAATTTCATAAATTATTATAAATTCCCCGTGTGTATGAAATAAATGAATATTTCAAACTAAATTCAATTCTTTACTTTAGAACTCATTTTACAAAATATTTTCCTAATATCGAATACATGAAAAAAAACTTTGACTAAACAGCAAAACGTAAATAAATAAAAAATTTTGATAACATTTTATTCATTTACTTTCGTATTGATTACTCCTTAAAAATTAATTTTCTAATTATTACTTTTTTTTACTCTGTAAGAAAATAATTTTTAATTTAAAAGATAATTAAAATTTTAGTAACTTTTTTTTAGCGCTTGATCTAATTTTTCGTTTCGTAACTCACTTTTTGAAATTTCTTTATTTCGTGGTCGATAAACGATTCTTAATCGCTTATCGAAGTTCATTTGAATCGAGAGAGGCACTAATCAACGATATAGATAATGATGAGAGAAAGAAAAAAAAGAGTGTGCGCGCGCTAATCGAATTTCTTATATGATTTAAAAACAAGATGCCATGGATTACTGAATACTTCTTTAGAAGAAAGACAATGACAATGCGGTGTTCAAAATTTGTCCGCAAGTCTTGTTTGATCGATGGTAAACTCGTTAGTGATAAACTGGGTCACATAACTTTAAGGAACTTAAGAGTCTTTGCCAATCAAAAAAATTAGAAGCTATACCAGAATCAGAATTTACGCTCCCACGCAGTTAGCATTTGGCTAATAATATTCACTTCTTTTCCAAATTAAAAAAAAATATATGAGAAAATTACAATAATTTATTAATTGTTATCGAATATTAATTTTTACTGTTAATTATTTATTACCAATTAATTTTGTAGTGAAACATCTTAATTTATTTTTTATTTTAACTTCTTTTGAAATAATGGTTGTAGAATATTAATTATTCATTATTAATTATTTATTATTAATTATTTATTATTAGTTATTTATTATTAATTGATTTTAGTGAAACATTTTAATTTAATTTTGAGTTTTTTAATTTTAAACTCTTTTGAAATAATTTTTGTAGAATATTAATTTTTATTATTAATTATTTATTATCAATTAATTTTATAGTGAAACATCTTAATTTATTTTTGATTTTAACTTCTTTTGAAATAATGTTTGTAGAATATTAATTATTCATTATTAATTATTTATTATTAGTTATTTATTATTAATTGATTTTAGTGAAACATTTTAATTTAATTTTGAGTTTTTTAATTTTAAACTCTTTTGAAATAATGTTCGTAGAATATTAATTTTTATTATTAATTATTTATTATCAATTAATTTTATAGTGAAACATCTTAATTTATTTTTGGATTTTAACTTCTTTTGAAATAATGTTTGTAGAATATTAATTATTCATTATTAATTATTTATTATTAGTTATTTATTATTAATTGATTTTAGTGAAACATTTTAATTTAATTTTGAGTTTTTTAATTTTAACCCTTTTGAAATAATGTTTGTAGAATATTAATTTTTATTATTAATTATTTATTATCAATCAATTTTATAGTGAAAAATCTTAATTTATTTTTGGATTTTAACTTCTTTTGAAATAATGTTTGTAGAATATTAATTATTCATTATTAATTATTCATTATTAATTATTTATTATTAGTTATTTATTATTAATTAATTTTAGTGAAACATTTTAATTTAATTTTCAGTTTTCTTAATTTTAACCCCTTTGAAATAATGTTTGTCGAATATTAATTTTTGTTATTAATTATTTATTATTAATTATTTATTATTGATAAATTTTAGTGAAACATTTTACTTTAATTTTTAGTTTCTGAATTTGAACCTCCTTTGAAATAATTTTTCGTAGAATATTACATAAAATATTCAACAACAATTACAAACATTAATATATGGAAAAATTGTTAAATTTAAGCAAAAAAAAAAAAATTTTAATCAGTAAAATGAAAAAAAAAATTGTTTTTGAAAAAAAAATATTTGTAACATGTTTTATACACAAAGATAGCGCATAGTTAGGAGATTGTGTATAAATAATTATAAACAAGAACTTTATATGTGAATACGTGACAGAAACGTAAAGTGTGATTAAATTGTGGCCTCGATCATTATGTGGGATCCCCAGGCACTGGAGAATAATTCATATGAATTTCTATGCGGGCATAGTAGCATCAGACATTTTAGAAGAACGCGTCATGCATTTTTCAAAACATTTATTTCATAAAGGGTTTTAATTTTTTTCCATACATTCAAATTTTTTAAAAGCGCGTTATAAGAATGTTACATTTTAGGTAAATTTAAACAAGAATAATTTTAACAATGTTAACATTATTTTGTAGTAAATATAAATAATATTTTTAAAGACGAAGTTACATTTCATCTTTTTTCTTTAAATCTACTGATTGATTTTTTTCCTCCGCCATATTGGATCCGCCATTTTGATTTTTGCAATTTTGAAATCAAATTCAAATTTAGCGATTCCAAAATAATTTTCTTTAATACTCACAACTACTTTATTTATCTTCTGATTTCGAACAGACAGAAGTGCATTATTTTATTTAAATATGAATATTTTCTGAAATTATATAGCGTGTATATATAATGAAGCATATTTTCAATTATCTAAATAAAAATTTACATTGTTTCAACAATAACTTTTCCTTGTGATAAGAGAATTTGCAAAGTGCTTGCAATAAAGCTTCCAATAACAAAGAAGAGAACAAAATTGTAGGATTTATTTTATTACAGTCAAGATGAAGTGCAAATCGTGTATACATGCAAAAATTTATACTGAGGTTAATTTACCAACTTTACTTGACGACTTTCGTCAAGATTGCAAATGTCACGTGTATATAATAATTTAGAAAAAGAAAAAAAAAGAATTGTTTATATAAAATCAAGGTTTTAAAATCATATCTGATTATATGACGTCTGAAAATAAAAAAAAAATTAAAAAACGCAGTCAAATAAATTAAACAGTTACAAATTTAGATATTTTTTAGGATATCCTTGTTGATAAATAAAAGTTATATTTGAAAAAAGATTAAATTGTAATCACCCCACAGATAAGTTTATAATTTATTCTCAGCTTTTGCAGCTGTAAACATTTTTTTTTATTCATGTTTTGCAGTCAGGTCCATTAATTTATGGATATAAAGTAAAGGAAATTTTTTTTATTCATTTTTATAAAAAAATAATATTTTTTTTACTGCAGAAAGTCGAAAAAAAATATTTTCCCTTCTGACTCGAATGTCGGGAGGTGAATGACTTGACATGTTCTGTTTAGATTAGAGGATTAAAAGTCTTTGCTTTTGCTTGATGATAATTTTACTATGTAATACCTGAATTGGAACGATAGTGTACAAATACACACGGTCTCGTTATAAATAAATCGTCATTGCAGGATTTATGAAATAATAAATGATTTTTTAAATGACATCATTGGATGCACTGAATGGCAACGACCTTCTCTTATACTCCATTCACTTGAATTGTAACGTAATATTTTACGAGACTTGTGAATAGTGGAGAGAAAAAAAATTAATCCCCTTCATTTGACTAAGTCCTAATTAGAATATCGAGAATTTTTTTTTTGCTAAATATTCTATAAAATAATTATCGTGTAATTATAGTGACCATTTTTTTAGTGACGTAATGGGAAAAACTGTTTGTCACCACTATCTTTACTACTTTCTTAATAAATAATTATCAACGTCTAGTTTCCTGCTTTAAAAATAGAATTCCTAATCTTCCTCAACAATTTTTTTTATGTTTTGAATAACGATAATATTTATTCTTATGTAATGCTCATTTTTTTATAAATATATTTACTAATAGAGGATTATTTAGTTTTTATGATTTTATTATGTGTATTTAAAAATTATGTCTGTTTATTTATTTCATATTCGTAGTTAATTACTTTCTAATCTTTTTTTTCAAATAAAGTATCATTTGCACTAAAGAAATTTTCAATTTCACTTTTACTCAAAAATTTATACATTTAAAATTCATCAGAACAATTTTTCACTTTTACTGTTAGTTAAGAAATTTTCACTTTCAATTTCACCTAAAATGAAACTTTCTGAAAAAAAATTCCTTTCTGCAATTTTAACCAAAAAATTTTCAATTCAAAAAAGATTCTTTGACAACTTATTTTCAATTTCACCCAAAATATTTTCACTTTCAATTTTACCCAAAATTCTTTCATTTTCTATAAAAAAAATTCCTTTTTGCAATTTTAACCAAAGAATTTTCATTTTTAAAAGATTCTTTGACAACGAATTTTTATTTTCAATTTCACCTAAAATATTTTCACTTACAATTTCACCCAAAATTCTTTCACTTTCTATACAAAAATTCCTTTTTGCAATTTCAAACAAAGAATTTTCATTTCCAAAAGTTTCTTTGGCAACAAATTTTTATTTTCAACTTCACCCAAAATATTTTCACTTTCAATTTCATTAAAGAAATATTCACTTTTACTGAGAAAATTTTTGCTTTAACGGAAAAAATTTTCTCCTTCACTCAAAAATTTTCACCTCCACTCAAAAAAATTCACACTTTCAAACAAAATATTTTCAATTTCACACAATAAAATATTTTCACTTTCACCAAAAAAATTTTCACTGTCAATAAAAGAATTTTTAATTTTAATTTCATTCAAAGAATTTGCATTTCTAAAAGATTCATAATTTTAATTTTTCTATCTTTCGATTTCACATAAAATATTTTGACTTTCAATTTCACAAAAAATATTTTTCTTCTCACTAAGAAAAAATTCGCTTTCAATTTTCCGCAAATATTTTCACTGCAACTCAAAATATTTCCACTTTCACTTTTTGTTTTTGTAAAAAAAAAATTCACTAACAATTTCCCACAAAAATTTTTTGATTGAAAAGAAAATGTTTTTTGGCCAAATTGATTTATTCGAATCGGAATTTGTCGAGTGAAAGTGAAAATGTTTTTGGAGAAATTAAAAAAGAATATTTTTTGAAATGAAAAAGTCAGTTTTATTCGGTGAATGTGAAAATTTTATGAGTGATTGTAAAAAATGTTTTCGTTTAAATTAAAAATTCTTTGAGGGAAATAAAAAATTTCAATTAAAATTAAAATTGAGAATTTTGCGATCGTAATTGAACATTTTTTTTTTGTAAGTGAAAGTGAAAATTTTTAGAGTGAAAAGAAAACAATTTTTGTTCAATTTACAGAAATTTTAATTTTTGTTTAAATTGACAATTTTTTCAGAAAAAGAAAAATTTGAATGTGAAATTAAGAGTGAGAATTTTTCCGTTAAAATTTAACGTTTTTTTTAAGTAAAAGTGAGCATTGTTTGAATGAAATTGAACATTTTCGTTGAAATTGAAAATTTTTTATTGGAAGAAAAAATTTTATCGAGAAATTGAAAATGGTCATTTTTTAATTGAGATTCAAAATTTTTTCCAGGTTTTATACAAAGAAATATCGATTCTTCCATTAACCACTGAATAATAATTTAATAAAAATAATTTAATAAATAATAATAATAATAAACAATATTTTTTATTTCGATTCCTACGAATATAATAATTTAAATTATTTATTCATTTAACTTACGTAATATCTTAATTATTTTAAAATATTAAAAAAATTTATTGTTTAATTGTTAATTAAACATTTTTTAAAATTTTTAATTTCAGAATGAGGTGGGTTGCAAGAATTTTCAGAGTATGGTCTATGATTTTTATAACGTGGCTGCTTTTCAAGATAGGAGTCGTCAATTATTTCTTCAGAGTAATTCAAGACATAATAGATATATTTCAAGCTTGATGACAGGAATTCATAATTTTTTCAAATAGTTATTCAAACTAACGATCAGAAAGTTAAACATTGTATTCATTAGAATCAAGTTCTGATTCTAAAAAAAAAAAAGATTACAACAATTTATATCTATTTTATTCTATTCCATGAAATTCAAATTAAAAATTTCACACCGATTAGAAATGAAGCAAATTGTTGAAACGAATATTTTCACATTTGCATTTTATCAATTAAAAACTCATGAAAAAATCTAAAATTAGAAATATTATAGTTTTGTTTTAAGATTTTATAAATAAATAATAATCCAGTTTTTTTATACAAATGCCTTATTTATTCCTAATAAAACTATTGTCTTTTAGTTTATTTTTGCAAACGAAACGATAATTCATCTTTTTCTCTTTATTTCAATTAATTAACATTAATTTTTAAAAATTTTGTATTCATTAGAATATTTAAAAATTTTGATTCAAGAATATTTTAATATTTTTTACTCAAAAATATTTCAATACTTTTACTCAAAAATATTTCAATACTTTTACTCAAAAATGTTTTAATACTTTTACTCAAAAATATTTTAATACTTTTACTCAAAAATATTTCAAAACTTTTACTCAAAAATATTTCAATACTTTTACTCAAAAATGTTTTAATACTTTTACTCAAAAGTATTTTAATACTTTTACTCAAAAATATTTCAATGCTTTTACTCAAAAATGTTTTAACATCTTAATTAAAAAATTTGTTGAATAAAAAATATATTAAAAATTTTATATTCAACAATTTTTTAAATTTTTATTCAAAAATATTTTGAAATATTTAAAATTAAAAAAAAATAGATATCATTTACGATTTTAAAAAAATTAATGTTGACAGTTTAAGAATAATTGTCCAACATAATTTAAAATAAAAAATTCATTCTTTTCAAAAATTGTATAATTAATAATATATTTTGTTTCTAATGTTTAATATAAAAACTACGAAAATAAATTAATATTATTGTTATTAAAAGAATTCATGTATAAGTCTAAAATTTATAAACTACTTCGAAATACTGTTTCTCAGTATAAAATAAAATAAAAATTGAAATATATTTTTATTAAAACTGCGTTAATATTTTTTTCAGAATTATTAAACAATTCTTTTGAACTTTAGTTATTATCTCTTGAAAATTAACTTTCATTGTATTTATTCATGTATAAACAAAGTACTTAATTATCAGTACATGGAAACTGTTCCAGAAACCAGTATTCATTTGTCAAGATGAAGACTTATCTTATGAACATTCAGGTGATAATTTACATACCTGATAGACAAAAGAATTAATAAATTTAAAAAAAAATTCTCAAGAAGTTTTACAAAATTTTAAATCTAATTTTTATTATATTTATTGAGTTTTCAATTAATAATACTGTAAATGACATTAAAAAGCCAATTGTTTCTCTATTATTAAATATTTCGAATTTGAATCAAGTTCTTTTTTTAAATTCACTTTTATTAAGAAACTGTAAAGAAAGAATAAATTGTAAATGGAAAAAAATGAAGAAAAGATAAGAAAGATTTTTTTAAATAAAAAAATTTAGAATAAAAATTAAGAAAAATTTTTTTTTTAAATAAAATAAAAAAATTAAATAAAAAATAAAAATAAATACTGATAAAAAAACTAAAATTAAAAATTATTTTTATGTTACACTCTCGAATCACTTCTTACAGCCTTCGACACATTTTTTATACAAATAAAGTAAGAGCATAATTTTTATTTGTATGATAAAAAGAAACTCTACCGTGAGTTGCATCGTTTTACATTTTTTATTAATTCTCTGACGTGTTTAGTGTATGCAAAAAAAAAATTCTCCGGACTAAACACACCTGACGAACAGAAAACTCGTTTTCTAATTCTAGAAATTGTATATAGTTTTAATTCGCCTTGCGTCTGAGTGTTTTAAAATAATAACATTTGTATTTAAGAAAATTGACGTACAATATTATAAAATCGTTAATAAAATTACATAACTCGTGTGATTAGAATGTTTTATAAATATCTTTCCTAACGTGAGAAAAAAAATAACAGTAGTTAATTTCAAATTGCTATTTTTAAAGTCAAGGAAGGTGCAAATTTAACAAATGTTTCGAAAAAAATAATTCTGGAATTATACAAAAATAAATTAATAAAAAATAGTTCAATATATAAATAAATAAGAAAAAGAAGAAGAAGTAGAAAAGAAAAAGAAGAATAATTTTAAAACCATTTTTAAATTTGCAATTAAAAAAATTTTTTTAAATTAAAATAAAAAAAGGAATGAAATAGTAAAAAAAATTAAAAAAGGAATAAAAAAGTAAAAAGTAAAATGAAATAAAAAATGGAATAAAAAAGTAAAAAAATAAAATAAAAAAAGGAATAAAAAAGTAAAAAGTAAAATGAAATAAAAAATGGAATGAAAAAGTAAAAAAATAAAATAAAAATAGGAATAAAAAGTAAAATGAAATAAAAAATGGAATAAAAAAGTAAAAAAATAAAATAAAAAAAGGAATAAAAAAGTAAAATAAAATAAAAAATAGAATAAAAATAAATAAAAAAAATAAATAATAAAATAGAATTAAATAAAAAAAGGAGTAAAAAAGAAAACAAAGTCAAAAAAGAAAAAGATGTTTTAAAAATAAATCAAAACGTTAATTTTCTAAACAAATCGTCGGAAAAACAATAACGAAAATAATAATTAATTAATAAAATACCGAAAAAAATGGTCAATATTTACAAATTAAAGCAAGAAGAAATATTACAAAAGTAAAAATAAACCTCACATAATCTTATTGATAAAAAATGATATCTAAAAAATTTTGAAGACGAATGATTTTTATAATTACGTTGTAACTTTAGATAATTATTAATTAAGAAATGTCATTGAAACGCAAGGTCATAAAAAAGCGTCATTTTATATTAGCGCGTGTTTAATTTTTTTTTCTTTTTTTTTTTGAAAAAAAAGGATAATAAATATCAATGCTCACGTGAAGCCGGCATGTAGAACAGATGTATTTACCACTTTAAATAATTATTTATTATTGTTTAATAGTGTAAAAATAGTTGCATGAAATTTTAATTATTGTTTTACGTACGAAATCAGAAATTCATATACATAGGATTGGTAATTAAGAAATTGTGCGTCATCAGATGAAAAGTGTCTTCATAAATTTCCGCATTTCCTGATGTGTGAAAATTGTATTGAGATTATGGAAACTATTATATTGTTTTTTTGAAAAAAAAAAACTGTAAACATTTACAAACACTAAAAATAAATTAAATTGAATTAAAAAAAAAAGTTGATTCAATTTGCTATGAGTATAAAAAATCTATAAATTTTAGTATTTATTTTATAATTCGAAGAGTAAAAATAGGATTTTCGAATAATTGTGACCTAAACATGAGGATTTTTAAAAATTAATTTAAAAAAAAAATTCGACCTCCTTTGGAAGAGAGGAACAATTTTTCTTTTATAGAATCATTTTCAAAAAAAATCTGAATTTTCAATCACAAATCAAGTCTCACTCGGGATGAGAATAAATGTAAAATACTGAAAATAAACTGCAATTACGAAAAATAAATATTAATTTCTATAGTAATATAAAGTTTATAAGCTGGAATTTGACCCACTCTAAAAATGCGATAAGAAATGTTTAAAAAAAAAAATCCTCTTTTTGCATCAGACATAAAGAAAGCATTTTCTGTTCTCACATGCCCCGTGCTTCACGTGATGCAGATTATGAATGTTGGAAAAAATTGCAAAATATTGTTGTTTGATGTATGCTTCTCGATTAATGAGACACTTGTTGTCAGACGAATTTAATCTACTATTCAAACATAATAATTTTCATAAACTTTTTGTATGTTATATCATCACCTTTTGATAAGTTAAAAATTTTATTGAATAATCAGGTGTATTTGTGAAAGGAGAAAGATAAGGGTGTATTAATTGAGCGAAAACAGTAAAATGGAAATTTCTTTTCAAACGTATGCAGTTTGTGAAATTAAGGCTTTTTTAATGCTTTCACTTCACTTTTGCTCAAAATGGAATTTTCACTCCACTTTCATTTTTGCAGAAATTTAATTCTCAATTCATTCTTTCTTTTACTAACATTTTATTTTCACTTCATTTTTGCTTTTATTGAAATTTTTTTTTCATTCGAAGTTTATTTTTTACTGAAATTTTATTTTTACTCTACTTTCACTTCACTTTCACTTCACCTTTGCTAAATTTTTATTTACACTAAACTTTCACTCCAATTTCATTTTTACTCAAATTCTATTTTCACTCCAATTTCACTTTTACTCTAATTTTATTTTCACTCCACTTTCACTTCACTTTTACTAAATTTTTATTTAAACACTAAACTTACACTGCAATGTTACATTTACACGAATTTTATTTTCACTCAAATTGCACTTTTACTCGAATTATTTTTTATCCCAACTTTCAATATTATTCAATTTTGTATTTTCACTTCGTTTTTACTTTTACTAAATTTTTATTTACACTTTACTTTCACTCCAATTTTAATTTTACTTAAATTTTATTTTTACTCCCCTTTCACTTCACTTTAAATTTTACTAAATTTTTATTTTCACTTCACTTTCACTAAATTTTAATTTACACTTAACTTTCACACTAAATTTTATTTTCACTCCAAATTCACATTAACAATAAAATTTTAATATAATTAAAAGTGTCGTAAAAATAAAATTTGAGTAAAAGTGAAAGTGAAATGAATGTGGAGTAAAAATAAAATTTAACTAAATGTGAAAGTGGACTGACAATAAAATTTGAATATAATTGAAAGTGGCGTAAAAATAAAATTTGAGTAAAAGTGAAAGTGAAATGAATGTGGAGTGAAAATAAAATGTTGATAAAAGTGAAAGTGGAGTGAAAATAAAATTTGAATAAAAGTAAAAATGGGGTAAAAATAAACTTTTGAGTAAAAGTGAAAGTGAAGTGAAAATAAAAATTGAGTAACAGTAAAAGTGGAGTGAAAATAATAATAGAGTAAAATTCAAAGTGGAGTAAAGGTAAAGTGAAAATAAAAATTGAGTAAAAGTAAAAGTGGAGTGAAGATGGAGTGAATGTAATAAATTAAGTTAAAGTGAAAGTGAAGTGAAGATGAAGTGAACATAAAAATTAAGTAAAAGCCTAATTTTAAATATGTTTAAATGAAGAAAAAAGATCAATTTTTTCATACTGCGATCGCAACACTTAAAAATGTTTTCTATCTGTCTGAAATTTATTTTTATGATTTATTTATAAAAAAAAATTGTTCGAAACATTTGATAAAAAATATAGTAAACATTTCGTTATGTAACCTTAATGATATATTTGCAATTAAAAGATCGTTATAATTTCTAGATTTTTTTGAAAAACATTTTTTTTTAGAATTACAGATAGTGTCTTATGAAATCATAACATCTCAATCGGACTAGACACTGAATGTCTGAGATTATTTTCACCATGTGCATGCGTTTTATTTTATGATTCAAATTACATGTCATTCCGGAAATTCCAAATGATTTTCCACTTTATATTATCAAAATGAAAATAAAATAAATAATAATTAATATATCAATTAATATTTTATATTTTGAAAACATAACCTTGTATGTTATGTAAGGTCGACAATGAAGTATTGCTAATATTATTTGTTATCACTAATTATTACATTACAACAATTTATAAAAAAAAAATCACGAACAATAATAGTAGAAAATAATAAAAATTTTATAAAAATTGTCCTATATACAAAAGTATTTTATTGGGGGTCGATTATGTAATTTCAATTCACTTTCACTTCACATTCACTTCACTTTTACTCAAAACTTATTTACACTCCACTCTTATTAAAAATTTATTTTTTCTTCCCATTCAACTTCATTTTCACTTCACTTTCACTCCAGTTTCATTAAAAATTTATTTTCACTTCAAATTTAACTTCATTTTCACTTCACTTTCACTTCACATTTTCATTTACTCGAAATTCATTTTTACTCAATTTTCACATTACTTTCATTCCTTATTTACTTTCACTTAAAATTAATTTTCACTCCATTTTCACTTCACTTTTTTGTTGATCACTTTAACTTCGTATTGGAAAAATAAAATAGAGAAATAAAATTTGATAGGAGGTGAAAGTTCTCTAAAAGTGGAGTAAAAATAAATTTTAAGTGTAAGTGAAGTGAAAATGGAGTGAAATAAATTAATTAAATAAATTAAATTAATTAATTAATTGAAAGTGAAAGTGTAGTAAAAGTGAAGTCAAATTGGAGTAAGAATAAATTTTTACTGAAAGTGAAAGTGGAGTGAAAGTAAAGTGAAATTAGAGTCAAAATAAATTTTTAGTGAAGGTTTAGTGAAACGAGGATGAAAAATAATGGTTGAGTGAAAACAGAGTGAAAATGAAGTGAAAATTTAGTGAAAACGAAGTGAAAATAGAGTGAAAGTGAAGTTAAAATTGAGTGAAAATAACTTTTGAGTGAAACTGAAGTGAAAATGGAGTGAAAATATTTTTTTTGAGTGAAAGAGGAGTGAAAATGAGATGAAAAAAAAATTTGGAGTTGAAGTGGAGTGAAAGTGAAAGGAAAATGAAGTGAAAATAAATTTTGAGTGAAAGTGGAGTGAAAATGGGATGAAAAAAAATTTGCAAGTGAAAGTGAAGTGAAAATTGAGTGAAAATAAATATTGAGTGAAAGTGAAGTGAAAATGGAGTGGAAATAAAGTGAAAATAAATTTTGAGTTAATTAATTTTTTCGTTTTCTACATCGGCGTTACAAATGTTGCAGCGCGTGCACAATTGCACGAAAAGTTTCAAAATTAATTTTCATTTATAACAATCTTATCAAGTCCAATCCGCAAATCCTTTTGCAAACTTTTCTTATTATTATTCGAGGTGTGCAAATAAAAAAAAGTCTATCTCAAAATTTCGTGTCAATTCGTAAATTCTGACTTCGAATTCGTTATCAACGTGAAAAAATACATGGAATTGTACTAAATGTACTGTTATAAAATTATTTTTTAGTTTTTTTTATTGAAAATCGGGTTTTTTGAGTCGTTTTCTTTTGCTGTTTATCTCAAAAATTTTTATCAAATTTGTCAATTCGAATATTTGACTATTAGCAAATAAATATTTACTTGAATCAAATAAATTGTATTTTAATCAAATAAATTGTTTTTTTTATCAAATAAATTGTATTTTTATCAAATAAATTGTATTTTTATCAAATAAATTTTATTTTTATCAAATAAATTGTATTTTAATGAAATAAATTGTATTTTTATCAAATAAATTGTGCTTTTATCAAATAAATTGTATTTTGATAAAATATTTCAGTATTTGAAACAAATATTATTTAATTAATTCAAATAAAAATTCTTTTATTCAAGTATATATTTTTTTGAAAATACACTGAAAAAAACTTTATTTGATTCAAATAACCGATTATTTGACTATTATCAAATAAATATTTACTTAAATCAAATAATTTTTATTTGAATCAATTAAATAATATTTGCTTTAAATACTGAAATATTTGATTGAAATACAGTTTATTTGATTCAAGTAAATATTTATTTGATAATTGATAATTTTTTTAATTTGATAATTTTTATTTGAATCAATTAAATAATATTTGATTCAAATACAGTTTATTTAATTCAAATAAAAATCATTTGATTTAAGTAAATATTTATTTGATAATTGATAATTTTTTTAATTTGATAATTTTTATTTGAATCAATTAAATAATATTTGCTTCAAATACTGAAATATTTGATTGAAATACAGTTTATTTGATTCAAGTAAATATTTATTTGATAATTAATAATTTTTTTAATTTGATAATTTTTATTTGAATCAATTAAATAATATTTGCTTCAAATACTGAAATATTTGATTCAAATACAGTTTATTTGACTCAAATAAAAATTATTTGATTTAAGTAAATATTTATTTGATAATAGTCCAATAATCGGTTATTTGAATCAAATAATTTTTTTTTCATTGTAGTTAAATAATCAGTTATTTGAATTAAAAAATTATTTTTTTTTAGTGTTATTGGTTGGTAGAATTCTACTAATTCGGATTAAGAGAGTGAATTTAAAGACTATGTTAAAAAATGTTAAAATTGTTATAATTATAGCCATTACAGTTATAATTTATACATTTATACAATTATAGTTATAATTTTAGCCATAGTTTAACATTTATTTAATAAAATAAGAGTGACAATA
This sequence comes from Leptopilina drosophilae, assembly GCA_032873175.1. Lineage (NCBI taxonomy): Eukaryota > Metazoa > Arthropoda > Insecta > Hymenoptera > Figitidae > Leptopilina > Leptopilina drosophilae. Next base: position 5,466,035 of record CM065485.1, on the reverse strand, counting down.
GTCTGACATGAATAAGAACTTATTTTCTTCAAAATCAGTCTTTAAAGCATAGAACCAACAAAATAACTCAACAAAAATACGAAAAATATTCCATAACAATTTATTTCCTTCGAATTTAAAAATCCCTTAATGAGTCGTTGCAGAAAGGTCACTTATACATTAACGTCATTCGAGTGGAAACGAAACCTGTTTTCTCAGGTGGAATATATAAAAATTCTCCAAGCAACGATGCCGCGCCACGCCGGTCCTCGTGTGTACAACAACCCATGCCGGCATCTCACACTTGCATACATCTATACACATATCTCTATACACGAAAATAATAAACGAAAACCGATGGATGCATCGAATTGCCACTCAATGCTGGAAATCACAGTGACGTCATAGAATGTACGATGTATGACGCATGCGTACTGGCATCAGGCGCGAAGGTGGCATATCACTTCAATTTCAATTCACTGGACTGACGAGTTTATTCTTCAAGTTTTGCAGTCGGTAAGGAGTTCATCGGACTAGTTCTCGTATTGAAAGAGTCCGCGAAACATCAAAAACACAATTTCGCTTCGCGCAATTATCTCCGCAGTAATCTATTTTCAATTTTTTTTTTCTTTCTACCAACAAAACAAGTTCCCTCTCAATAGTGACAAAGTGCTTCTTGTTTCCCTAATCTGACATTACATCTAGTGAATAACTATCGATTTCTCTATTGATATTTGGGAATCCCAATCATTTAATCAAAACTGCTAGATAAACAATACAAGTGTTATTATAATTTAAAACAAGACTTTCTCATTTTTTGATGAGAATGTAAAAAACTTTGAGTGATTAAAAAGTTTACTTTCGGATAATTATTTTACCTTTTTTTTAAAAAAAGGAGAAAAATAAAATTTTTTGCAAAAAGAAAATTGAACTTTTGGAAAGAAAAGTCAATGAAGTTGCTATTTATACAAACGTGTGACGTTATAGCGAGAAAAGTGTTTTCTTCCCAATTCAAAGACTTGACAGCTTATCTGCAATCGAATATAACGCAAAGTGAACATTGAAGAATAATCGAAACTATGTTTAATTTATGATGACCTCCGTATTGGATACCATTGAATACCATCGAAACTTTGACAAACTTGGCTCAAGGTAAACTAGCATTTGCTTTTTTTAAACTCACTAAATCGAATCTCCACCGATGCCAGATGTTAAGTTATGTAAATTATATTTTTAAAGTTAAATTCTCCTTCGTTCCGCTGAATCGTTTCCAAACGTATTTTTTTTAAACACAACTTGCAGATTTTTGCAAAATTATCCAAAACACTAGGTTATAAACTTCATGTAAACTTCATGTGTTATAATTTTAATTGAAATTCCACTCCCAAAAAATTATTCTCCAATGAAATATTATTTTACCATTTTTGTTTTCCTGATAAAATTCATTTTTTAGAAAATTAAATGTACAAGAAGAATTTTCGAGGCCGGGAAATAAATAAATATTCTATAACCTACACGTGACACTTGTTTAAAAAAACATGAAGCGCGCTTTAGGCCAGGGGTCAAAGTTCAAATGGTCTTGCAACGCATTTGAGCAATTTCAACTCCTCCTTGAGATTGAAAAGATGGGAATCTTTTTGTTTGAGTCGCAAACGAAAATCAGCACCAATTTTTTTTCATTTAATAATTATGTAATAATTGTTGAATTCTGAGAATTGAGAGATGGGAGCAAAAATTACTTTAATGAAGAAAAATGTATATTTTTATGACGCAAGATTTATTCTCAGATTAGTCCAATGAGTATATATATATATATATATATACTGATTGACAAGAGTAATTAATTTATCATTTAATGAATTCACTTTTTTCTGTATTATTAATCGCTTAACTAAATAATAAATAAACTTCTAGTAATAGTAATAAACTGAGATATTATTGGAGACAGAAAATAAATAAAGCAGTTATTTATTTACTGAATTGAAGTTTGTGACATTTTAAAGAAAAAGTTAAGAAATTCTATAGTTTATCTAGAGTTGGCTAAAATTATCTAAAAGTATCCAAAAGTATATAAAATTATCTAAAAGTATCTAAACTTTTCTAAAATTATTTAAAATTATCTAAAAGTGTCTAAACTTTTCTAAAATTATCTAAACTTTTCTAAAATTATTTAAAATTATCTAAAAGTATCTAAACTTTTCTAAAATTATCTAAAAGTATCTAAACTTTTCTAAAATTATTTAAAATTATCTAAAAGTGTCTAAACTTTTCTAAAATTATCTAAACTTTTCTAAAATTATTTAAAATTATCTAAAAGTATCTAAACTTTTCTAAAATTATTTAAAATTATCTAAAAGTATCTAAACTTTTCTAAAATTATCTAAACTTTTCTAAAATTATTTAAAATTATCTAAAAGTATCTAAACTTTTCTAAAATTATCTAAACTTTTCTAAAATTATTTAAAATTATCTAAAAGTGTCTAAACTTTTCTAAAATTATCTAAACTTTTCTAAAATTATTTAAAATTATCTAAAAGTATCTAAACTTTTCTAAAATTATCTAAAAGTGTCTAAAATTATCTGAAAGTATCTAAACTTTTTTAAAATTATCTAAAAGTATCTAAAATTATCCAAAATATTTAAAATTATCTAAAACTATAAATTAAAAATAGAAATACTAATTAAAATTGTAAAACAAAAATATAAACATTTTTGTTTGAAAAACCTAATAGCAAACTGGTTGTAATTTTTCTCTTCTTGACCGAAAAATACTGGCATTTAAATAAACCCCAATTAATATTAATAAAGATCCGCCAATTTATAAAAAATTAGAAACTCTAGAGAAAAATATTTACAGTCTTGAATTTTATTTGAAAATGGTCTATTCATTTTAAAACAATCAAAAAAAGGAAGAATGTAAATTTAATTATCGTAGGTTAAATTTTACATTTTTGTAAGAATCGAAAAACTATTTTTTCTTATAAAAAAAAAATACTCTAGAGTGTCAAAAAATAATAATTATACTGTACAGATAAAACGTTTTTGAAAACTCAAATTCGAAATTGACAAATTTCGATGATTGACAAATATATTTTTCAGTAAAATAACTGAATCTGAAGTTAGATTTTCAAAATTTTGATAATCCAAAATGGCCGATCCAAAATGGCGGACATTTTTTTAAAAATTGATCAAATTCGCTTGAAACTTGTTACTCGGTGATTTTCGTGGTTAGTTGATTATGAATCTGAAGTTAGATTTTCAAAGCAAAATTTAAAAATTATTTAACTTTTCCTTATAGTTCAATTAATTTAATTTGTTGCAATTATTTCATTTTTCAAAAATAATGAGTTCCTTGTTAAAAATGTTAAATTTAATAACCTTTTTTAATTTTTCCGCTTTTTGAGATAATTAAAGTTTGTTCATAATTGTTAGGATGAGTCTTATAACTTTAAATTATTTTGAAAATAAATTTTCTTCTATTGTCAAAAATTTGTCTGACATTTTTGAATTTTAGAAAATTGATTTTATATTCGCAATTAGCGACACGAAAAATCCCCGAATCATAAGTTTCAAACGAATGCGACTAATTTTTAAAAACTCGTCCGCCATATTGGATCCGCCATTTTGAATTTCGAAAAACTTATAACGAATTCGTAATGCGCGACCTCAAAAACTCCCCAAGATGTCAATTTCAATAACATTTCTTTATTTAATTTTCAAATTTATAATTTTTTTTGTAAATATTTCCATAAACTTTCAAATTTTTATTTTTTTTTATTTTCATTTACTTTTATTTTATTATTGCTGTAATAAAACATTGTCAATTATTTATTGTTAATATAATTTTTTTTACAAAGTAGAATAAATTTGTGGGTGTTGAGTATTTGGAAATCAAAAATATATTAATTTTTGTCAAATAATTTATGAATGTTTGAAGTCGAAAATGGTTTTGATTGAAACTGTTGAGCGTGAAGTGATTAAAATTTATAATATAAAGTGAAAATTTAATTTTAATTAGTTTGTTTTCTGTTTAATAATTATTTCTTGTGCTCGAACAATTTTACTAATGATAATAATAGTAATAATAATAATAATAATAATAATAATAATAATAATAATAATAATAATAATAATAATAATAATATAAAAATAATAATACAAAAAATTATTAATAATAATAATAATAATAATAATTTAAAGTTAGTAGAATGATATTTTCATTCTAAATTCTTAATTCAATAATTAATTATTCAGATTGTACAACAAAAAGTCATATTTTAGTCTACAAAATGTTCATTTTTAATTAAAATTATTAGCATTCACACAGAAAATATTTTCGACGAAATTTATGTTTTACTTTTAACTTTTATTCATTGGACAAATGACTCAGAACGGATATAAATAAACTCCATTCGCCCAAAAAGCTTATATTTAAAAAAAAAAGTTTCAAAATCTGAATATTTAATAAATTCATTATAAATTATAAAACAATCGCTCAGATTTGATATTATTATTATTCTTATTTTTTACCATTATTTATTTTTTTCACATTTTTTCGTCTTAATATTCATTCCAGCCAATTTATTTCCACGATTATCGATTTGCAAATGATTTCCTAATCGATATCAAGAAAAAGATATTCAGTGATAATAAAGCAATATAATGATGCAAGTTTGAATAAAATTTAAATGCGAAAAAGTTGTAAAAAAATGTTCTGATTTCACTTTCATCAAAGAAAAATTCTTTTAATAGAAAAAATTTGTAGAAAATTTAACCAATATCAAAGGTTCTATTTTTTTCAAAAAAAGTATTATTTTTAATGTACCGCAAAGTTGGATTTAGACTCCGCAGTGATCTCTTATCAAAAGAATCTATCGTCGGCATATTTTTGGTGCGATAATTTTTCAGTACATTTGTTTCGTTTTTTTTTTTTTTATAAAAAAATGGCCTCTTCATTTGCAATTAGCATAAACGTCTCATGTGGAAACACATTTTGCACTTTATCTATAATTCAAGACTGTAATAATGACAACTAATGAGGCAGAAAAAAAGACACCAGAAAACAAACTTAGATAACATTAAAATGTTTCCAACAACTGTATAATAGAGCTATTTGAATGACAACAAGCTGTTTTCAAATAAATTATTAAACAGATAAAGTACACTTGATATTTTCAAAAGAAATACTATTTATTTCTAAAAGCTGTCAATCTATTTTCTCTATATTGTTCTCTATATATTACTTTTTATGTAGAAAAAATATTTTTTATAAGCAAATTTTTATATAAAATATTGAACCAAATGTTTGTACTGTACTTTGCAGAGGAATGTTTTCGCGAGATTTTTTTTCAGCATTCGAAATCCTATAATTAGCAAAATTGGACACAAGTGTGCAAGTTGACAGAATAACAGTCAGAATACAAAAAAAACAAGAAAGCAAGTTTTACAGGTTTTAAAAAGTAATGATTGGACATACAAGAGTCGAAATGGAAACCTTTTCTCTTAATCAGAAGCTCGATCCTCAATTAACGTTCTTATGATTTTTTTTTGCTTTTTATAAATTTTTTTCAGTCTTATTTATTCTGATTAAAATAAATGTTCTTCAAATTAAGTATTTAATATTTCTTTATTTTTCTAATAATATTTCTTTAATATTATTATTATTATTATTATTATTATTATTATTATTATTATTATTATTATTATTATTATTATTATTATTATTATTATTATTATTATTATTATTATTATTATTATTATTATTCTTTTCTTAATATTTCTTTAATATTTCTTTATTTGTGAAATAAACTGTCCTTTAATTTATCAAGTAAACAATTTTAAGTTACTCAAAATTTTTGTTTCTTACAATTTTCTCTACAATTTTTTTTACATCATTAAATAATAAATAAATAAATAAATAAAAGTAAATAGAAAAAATAAAAATGAATAAAAACGAATACAAATGAATAAAATGAATAAAAATAAATACATATAAATGTAAATAAATAAAAATAAAAATGAACAGAAATAAATAAAAATGAATAAAAAATAACAAAATAATAATAAAAAAAACAAAAAGAAATAAAAAAATGATTAAAAATAGGTAAAAATCTAAAAATAAATTAAATAATAAATTAAATAATAAATTAAATAATTAAAAAATGTTATCTTTGCAAATAAATGTTTGACTTATTTTAATTAATTTTTTTGTAATATATTTAGATATTTAATTTTCATATATCAATGTAGATAAAAACTTGCGTGCAACTCTTTTTAAAGACAAATTTATTCTGAACAAAAATTAATATTGGAGCATAACGAACTGTGACAAATTTTTTTGTATTTATAACTAAAACAGATTTTATATATAATACATTTTTGAAAGATTTCTAAAATTAAACTATACTTAATTCACTAGCAAATGTCACGCGTGTAACGTGACTTTCCATTAATTATTATTATTATTATTATTATTATTATTATTATTATTATTTCTTATTATACAAATTATAACATTTTTTATTTTCAAACATGAATCTTTTGATAATTTCAGAATCAAACTTGAAAAAATTTCAATTATTAACTAATTTACAAATTAATTATTCTTGTTTATTAATTTAATACAATTTCATAAAAATTAAAATTCTACACAAGAATTTAATTATTTTTAAAAAAAAACTTTCATGAAAAAATTCAATTATTTTTTAAATCTTAGAAAAATATTGCAAAATAATTTAATTATTTTCAAAAATTTAAATAAATATTTTAAAACAAATGACAATTGAATTTTATTTATAAAAAGTAAATTTTTTGTGAAGAATTCAATTATTTTTAATACAAATTTCAATAAAATTTCAGGAATGAATTCATTTTTTGTTAATAATATTTTTCGAGAAAAAATTCAATTATTTTCTAAAATTTTAATAAATCCTTCAAAACAATTCAATTTTTTTAATTCGTTACAAAATATTTCTAAAAGAATTCAATAATTTTGTATAATGTTAATAAATTCTTTTAATCAATTTAATTTTATTTATGAATTGTAAAATTCTTGGGAAAAATTAAATTATTTTTAATGAAATTTTAATAAATTTTCATTGAGAAATTAAAGTTTTTAAAAAATTTTTACTTTTTGCGAGAAATAATAAAAAATCATTTTTTTTATTTTAAACTTTGATTAGTTCTTCGAATAATAAACTAAATTACATTTCTGAATCGTAAAATTCTTATCGAAAATTTAATTATATTCAAAACAATATCACAAAAGAATTTCGTGTACTTTGAAAATTTTTAATACTAGTTTTGAAAATCTAATTATTATTTTATAAATTCTTAATAATAAATTCTTCGAAAAACTTAAATTTTATCTATAAACAGTAAAATTTATGAGACGTTCAATTAATTTTAATACAATTTTTTAAAAAATTAAATTTTTTTAACTACTAATAACAATTTTCGATATAGAAAAAAATATAGAAAAAATTCAATTATTTTCAAGAAATTTAAATGAATTCTTCGAAACAATTCAATTATGGTTATAAATAGTAAAATTTGTTTGAAAAAATTCAAATATTTTCAATAAAATCCTACGAAAGAATTCAATTTTTTTATTAGTTATAAAATTTGACAAAAGAATTCAATTACTTTTAGAAAATGTTAAGAAAAGTCAATAATTGAATGTTTAATTTTTAACAAAGACGATTATTTAAAAAAAACAAAACTGAAAAGAAATTGTTCATGAAATTCAATTATTTTCAAAAAGTTTTAATTAAAATCTTGAATAAAGACACTGCTATTAAATAAAAATTCAAAGAAATGCTTTGAAAAGAATTTTAATTAAAACTGTCAAAAATTTTTTACTAAATTCTTCGCGAGAATTTAATATTTTTCTAAATATTAAAATTCTTCGAAGAAATTCTACTATTATAAAATTTCTGTGATAATATTATTTAGAACAATTCCATTATTTTTAATACATTAATTTCAAAATTGGAAAAAATTCCAAAAAAAATTATAGAAGAATTACAGGCGATAAAAAAAATGTCTACTTTTGATAAACAGGTTAAAAAATTTGTTCAGTAAGTATCCATCAATAAAAATTAAAAATCGCAATTAACTTTCTTTAAACAACTTGATATAGAATTTTTTTGCACAACGTTTATTTTATTTTCGCGCGAATTTCTGTCTAGCTTCATTTCAATGTCATTCCTTTAAGTTCTCATACATAATTAGGTGATTATATTTCTTTTAAATGCAAGTTGCCTATTTGTCTTACAAGGTTTCATTTTAAACGATATGTATATACGTTTTGTTTGTTAAATGTGTTTGTGGATTTGATAGCCTTCACAAAATATTCGTACCACACTTTCATTTGAAGAAAAAAAAAGTAAAAAAAAAAATGTTAAACAAACATCAGATTGTGCCAATGAACTCATCGCTTCTTGTTCACGTAAAAATTATTTTTTTTTCAAAAAGTAAAGAAAATATAAAGAAATGTTTGAAAAGCAATGATGTCAATTGGTTCACCAGATGTACCTTTAAAATCAATAAATAACATCCAATAAGTAATAACAAAAAAAAATAAATTCTAACTGCGTTATAATTTTAATAAGTAATTTAATTATTTGCAATAAATATGTAAGCAAAAATCCGAAGGAATTAGGTTTGAAAAAAAATTGAAAATGGAAATCATGATCTAAATAAGAAAATAATTTATGATTGTAAAATTAACAATCCTTACTATATTTGACATTAAAAAGAAATTTATAAAATTAAAATAAAATAAATTAAATTAATTAAAATAAAATTAATGAAATATGTATAAAAATTAAAATACTTAATAAAAAAAATTTTTTTTAAACATTCTTTCACATTTAAAGACAAATTCTCTAACATTTAAAATAATAACAAAATTTTTTTTAAAATGCTTAATATTTCAATACAAAATATTTTTTTCAATACAAAAAACAAAATTTCCTTTTACAATACTCTAATATTTGAAAATCGATTGTCAATATATTATTTATTGCAAGAAAGATTTTTAGAAAAAAGTTTACAACATTATCTGTTGTTCATTAAAAAATTCTTATCTCAATCGGAAAGAAATTTTTGTTCCAAAAATAGAGAAATATATTATACTCTCATGATTTAAAAAAATTTCTGCGCATTTTTCCAAATGAAGGTCACGTTTAATCTCCACTTTTAAGCAGAACACGCATTTTTTTCACATTTTAATGAAATTGAAGGACTTGAATCATAAAAAATCTTGTAAATATATATACTGGTGAAAGGAAATGACTTAATAAAATATTATACTTGCATAAAAATAATTATAAAATTTCTGATAAGGCGATAAGAAAAATAAAATAAATTGTATTAGCGTTAATTTTTACCAAGCATAAAAGTCAAAAAAAATTAATTAACATTAATTTATGTAAAAACATAAATGAAAAAAAAAAATGAAACAAATAAAATTCATCAACACGATACCAGGAATGATAAAAATTTTCATCTATTTCGTGATAATAGCCTGTTAGTGATAATAATAAATAGTTATAATACTGATAGGAGTAAAAATATTTTTTCTGTAAAATTTTAGTGAAATATTTCTATTTCTCAAAGTAGAAATTTCCCCAGATTTGAAAATTGGTCCAAATTGCAAAAAACGTTGTCAAAAGAATACATTTTTATAAAATCGAGTTACTCAGGAGATTTTAGTGTTTTTCTTTGCAAAATTTGATGTTATTGAAAAAAACAAAATGGCGGTTTCAATATGGCGGACACAAAGTTTAAAAAATAATTGAATTTCAAAAAAAATTGTTACTAGGCATTTTTTTAATATTGCTCCAAAAAAAATATTAGGACACCTATAAATATTTTTCCTTTGTTTTATAGAATTTTTGCAGACAGATCTTTTTTCTGTCATAATTTTTTTCGAAGTATTTTTTTTTCTTTATTTATTGTATTGAAATATTAAGCATTGTACATAAAAATTTGATTTCATTCTAAATGTGAGAGAATTTTTTTATTCTTCTTTCCTTTTTTGAAAATAATTGAATTCTTGCTTAGAATTTTGTCAAACATTTTTGTTTAAAATTGAATTTCTATGAAAAATGTTATTGTTAAATATTAATATTCATTAAATCATTAAACTTTATTAACTTATTCATTAAACATTTAAAAATCTAAAATTTTAGATAATAAAAGTTTTTTGAAAATTTTGTGGAAAAAAGTAAAACTAACGTTAAAAGTTTTATTACCAACATAAAAAGCATTTAAAAATTTACATTAAACAAATTGATTGACCTTTTTTAGAACCTATTTCGAGCAAAAATTAAGAAATTATTTCAAATTTGGTTATAAATTTTTCTTTTACTTGGCAAACTTATTTTTCAATAATTGTTTGAACAATTACAAAAATTTCTACTTGTCGAAACTTTTTGCATCAAAGATAAAAGATTTTATAAAAAAAATTTATTCAATTTCTGTTCATAAAAGATTTTTGTTGTAATTTTACAACTTTTTGCATCATCTCAACTTTTTAATAAATGCATAAAATAACTAAAAGCAAAATTATTGAGAAAATTAATTTGTTGCACATTTTTTTTTTTTTGAGAAAAATCCAAATATTTCAAAAAGGAGGAAATTTATTGAAAATTTCTGCAAACAAATATAGAAATATTAAATTTATATTCCAGAATATTTTACAAATCCGTTAAGTAGTTTGGTCTCTAGGTTTTTCTAAATTTTAAAAAATCGAAATGATTCTAAAGGTAAAAATTTTTAATAATTCAAAAATAGGTTATGATAAAAATCTTTGAAATCTGTAATGATGAGAAATTGATTAGAAGTAATTGTGACAACCGATAATTTTGAAGTAATTCATAATCATTAATTTTTGAAAAATTAAAACTTTTTGGCATTACTGCCCTTTCTTATTGCGTTTTAAAAGTTCTTGTAAAATTTTAGTTCTATTTATTAAACATTAAGTATTTAAAAATTAAAATTATTTTGCATAAACATTGTTAGCATTTTCTGACTTAATTACGAGGAAACAATAAAAGTGTACATCATATATTTATGGATTGTTTGAAGAAAAGTGAAGTACAATTGTTACGTCTTCTGTTTTCTGTAGGTTTTCAGAATGCGCCAGGCCACAACGGAACAACTTTGGAATTTGGACAATGCTTCATTAAAAGTCATCGACTACTCACTAAATAGGTAACTTTTCACAAATTTTCAAAAATGAGAAAAAAATCTGAATTATCGTCATCAGCTGTTTGCTAAATACCCAAAATTCCTCTTTGCAAAAAAAAGAAACCAAAAAAGAAAGAAAGACCATTGCACTGAACACAAAGCATTAATTTTCAATATCACAAAATTTTGGATAACTAAACTTTTTCTAAACTTCTTCTAAACTTCTTCTAAACTTCTTCTAGATTTAATTCAACTTAACTCTTCTTCAACTTAACTTTCACGAAAGTTTTCTTTTCTCCCATTATTTATTTGTAATTAACAGGCAATAAATATACAATTTGTTTTTTAACGAACAACGCACGTCATTTTCTTTGAAAAAATATAAATTAGAAGAGGGAAAACATAAAAGTAAACGATAAATATTACAAATGTGATTCAATTACAATAATAAAGGTGACTGCGATAAAAATTGCTTATCACTTTGTATGGCCGCTTAACCGCTTCGCTTAATTTCGACTTCAGTTTCTTTTCGACAAAAAAGAATCAATTCCAATGCTTTTATTAACTTGGGAAAAATTTTTGGTGCACCACTTGCAAGATCTATTGTCCAGAGGCATTAATTTAATAAGCAATTTTTCTGGTTAACTTCTGGTTAATTTAAACTTTTCCGGTTAACTTCTGGTTAATTTAAACTTTTCTAGTACAGAAGATTTTTCTTGTCTCTGCTTTTTCCATTTTGCATAAGAAAATACTTTCTCAAATTTGTAAAATAAAAATTTTAAAAACCGTTTTAGTAATTTAGTTCTTTAACAATTGTAATTGAGTTTTCAGCTTAAATTTGAATTTAAATGTAATTTGCAGTCGTCATCGTTTTCTTATCAATTATGATACTCTTATCGTTTTATGTCACTTTATAAAATTTAAGACTTTGTTCACCTTGGTTTATATTTACATTTTAAACTTTTTATGTTGTTTATAAATTGTAAAGTTTAAAGAAATTCATCCTTAAATTTTAAAGCCTTATTTTCGTAACACCCAATTTTTAAAAGGAATTCAAGAATTAGGTTACTCAGTGTTATCCTAAAACTAAAAATACGACTCAATTTTTTGCCCCAACTTTAAAAGCTAATCAAATTTTTAACTTTTGTATACAAAATCGTCCCAAACGTGGAAAAGTAAATCATTGAGGAAACCTGAATTATTTTCTTTGCAGAATATCGCAGGAGGGTCAACTCAAAGAAATCATGGCAAGAGTGAAATTCCCCTATGACGAGATCTCTGAATCGTATTCAGAAGCTGAGAATACCAAGTCAAAGACAAATTGCGAAAAACCAAAAATCTGCAAGAACAACTCAATTGATTCTGACACATCGACTAACGATTCGACGAGTGATGATACTGTCGAATCATTCTGTCCACCAACCTATTCGAATAGTTTCGGCGACATAATTGAGCAAATCAAAAAATTGCGATTCATTCGCACGTGCAGTAAGGTTGAAAGGAAATTATCGAATTCAAGGGAGAAGTCAAATTCAACGGAGTCGATGGATAATAATTCAAAAGACGACTCTGAGCTAACAAGCGATGATGCTCTCAACTCGAATTATTGTAAACAATATTATCAAGTAAACATGTACGACGATAAAAAAGATAAAGAGAACGACGAAGAGAGTTTGAATACAGATCTGGATAATCAATCAGATGATGAAGGTGACGACGACGACGACGATGGGAACCTCATTGAGCGAGGACCCGTCAGGCCCCAATTGAATGCAATTCGAAGTAAACCCTACGACACATTGGACTGGCTACTACAATCCGATAACTATCCACCCGATAGACAACAAAGTGAACCATCTGATTATGAGACAAGTATCCAGCAATTATTAACCGACACTGACTATCGAGAGAGACTTGATTCCTGTCTCGACCAATTGTCCGATTCCAATAAAAAATCCCCAGTGTTCAATGAGAATTTGGATCCCAATCAGCGACAAAAGTTTGACAATGTCCAGCAGTCAATGGTGAGCTACTTGGATGATGATCTAAATAACAGAATTTTGGTTTTAAACATTTAGTGGATTTTTGAATTAGGTTTTGAACATTTCGTGAATTTTTGAATTAGATTTTAAACATTTCGTGAATTTTTGAATTAGAAACATGTGACCTAGGTCCTCTGGTTTAACAAGTAAAAACAGTTGTGGAACAACAGTTTTTCGTTCATTCATGACACTAATTTCAAATTCGAGATTCCGCAACTGTATTTTACTTGTTCGGTAAAGAAAACTTTAACAAAGATTTTAATTGCTTAAAGAGTTTAATTAATCATTATAGACTTACTCATGGACGAAAATTTTTGTTTATTGAAGTATTTAATTAATCATAGACGTACTCATGGACGAAAATTTTAATTGATTGAAGAGTTTAATTAATTTTTATAGACGTACTCATCGGCGAAGACTCCTCCGGCAATTTTCGTGAATAATCCAGAGGGAACCTCTCTTTTGGACATTTTGGCTCGAGGTGGATTTCAAGCAGCTCAAGTCTTCTCCGATTGTGGAACGACAAATGGTTCATCTCCTGGAATGAATTCGGAAGCTTGGCCTGATTCGCCTGCTAGTAGTTATAATGTTATTTCCTCGAGACCAAATAGTCGTGCTTCGAGTAGAGCACAATCGCCAGGTTCTGCTGTGATGCCCATTAATATTGCGAGCAGTCCTGCTGGTTCGTCTCAGGTACAATGTTCATTTTCTTCAAAACGATTATTTTTTTTTTAACACGGAAAAAAACCTTTAACTGGAACAGCTATAACTTTTGCTAAAATAGCGAAAGTATTCGTTGAAATAGCGAAAGAATTCGTTGCAATAACTAAAAATGTGTCGCTAATGTAGTTAAATTTGTAATTGTTCCAGGTGAAGATATTTTTTTCGTGAATCCCTATAATATTTAAAATTCTAAATACATTAAATTCGCTAGATACAGTTCCAGACTTAGCACACGGTGATTAATTTTGGAAAAGTAGCAAAAAGAAGTTTTCAAACTAACAAAAAGTAGTTAAAAAGTAACCATCGAAAAATTAAACGTGACGACCAGGAAAATTGACACACATCACAAAAGACAAAACAGACAAAAATTTCATTTCACCTTTTATTTTTCTAACTTTTACCCAATTTTTATAAAAAAAATATTTACTTCTTTCTCATCCTATTAGTAAATTGAATTCCTGCAACGAATTTTGTTCATCATGAAAGAATTTCAATATTTAAGAAAATAATTTAATTCTAGCGAAGAATTTTAGAAAATTTTTTTAAATAATTGTTTTCCTTCGACTAATTTCATGCAAATTTGAATTTAAATAAATGGATTTCTGAGAAACTTTTATCATTCAGGAAAAAATTTAATTCTCACGAAGATGTTTAGAAAACATTTTATAAAAATGAAATCAGTTTAAAAATTTTTTAAAAATAGTAGATATTGAAAATTACTAAATTGCGAAAAGGTTTTAAAAATCATTCAATTTTACAAAGAATATTATTTAAATTCTTTGACAATAATTTAATACCTGTGTTATTGATTAAAATTATTTTTTAATTAATTGAATTTCTAAAGAAGCATTTTATGATTTATGAAAGTAATTGAATTTCTGAGAAAAAATTTACTATTTATGAAAATAATTGAATTTACATGAAAAAATGTATTACATTTAAAAATTAATTGAATTTTTGTAATAAACTTTGTTAATTATGAAAAAAAATTTTCAGGAATAATTATGTTATTTGTATAAACAATTTAATTCTGCAAAAGAAATGAAATAAATTTTTTTAAATAATTAATTTTTCTAAAAAGTATTTTATTATTTTAAAAAATAATTAAATTCTTGCGAACAATTTTATTAGAATTTCATTGAATACTTGAATTTTTAAGAAGAAATTTATTGCTTTTAAAGTTTTAAACATAATTGATTAATCAAAATAATTGATTTTTAAAAAGGATTTTATTAAAATGTCTCAAAATAATTAAATTTTCGTGGAATAATTATGTTATTTATCGACATACATTCTTTTGAAGAAATATTTATGTAAACAATTGGATTCTTTGGAAGAATTTTTTTTAAATCCAAAAGAAGAATTGAATTATTTTAAAAATTAATTTTATTAAAATTCTTTTTATAAAAAACGATTGCTTTTGAACGAATTTTAATAAAATATTTGAAAACAATGTAATTCCTGTGAAAAATTCCAATATGTTTGTAAATAATTGAATTCTGTCAAAGAATTAAAAAAAAGACATTTTTTTAAATAACTTATTGAAAAATATTGAATTTCCAAGAATAAATGTATTAAATTTAAAAATAATTGAATTTTAGAGATGAATATTGTTATTTATAAAAATAATTGAATTTTTCAAAAAAATTTATTAAAATGTCTTTAAATAATTGAATTTTTCTAAAAAATTGAAAAAATTATTTTAAAAATTAATTTTTTCGAAGACTTGAAATTAAATTTTTAAAAATAATCACATTTTTTAGCAGTTTCTGTAAAATTTGTTTTAAAAAATAATTGAAATCCTGCGCTGAAATTTTTTTATTAACGAAAATCATTGAATGATTGCAAAAAAATTATTAAAATTTTCCAAAATAATTGAATTCGTGAGAAGAAATTTATTATTTATGAAAATAATTGAATTATTGCAAAAAATATTTTAATATTGCAAAAGAAATGAATTTCTATGAAAAATATCTTTAAATATAATTGGAAATTTGAATGTAAGAATTTTGCTGAAAATTGTTATAAATATTAAATTTTTTTCATAAGTATAAAAAATATTTAAAAAATTTTTTTTTTAAATAATTGAATTTTTGTGAAAATAATTGAATTCTTGCTGAGGATTGTATCAAAAAATTTTATTTGAATTATTGTGAATAATTGTATAAAAATTTTGTAAAAAAAATTTATTTTTACGAAATTTTGTTAAAAATGCCATTCTAAATTAATTGAATTCTTGTGAAAATTTTATTATTTTTGAAAATAATTCATTTTTGGATGAATTTTATCAATTTTTTTTAAATAATTGAATTCTTTTGCAAAATTTTATGAAAATAGTAAATATTGAAAAATAATTGTCTTGTTTTGTAGAATTTGATTATCATTTTTGAGAATAGTTTTTTGTTTTCTAGTATTAAGAAATTTTAAGTAGTGGGAATTTAAAAGAAACAAGTAGTAGCTCCTAGTGGCTAAAATCTAAAAAAAGTACCCAAACAGTAGCATAATGTAAAATAGTAGTAAATAGTAGATTTTAGTGAACGAGTACGAAACCTGCAATTTTAAATTTATCTACTAGGGATCCTTAATTTTACCCTAAATTTTTAACAACTAAAATTAAAACATATAATACAGTTTTATTTTTTAAGTTTTCAAGCTAAATAAAAGAATACTTTTTTCAATTATTTAAATATATTCCTAAAAAGAACTTTAACTTAATTCAAGCCTTGTAAGTATAAATGTAAAATAAAAAAACTCATATTATGTTAAACATATAATTAAAACAACTCGACGGGAAAATTTTATCAAAGCAGAAGTTGTAAAACATGTAAAGGCAAAAACTGATATGTACATAAAGATACAGAGAATAGCAATCAACTATAATTCTACAATTTTCAAAAAGGGGAAGCCCTCGCTCGATTTTCCCCAAAGAACACTTATATAGCTATTAAAGTGAAAAACTAAAAATTTTTCCATTTGAAACATTTGGCACCTGGCAAAATGAAACGAAATTCTAAAATATCCCCAAGGCATATTTTTTTAACTGAAAAAATATTAAATATAATGCTTCTGTTTGTTTTTAAAACGGTTTGTGGACTCTCCTCGTGTTTTTCCTTATTTGTATTTATTTTCACTCTTGTCATATTCTTTACTTTTGTGGTAGTTTTACAAGTAAGCTAATACTTCAATACCTCGGTAAAACAATTGTTAAATAACTGCAATTAAAATCGTTATATTTATTTAAAAATAAAACTTTGCACTGTTTAGACAAAGAAGAACTTGGAAGTTGTGATTAAAGAAGTAGATAAATTTTACAATGACAATTTGGATAAAAAAAATTTTCTGTTTCTAATTACAGATTTCTTTGAGTTTTCGATCACCTCACGGTTTTTCATCGTCGTCATCCTCCAATCAGTCCTATTGCGAAACGCCGAGTCCTGCGAATTATCATTCACCACTGGACAGTAGATCTGAAGATCAGCTCGAC
This sequence comes from Leptopilina drosophilae, assembly GCA_032873175.1. NCBI lineage: Eukaryota > Metazoa > Arthropoda > Insecta > Hymenoptera > Figitidae > Leptopilina > Leptopilina drosophilae. The sequence continues at coordinate 5,448,611 of CM065485.1, read as the reverse complement.
GAGAGATTTAACAGATTTGTCTCCTGGCAGGAGAGTAATGAATCTTCGGGAACAATTGTCAATACAGCGGAATTAATCGACGCGATAGACAGTAATGAATTGCAACTAGTCGAGGAAGTTGTTCTCAAGGAATTAAGCAGAAAAGGTTGTAATTTGGAAGAAATGCAGGTCGTTCCTAATTCACAGCTTGGGTTTAGAAAATTCGAGTCTCATGGTTCTGGGCAAAGTCCAAGGGATAAGGAATCACGATCTTCGTTGGATTCCGATCATAGAGTGACAAATGATGTGAAAAATGAGAGAACGGACATGAACTTCTTCAGTGACTCATTGAACTTTGGTAGCACGGGCAGTATCATCAATGAAGCACAACAGAGTTTAGTGTATCCGAAAAGTGGCGATGGTTTTGATCTCGTTTATTCGGAAAATCAGTCGCCTGTCGGTAGTTACAGGGAGAAAATGTCGCCAGCTAGCAATTATGTGGGAAATTCGTCACCGAACAATAGGTACATTGACAAGTCCTCGCCAGTGAGTTTGGAAATTGACGCAACTATTGAAAACATAATTGCCAATTATTCCAAAACGAATAATGGAGAAAGCACAAATGACACTATGAACTTTGATATGCATTTGTTTGAATGTGCCAAGAGCACCTGTCCTACGTACAATGTTCCAACCGTCCAAAATCATCAACATAATCTCGTTTCACAGTCACCATCCACTTCTACGTTCAACGAGTTCCAAGTGCCTGAAGTTTTACGAAGGTAGGATTTTTTTGGTTCGAATTTTCGCAGTTCAGAAAGCCAACCTGTTTAAACAAACGAAAAACTGAAACATTAATCCATTAACACCAATACGGATTAGAAGTTAATGATTAAATCCTTAATAATCCCTAACCAAACTGATTTTAATCATTAACTTTTTAATTCAACTTTGTGGAATTAGTCCTAGTAACAAAATCGAAGAAAAAGTTACATAGATGGAAAAAGACTAAAAAGTTGTATAACAACTTTAGAGGTTGAGAAAACAACCTCTAAAGGACCCCACAGGATTTACGTTAATTTTAGGCTTTTAGCTCTCAGTTAATTTTTCTGTAACTTTGGGCTTTTACAGTTCCTGCTGTTCTAAAGAACTTTGAAGTCCAAAGTTACAAAAGAAATCTATTGAAAAAATTAATCAACATTAATTAATAAGCCAAAATTAATGTACATTCTGCGCGGTCCTTTGGTCTAATATTTTAGATGTTACCCAAATGTTACGCTGGTTAAAAAATAATATTTAACGCAGACATTCGAGACGTCATGTGGCGCCTTGGTCTTCGCTGAATCTTCCTTCGACGAAAGCGTGCGATAAATTAATTGAGGAATTGAACCCCAAGGATGTGGAAAGGGCCATGGCCAGTCTATTAAAGAAAACGTCAGAGGAATTGGCGAAACCTGATAAAGACGGCGACACGTGAGTTAATTTGTCACTAAAATTTATCGCTGCAAAAATTCTTCCACATTTAATCACTAAATGACTTTAATCACTAAATGATTTATAGAGAACAAGAGGAACTTATTTGAAAAAAAGACTTTAATGTTAGGTTCTCAATGGTGATCTTTTCTATCACTTTTCTCTTTGAATATATTGTTTAATAAATGGAGCTGAAATTTTGTACGAAAGTCTAAAGATTTATTTACTATAAAGACTTTAATGTTAGGTTCTCAATAGTGATTTTTTCTACCACTTTTCTCTTTGAATATTATTTAATAAATTGAGCTGAAATTTTGCACGAAAGTCCAAAGATTTATTTACTATGAAGTCTAAAGACTTATTTACAATAAAGTCTAAAGATTTATTTACTATAAAGTCTAGAGACTTATTTACAATAAAGTCTAAAGATTTACTTACTATAAAGTCTAAAGATTTATTTACTATAAAGTCTAAAGACTTATTTACAATAAAGTCTAAAGATTCATTTAGAATTCATTTACTAATGGAAGAAACTAAAATTTTCCAAATATTTTTGTTTGTCATTAAAATTAAAGGGAGTTTTTATCTAATGTTGAGCAGGATGCTGATGTGCCTGGCAGGCAATCCAGATGAACTAATGAAAAAGAAAGCTTATTTGCTACCATTGGTGGAGAGGCTAAGCACCGTTCAAAGCGCATTATCTGTGATGAACAATCGTGGGGAGGATGCTTTATACTTGATGGCAATAAATTGCCCACAAATGGCGTATGTTACGGGTTACTTGGCAGCGACAATGCTTCAAAAGGGAATTCACGTTGGACAGAAATTATATCAACCTGGAGTAAGCATATATTATGATAATCGAAAATTTTTCCAACTTCATGTATGACCTTTCGACCCTTTACATTTTTGTTCCACCAAAACCCTGACCTTTTGGCCTTTTTAATTTTTTGACTAAACTCTACTTTAGCGAATATTCTAAAAACCTATTTTTGAAGTTTGAATCTAAATTTGGATCTAAATTTGAATCTAAATTTGAATCTATATTTGAATCTAAAGGTGAATCTATATTTGAATCTATATTTGAATCTATATTTGAATCTAAATTTGAATCTAAAGATGAATCTAAATTTGCAACTAAATTAAAAGATTAAAACTAAACTATTATTTAAAGTGTCTAGTGGTTGACAAAGTAATAAATACTCTGCGAAGTTGAATGTTGTAAAAGGTATAAATTTTTCGATAAAGGCACTTAATGATGTATCAATGTCTCCTAATCTTTTGCCTTAAATTCTATGAATATTAAAAGACAATAGCAATAAGTTATCTTTTGAGAATAATGAAGTGTTCTTTGTCTCAGTTTGTTTCTCAGTTTACGACGAAATGGTCATGAGAAGAATTCAATTTTTCAACGTACTGATTAAACCGTTCTAGTTAAAATTCCCCTAATCTTTTGTTTACAATTTGTCATTTATCATCATTAATGATAAATGTAGCATTTTTAACCTTTTATCTGATTGTTCAGGGTGAAACATTGATTCACGTTGTTGCGGCGAAAGGTGATTCGCATGAAGCTGTCCTCGCTGAACTGCTTTCGCTTAAAACAATTCGAGGAAATGCCGTTTTTAATGTCTTGGCTCGAAACTACGAAGGTAATTTTTAGTTTAAAATTTTTTTTTTTTAATTTTAAGTTTTTAAATGAACTTTGAAAAATTTTAAACGTTTGTTAAAAGAAAAAAGAGCTAATACTTGCAAAAAGAAAAAATATTTCTAATTTGTAGATAAATTAATATCTATATGAGGCATTATATAATCTAGACTTTTTAGAGATACTAAAAATATTACATAGACCCCAAATTTTGAAAATTTAGTTTTTACTTTCATTAACGAAGTGAGAAATTGTTATTAAACTCTAATGTAATTATAATTTTATTAGGAAAAACGGCTCTTCACTTGGCAGTGGAGTCTCATGACCCTATAGGTAGAGGCGTAAATTCAATTTCAACAGTGCGATTGCTTTTGAAAAATGGAGCAGATCTTTTGATTAAAGAAGCAGTCCGAGGAGATGCCGCCTTGCACTCTGCAGTATTTTCAAGTTGCGATCCCATTCTAATTAAGGTGAGTTTAATTAGAATTAATCCAATATCTAGATAATGCAATTTTAAACCTCTTCTTTATTCTTTATTTTTTTACTCTTCTTTATTCTTTATTTTTTTACTCTTCTCTATTCTTTATTTTTTACTCCTCTTTATTCTTTATTTTTTGTACTCTTCTTAATTAATTTTATTTTTTACTAATACTTGAAAAGTTGTCCTAATAAATGTTTTAGAAAGTCAATTTAAGTTCTATTCAAAATTCGATGATAATTATACAGACTTCACACTCGATAATTAATTTTAAAAAAGTAGCATTCATTCCATTCTATATTTTATTTTCCTGACTTTTTCCCAATTTTCATAAAAAATGTTTACTTTTTTCTTGTCCTGATAGTAAATTAAATTTCTGCAACGAATTTTATTATTCATGAAAGAATTTAATTCCTACGAAGAATTTTAGAAAAATTTGTAAATAATTGTTTTTTTTTCGTCTAATTTTATACAGATTCTAATTTAAATAATTGAATTCCTAACAAATTTTTAATATTTATGAAAAAAATTATAATTCTCACGAAGATTTTTACAAAAATTTGTTTAAACAATTGTAATCTTTTAGAAACTTCTTGAAAATAGTGGAATATTGAAAATCATTAAATTGCGAAAAGTTTTTAAAAATAATTACATTTTACAAAGAATTCAATTAAAATTTCAATAAAAATTAAAATACTTTTATCTTTGCCAAAAAATTTATAAAAATCTGTAAATAATTCATTCGCTTCAAGTAATTTTATAAAAATTTTAATTGAAATAATTGAATTCTTGAGAAATTTTTATTTCAAAAATAAAAATAATTGAATTTTCGATAATAATTTTTTTTAATTATTAACGTAATTAATTTCTATCGTAGAATAATTTATAAATTCTTGAAAAGGATTTTAGTTAAATCTAAATAAATAATTGGATTTTTTAAAAAAATTGAATTAAAATTGCGGTTAAAATAATTAATTTTTTTCAAATAACTGCATAAAAATTGTTGAAAATTATTGAATATCTATGAAATATTGCAATATTTTTGTAAATAATTGAATTCTTAATAAAAATTTTTTAAACAAAACATTTGTTTAAATAATTTATTCTTTTGAGAAATTAAAAATTAAATTTTTATGAATAGTAATACAATTTTTTAGCAATTCTTGTGAAATGTTATTAAAAATAATTAAAATTCTGCGATGAATTTTATTATTTATGAAAGTAATCGATGACAATTTAAATAATAATTTTAAATTTAATAATAATTTTATATTTAATAATAATTTTCAAAAAATGTTATTAAATTTTTCAAAAATAATTGAATTCCTGGGAAATTATTATAATTTATAGAATTAATTGAATTCAGTTTGAAAATTTTATTAAAAACAGTAAATATTGAAAATCATTGTATTGCGAAAAGTTTTAAAAAATAATTCAATTTTACAAAGAATTTTATTAAAATTTTTTTGAATAATTAAATGTTTGTGTTGCATTTTATTACTTTTTTGAAAATAATTAAATTCCTGTGAAATATTCCAATATTTTTGTAAATAATTGAATTCTTTCACAAAATTTTAAAAGAAACATTTGTTTAAATAATTTATTTATTCAGGAAACAGAAATTATTTTTTTTTAACAAAAATTACATTTTCTGAGTAATTTTTTGTAAAATTAAATTAAAAATAATTGAAATCCCTCGATAAATTTTACTATTTACGAAAATAATTGAATAGTTGCAAAGAATTTTAATAAAATTTTCAAAAATTATTGATGAATTCCTGACAAAAATTTTATTATTTACGAAAATAATTGAATTATTACAAAAAATTTTACTAAAATGTTTTTAAAAAAATATAATTTCTTCAACAAATTTTATTTTTGAAACTAATTGAATTCTTCAATAATATTTATAAAAATTGTTTTAAATAATTAATTTTTTAAAGATATAATAAATATTATAAAAATGTTTGTTTTAAATCATTGAATTCTTGTCAAAAACCTAATTTGTGAAAAAATTTGAATTTTTCGATTAATCGAAAATTAATAATTAATTTCAAATAGTATTAAAAATAATTGAAATTCTTCATAGAGTTTTATTATTTACGAAAATAATTGAATTCTTGATGAGAATTGAATAAAAATTTTTTTTAACTAAAAATTTTCATGAAAAATATTATTATTAGTGAAGGTATTCGAATTATTGTGAATAATTGTATAAAATTTTCGTTAAATAATTTATCTTTACGAAATTTTGTTAATCTTTTCGTTTTTTTTCAATTTTCTGTTAATTAGGCATTGTTGGAAAGAAATAGCCATAAAGATAATTTATACATGGGAAACTACAGTGAAAATTCATCAATGCTCATGTCGACAATGTGCAATGGAGTTAAATTGGAGAGAAATATAGAAGTCTGTAAACTCTTTTTGGAAAATGGTGGAAAGCCAACGATTTCAAATGGACACGCTCCTATGGAATATTTACCCCCGGATAGAAAAAATTCTATTAAACCTGTATTTCACTGTCGAAGTAAAATACACTAGAAATGTCAAGATCTCAATAAGGAAAACAAAAGAAAAAAATTTTTTTTTTAATTAAGGTTGTGAATGTTTTTTTATACGCATATTATGTATACTGCACTTGGCTCGAATAATATTTCTACTTCTATTTAAACTTATTTTTTTAATGATCAAACGACGGCCGCTAGTATATAATATATATGATGTTCATTAATTTAAACGTTTTTTCGTTTTACGTTGTTTTTCTGCTGCTTTTATAAAAATATGTTTATTAACTGTACAAAGCATTCAATGAAAAAAGTAAAGAATTTTTGTAATTAATTTTAATGGATTTTGTTAATTTTAATTATTATTAAGTTTATAATATTGATCACCATTATACTTTATTGATTATTCTCTTATTAATTAGTAATAAATTGATAATTTTTTCTAATAAATAATTAATAGTTTAATTGTTAATTTTCGAAAAGATTGATTTTGGTATATCACTCATTTTGTGAATTAAGAATTTTTTTGTTTTCTTTATCTAAAATTACTTTAAATTACTGACATCTTTGTACATGTAAATAATTTTTTTTAAAAGTATTTTAAAACTTTATTATTTAATTTATCATTTATGGTAGTGTAAGTTTATCATTAATAAAACCACCAAATGTTGTTTTCTAAATAACTCAAAATTATAATACGATTTTCTAAAATATTAATCGTAGTTTTTTTTCAACGAATAATTTTTTATATACTTTGAAAAAAGTTAAGACAATTTTTTATCTTACAGTTGACATGTTATGTTAATTTCTACGAAAACAAATTTTCTCTCCAATAATTTATTTCGACACTGATCAATTTTTCTGATTCGAAATGAATTTGATCTTTTAATGATAAAAATAAAATAACATAAACTATTTTAAAAATTTTCGTTTGAAGTATACTGTTATAATTTTAAAAGAAATTAAATTTAATCAATTTTCAGGATATATTTCAAAACAAAAAGAAGGAATTAAGTAATATTTTTATTAAGTGTTAATTAGATTATCTAGTTATGTAAATAAATTTAATTAAACACAAGAATGAAAAAATAAAAAAATATTTCATTACTACTTATAAACTTCTTTTCAAATATAAATGAATTTAAGAAATTTAATATATTTCATTGTTAATATTTGAATTTTAAATTAATTTTTAAATCAATTTTTAAATCGAATTTTAAATTTATTTAAATGTAAAATTAATTTTTAAATCAGTTTTAAAATTGAATTTTGAATTTAATTAATTTAAAATTAATTTTTAAAAATAATTTTTAGAAAATAATTAAGCATGCGGATTAAATAACTCGACCAATGCTTTGAGTTATTTAATCCGGATTCGCGATATTGAAACAAGTTGTACATATAGAAAATCTTTGAATATGGCTTTAAAATACCAGTCAATTATTAAGCTATAATTAAACAAAAAATATGATTTTGTTATTTTTACCTACTTTATGAAACTGCATTTTAAATATTCTGTATTATAATTTTAGTTATTCAACGGACTTTAACTATAAATATATAATTATTTTTTTCACATGAATTTAACATTAGATAAACTCTTAAGTCAACTATAAAATCACATTTGTGCATAATATTATCATTTCACAAATGTTAAATTGTAATAGCGCCCCCATAATTTTCTGTTCTATTTTCATTAAAATAAAAAATCATGTTTCGAAACACAATGTACAGAATAAAAAATACTGTAAACACATCACAATGTATATACGAAATAAAATGTCTTTTTACAAAAACTTTATAATTTTTTTTAAAACATCTTAAAAAGCAAATTTTTTTTCTCGTAAATAAAAATCCTTTCATTTATTAAAAGTTAATTTAATTATTTCTAATTTTCTAAATTTGAAACAAATTTTAAAAGTTAGAACAAGTTTAAAACGTCTCTAAAGTTTGAACTAGTTTCAAACAAATTTTCTAAGCTTTGAACAAATTTTAAAAGTTTCAACGAGTTTAGCAAGTTTTAAACAAGTTTTCCAAGTTTTAAACCAATTTTAAATATTTAAACAAAGTTAACAAATTTGCAAACTTTAAACTAATTTTTAACAAGTTCAATCAGTTTTAAACGAATTTTCCAAGTTTTTAACAAACTTTCAAAGTTTAAGCTATTTTTCACACAAGTTTTCCAAGGTTTAAACAAATTTTAAAAGTTTAACAAGTTTCAAACAAGTTTACCAAGTTTTAAAAAGTCTTCTAAGTTTGAACTACTTTTAAACAAATTTAAAAAATCTTTAAACTTTAAATTAGTTTAAAATTAATTTAAAAAGTCTTTAAAGTTTTAATTATTTTTAAACTAATTTAAAAAGTCTTTAAAGTTTTAATTATTTTTAAACTAATTTAAAAAGTCTTTAAAGTTTTAATTAGTTTCAAACAAGTTTTTCCATACTTTGAAAAAAATTTAAAAAGTTTAAACTCGTTTAACAAAGTTCTTAAAGTTTAAAAAAGTTTCAAAATTTAAGTTATTTTTAAACATATTTTCCAAGTTTCAATTAAATTTTTAAAGTTTAACAAGTTCTATCTAGTTTTCCAAATTTTAAAGAAGTTGAAACAAAATTATAAATTTTAACATATTTTGAACTAATTTTCAAGTTTTTAATAAAGTTTCAAAGTTTATAGCAAGTTTAAAAAGTCTTTAAAGTAGAAGCTAGTTTTAAACAAGTTTTAGAAGTTTATTAAGGTTAACAAATTTAAACAAGTTTTCCAAGTTTAAAAAAGTTGAAACAAAATTCAAAATTTTAAAAACAATTTAAACCACATTTCCTTATTTTAATCAAATATTTAAATTTTAATAATTTTAAACAAGTATTTCAAAGTCTTAAACTAGTTTTTCAAGTTTTAAATAAGTTTTAACAATATTAAACAAGTATTTCAAAGTTTTAAACTATTTTTTGAAGTTTTAAAAAAGTTTTAACCATTTTATAACAATTTTAAACAAATATTTCAAAGTCTTAAACTATTTTTTTTAAGTTTTAAACAAATATTTCAAAGTTTTAAACTATTTTTTCAAGTTTTAAATAAGTTTTAACAATTTTAAACAAGCATTTCAAAGTCTTAAACTAGTTTTTCAAGTTTTAAAGAAGTTTTAACAATTTTTTAACAATTTTAAACAAATATTTCAAAGTCTTAAACTATTTTTTTAAGTTTTAAACAAGTATTTCAAAGTTTTAAACTATTTTTTCAAGTTTTAAATAAGTTTTAACAATTTTAAACAAGCATTTCAAAGTCTTAAACTATTTTTTCAAGTTTTAAACAAGTTTTAACAATTTTTAACAATTTTAAACAAGTATTTCAAAGTCTTAAACTAGTTTTTCAAGTTTTAAATAAGTTTTAACAATATTAAACAAGTATTTCAAAGTTTTAAACTATTTTTTGAAGTTTTATAAAAGTTTTAACCATTTTATAACAATTTTAAACAAATATTTCAAAGTTTTAAACTGTTTTTTTTAAGTTTTAAACAAATATTTCAAAGTTTTAAATAAGTTTTAACAATTTTAAACAATCATTTCAAAGTCTTAAACTAGTTTTTCAAGTTTTAAAGAAGTTTTAACAATTTTTTAACAATTTTAAACAAATATTTCAAAGTCTTAAACTATTTTTTTAAGTTTTAAACAAGTATTTCAAAGTTTTAAACTATTTTTTCAAGTTTTAAATAAGTTTTAACAATTTTAAACAAGCATTTCAAAGTCTTAAACTAGTTTTTCATATTTTAAAGAAGTTTTAACAATTTTTAACAATTTTAAACAAGTATTTTAAAGTCTTAAACTATTTTTTCAAGTTTTAAACAAATTTTTAAACGTTGAACAAGTTTTAAACCAATTTTACAAGTTTTTAACAAATTGTAAAACGTATTTTCAAAATTAATCAAGTTTTAAACAAGTTTACTAAATTTTTTTCCATAATATTCACCATCAACGACAACAATACTAGTTATTTTGTAATAATTTCAAAAAAGTGGCTTCTATTTAATTCATCAAATAAATCTTCGTTCCGAGCAATTTAATTGATCAGTGCGTTGACTAGAGTTGAAATTTGACTGTAATAAAAAGATCACTCGACACGTCACTCTCCATAAAATGTGGCTTGAAAGGACTGTCCATCACAATTTCAAGTAGAACCAATTTGGTAGACATCGAAACATTTATCCTTTATCCACAAACAGTTAACAATATCCTCTCTCCCTCTCTCTCTTTCGAGAAGAATCACTTCAGTGCTTTTGATAGAAAATCAACAAAGAGATAAATAAAAGTTTCAATTTAATTCGATTTCTCTTAAAATTGAATTTGTGCTGAAAAGTGAATAAAAACCGTATACGCGAACGACTGAAAGTTCAAAAAAAAAGTGAAAGAGAGAGAGAAACTTTTCTACAAAATAAGAAGGAGGAAAATGTTTTTCATTGAACAATGTAGTACAAAACTCATTTCTCCAGCTGGCGAAATGATCGGAGTGTCAAAGTTTTGTGTAAACTCGTTAAGGGAACTTTCTTCAAGAACCTAAGCAAATAAACTAACAAACTTTAATAAAGTCTTTCAGTTTTAGTTTAGACGTTAAAAAAAAGGTTGCTTCTGTGTTTGAGACAGTTGGAAAAAATTGATACTTTTCCCTCTGAAAAGTTAATTTTCAATAGAGAAAATTAATTAGTAATGTAAATATTTTCTCGGGTAAAATTAATTAACATATTAATTTTTTAAACTTCGACTGGTTTTAAATTATTTTATGAATTGTGTGCTTTATGGTTGTTCAATAAATTTCGACGAGGAAGAGGAAATAAGTTTTCATTTCTTCAAGCGGTAAATTGAGGAAACTATGTGTTCATGAATATTTGTCAAATAGAGAATTACGAATTGCAAAAGATTAAAATAAGGAAAAGACGAATGTCTAGGAAACCCAGTTCTTCTATTTTCATGGATCTTATCCTCATCATCGACCGAATTTATTAGCAACCAATGCAAAGTTTAGAATTAAACTTGAATTACAGTCAAAATTTATTTTTACCCCAATCTTACTTCTCTTTTAATCAAAATTTATTTTTACCCCAATTTTGCTTCTCTTTTAATCAAAATTTATTTTTACCCCAATTTTGCTTCTCTTTTAATCAAAATTTATTTTTACCCCAATTTTGCTTCTCTTTTAATCAGAATTTATTTTTACCCCAATTTTGCTTCTCTTTCACTCAAAATTTATTTTTACCCCCAATTTTGCTTCAGTTTCAGTCAAAATTTATTTCCACTCCCTTTTTAAGTTTAATTTTTCGAAAATTAACAAAATGGGGACTTACCGGTATTTTTCCTTAGCGTCTTCTTCCTGACGGACCTTCGAACTTTTCGCCTGTAGAATCTGATGGGCCTGAAGGTCCAAAGCATCTTTTAAGTAAGCGATTTCTTGCAGCATCAGCAAATTATTTTTCTCTAAGTGGCAAATTGTTTCCTGATGAATCGACATCTGCTTTTCATGTTCCGCTTGCAGATTTTGTAGAGCCTTATCTCGTGGCACGTAAGTTCCTAGAGGAAAATTAAAAATTCGTTTATTAACGCTGGACAAAAAAACCCCAAATTATAGTGAATGGATTTTTATTAAAGAAAACTGTTTTTGAAAATTAACTTTAAGGTAGTGAATGAAAAATTGTTTAAAGAAGATTTTAAATATCTCTTTAATGAAATTGGGAGAAAATAATTTATGGAATGTATTCGGCCAAATGCTCCAACTTTACGAAATCTAAATAGTCGATTCATAAAAAAAGTTAAAAGTATTGCAATAAACAAATGGGAATTAACAAAAATATCTTTAAATAAAAATCGAATAGAATACAAAAAGAATCATGTTTTAGAAATTCACCAATTGTTTTTTGTAGTTGTTCCTTAAGTTTATTTCCTGTTAGTTGAATTCTTCTCAATTCGTGCGCATGTTGACTGTCTTTCGATTGTAACTGTTTCTTCAGTTTAAGAACCTAAAAATAGAAAATTAAATTTTATTATTATTATTATTATTATTATTATTATTATTATAAATTGTTTTATTAGGAAAAATATTTTTCATTTCTAAGTTAAAGCAAAATAATAAAATCAATAAAATCAATAAAATTAACAAACCTCATCTCGTTCACGTTTCAAATCGCGAGAAAAATCTTCACATTTAACTTTCAGTCTTCTCTCTCGTTCCTGAACTTCACTCATAGAATAATCTTTCTTCTCGAGATCCTCCTTCAATCGTTTAACTTGATTCTGCAAAAAAATAAAATAGCATTTAAAAATTAAAAATATACAAGTGATTATAATTATTACTCGCCGTACGATTGTAAGATTCTTTTGTAAATTATTTACCACTGAAATTCCCATAAGGCAGCAGTAAAAATCGTGAGTTATAATTTTCCTCTCTTTGCAAATGATTATATAAAAATATTACTCACCCCTAAATTATTATTGTCAATTGACACTTTGTGGTAGACATCGTTATGCTTTTCATGAATCCTTTCGATCATTCTGTGTCTTTGAACCAGACTCCAGGAAGCATTAATCAATTGAACCAACGTTGAAGTTAAAGTTTCAAGGGAATTTGGTCCTTCGTAGTTCAGTGATACAGGTGCCTGAACAAGGACATCTAATTCCTGTAAATTAAATGTTTTCGGTTCATTATTATCTTTTGGTTCAAAGATCGGGATATTTTTTTCGCATAAAAATAAAAAATTCCTTATAAAAATAAAAAATTCGTTATAACAATAAAAAATTCCTCATAAAAAGAAAAAATTCCTCATAAAAAGAAAATATTCCTCATAACAATAAAATTTCCTCATAAAAAGAAAATTATATTTTTCCAACAATAATCAATATAAATTTCTTTAAAAGGATGATTAACTTAATGTTTTGTTGAAAATATTTCTGATCAATAAAATTTCGTCGAGTCACTGACCAGAACATCGAATTATAATAATCGTAATAAGACCTTTTTTACAGACATTGAGTAGCCACTTGATTGGAAATTAAAAAAAACGATTTTTTGATTTACAAAAGGAATTTAAAAATAATCAGCTATACGGAAAAATAATTCAAAAATATTTATTAACGAATTTCTTTAATTGTAAACTTCTTCGGAAACATAAATAATTTTTTTGTTTTGAATATTTAGTAATTATTATTATTTTTCTACGGGAATTAAAATTTAAAAAAATTTTAAATATCAAAGCTTTTTGAAATTCAGTGACTTACGATAATTGATATAATGTAACTTCTCCAAAATTATTTTCATAATTTCTATTTAATTCTTTTCATAATTTCTATTCAATTCTTTTCATAATTTCTATTCAATTATTTTCATAATTTCACATTCAATTATTTTCCTACTTTCTATTAAATTATTTTCAATAATTTTGAACTAAAATTTTTTTCTAGAAAACTAGACAAAAAAAACCCAGGTTCAGTTTATCAATTTTCATAACAATTTACTGACATTAAAATTATTTTCCTAGGCAGAATTCTTTTTACAGGAAAAATTATATGAAAGTTTACGGAAAATAAGTAAAACAATTACTGAAAAGTTACTGAAACAATAATTTCTAAAAATTACAATTATAATCTTGAATTCAATTTTTTTTACAATTTTAAACTAAAAGTTCATCTCTAAATCAATTATTTGAAATAATTTTCTAGAAATTCTTCGAGAATGCAAATATTTAAACAAAAAAATACAATTTTTTATAATAATTGTAACTGTCCATGTTTTTTTCTTAAGTTATTAAAGCAGAATATTTTAAAAAAATTATTAAAAAATAAAAAAATACGATAATCATTTTTTAAAAATGTTTTAAAATTATTTTTGAAAAAATGACATTTTTTCAATTATACACAATTGAATAATTTTCAAACAATTGAAATTTGTTAAAATCTTTTCAATATAATTGAATTTTGTTGAAAAATATAAATAAAAATAATAAAATTTGTCAACAATTTTACTTATAAATATTTTTCCGAAATTTTAATAAGTCTAAAAAAGCCAATTTTCAAAAATTATTTACTTTGTTCAAAGATAAGATTATATTTTGAAAAATTACGTAAAAACAATTCTAAAAATTAACTTTAAAAAATTAGGAGCTAATTTTTATTGATTTTCATTTTTATAAATTTACATTTAAAGATTTTTCAACTGAAATTTTTGATAACTCAATATTATTTTCAAAATTTGCAATTAAAATTTAAAATTTAATTTAAAATTAAAATTTATTTATTATTTTTAAAAAAATTGTATCAAAATACTTGGAAAGAAGTAATTATTTTCAATTAAATTTTACAAAATTCTAAAAAGAAAATTCTTACTTTTTAGTTTTTAAAATGTTCAACTTTATTATTTTACGAAGGTTTCTTTAAGAATTTTTGAATTATTTTTACTAAATTCAATTGAATCAGTAATTTTAATAAAAATTCCTTTTTAAAGAATAAAAAACAGAATACAAACCTCTGCTAAAGTTGTTAATGATTCAGGAATATTATCTAAAGTACAAAATGCATTTTCATCATTTTCGCTGATTCTCTGCGCTGCGAATATATTACGCAAGTTTCGAATTTGATAATCAATTGTAGAATTACCAGCCATTTCTGCAATCAAAATATTATTTTTTAATTTTTCAATTAGGCATGAAGTTTAGAAAAAATTATAAATACAAATTTTTGTTAATAAAATAAAACATTTTTATTGGCTTCTATTAAAAATTTAAAAATAATTAATCGGCTTGCATGAAAATATAAAATATGCCATAAAAATATTTTAAAAATATTTTAAAAATATTGATTAAAAATTTTAATAAATTACATAAAAACTTTAGCAATCGACAAATTAAAAAAAAATAAAAATTGTAATAAAATAATTTATAAAAATTATAAAATTCAAATATAAAATCATATAATATTGAAAAAAATATATTAAACACACCCAGAAAAAAGCTTCTTTGTTTCAAAGAAATCCTTTTTCTGGGTGCACCACTTTTGTAATATGTCTATTTTATTTTCATTGAATTTTTAATACAACTTTTTCCTTTAATAATGAATAACATTTTTGTCGCATATTTTATTTATCAGAAAATTGACATTTATTATTTAATAATTACAGCATTGTTGGCATTTATTATTTAACAATTACAGCATGCGCATATAGGTGTATAAATATATTATATGTTTATGTCCCCTCTCTAATTGGTCATCGAGATCAGCTGATTTTAAAGTTTTATCAATATTCCCGCCATATATCTATTTTATAATAAAATGAAAAAAAATTATATTTTCAACATAAAATAAATGAAATAAACGAAATTAACCCTTTGAATATTATTTCAAACTTAAAAATCGTTTATTCACTTAATTAAAAATACTCCCTTCGTCATTTTATTTTTATCTCCATTCACTTTTAGTTTCAAATTATCAGAATTTTAGTCCACTTCTTCAAAACTATAAATAAGCTTTGAGTATTTATTATTTTATACATATAATTTTTACTAGAAGCATTTCTTTTAAAACGTACGCCTTGTTAGCATTTTCCATACAATTTGTCAAGCTTTGATAGCATTTATTACATTATTGAAGTTAAACAATAGAATTGTATTCACAACAATAAACAAATTTAGAGGTATACATAAATACGATTAACCTCACTTTTATACGTGTATAATATTCTTGAGTAAATATATTTACCTTAAAATGATGTTTCTTTGAATGTTGGTATTTATAAACTGCACACAATTTCACTAAGTATGGGTTTAAAATTAGTGTTTCAAATACTAATATGAAGAAAAAAAAATAATTTAAAAATATAAGAAAAAACTTCACCAACTTATTATGTCCGCATGAAAATAGAATCATGCTTCTTGTCTGAAATTCGGTTGCTCCAACAGGAATCTTGCATGGATATTCATTGGGGTCAACACGAAGGAGAGAGTTCAGTGTTTCATTGTCAGATGTCACTATTATGTTAAATATGTCAGTTCATGTCCTTCGAAAATCTTTACAAAGTGTTTACAAAAAATTGCACTTCCTCTGCTTTTCAAGTCATGTTCGTAAAAAATTCTCCAAAAATCACTATTATTTAGTAAAAAAATCTGTCACTTTAATTATAAAAAATATTTCGTTCTATTAAAATTTAAATCAATTTAAATTAAATTCTTACCTTCTTACCTTTTGATTCATCTTTGTGACAAAAATCATTTTCAATATCATTTTCGTTTCTCTCACTTCGTTAATTGGCACTGATCTTAATTTTAGTACATTTTAATAAATTAAGTTTCAATTTTGCTGTCAATTTTCTACCAAAAAGTTAAAAACTAATTTAATGGAAAATAATTACAAGCAAACGGAATTTAAAGTAAAATGGAAAAATTAAATAAAACATCATTGTGACGCAATCTGGAGAAAGGGGCCTTAGAAGCAAAAAATTGTAGGTTATGTTTGCAATTTTTGAAGTGAAAATCGTGAAAATACAAAAAGAGAATAAAATGATAATATAAATCGTTGATGTTTAGGTCTTCGTTGAATTTAAAATAGTTAATAAATGTATAGTTGTCAATTATAAAATAGAAAATATAAAATACAAAACTCAAAAATTAAAAAATTGTTACGATTATTAAAAAGTTGATAATTGTTGTAAATGTAAAATTGTCAATTATAAAATATAAAATATAAAATTAAAAAATTAAAAAATTAAATAGTTAAAAAATTAAAAAATTAAATAGTTAAAAAATTAAAAATTTAAAAGTTAAAAAATTAAAATACAAAAAAAGTTAAAAGTTAAAAAATTTAAAAACAAAAAAAAATTAAAAAGTTAAAAGTTAAAAAATTAAAATACAAAAAAAATTAAAACATAAAATTATTACACATCTAAAATTAACGAAACAAGAACTAAAAATTGCGATGCGGAAAAAATGAAAGATTATAAAAGCGTTTAAAGGCAATATAATAAAAGTTAGGATAAAAAAAGATGTACATATATTTTCCAAAGTAATTGCACTTTTAACATTCCACTGTTTCGCCATAAACCACAAAATCTCCTAATAAAAAAGGCGTCAACCTTTTTGTGTGACTACATTTTTAATGAAATATATATATATGTAAAAAAAAATAATATAAGTGTATAAGAAATACGAAAAAGAAGTAGATAAATTAAGAAAAAAGCTTTCTTCTCATATATATGTATAAATAGAAATTGATAAACTTTTTTTTTTTGCCGCGCATAGATCGTTCTTTGATTTTCATTGTGATAAATAAAACTTCTGTCAGTATACATCAGTCACGGTTAAGACATTTTAATATACTCATCCTTTGAGGTTTCGCTACTCCACAGCATATTCGTTTCTTACATTAGTTACATTAGTACACCCACGAGGAAATTAATTTTATCTCTTTTCTCCTCATTTCCCTTTCTCTTCCACCTTCGCTAAGTGCTCATATTTTTTCATTTAAATGCTTTCATTCTACTTGATACAAGATTTAAAATTTTCGTTCAAAATTCTATGTTTTCAAATATAGGATATGTAATACGAATGAATTTTAGTAATATTGACTAATTCAACTATTACTAACAACTAACCATTTAAACAACTAACTATTTTAACTATTTTAAACTATTTTTATTTTTATTTATTTTTAGTTTATTTTTTTCTAACTATTTCTTATTAACTAACAAACTAACTAATTAGCCTAGTTATGAACTAACAAGCTTACTAAATTACTGAATATTTAGCTTATTAACTAGCTTACTAACTAATTTACTAACATACTATCTAATTTACTACCTAAGTTGCTAACTAACTAACTAAATAAATTATAAACTTAATTTCTGATCAACTTAGTTACTGAGTTAATAATTTAGTAACTTACTAACTGAGTTGATAACTTAGTTACTTAATAACTGAGTTAATAACTTAGTTACTTCCTAACTGAATTATTAACTTACTTACTGACTTAGTTACTAACTTATTAACAAAATTACTAATAACGCAATGAACGTTATAACTAACAAACTTACTAACTTACTAACTGACTAAGTAACTTAATAAATTATTATCTATGTAGCTTACTAACTTACTAACTAACTTAATTTACTAACGTACAAACTTAATTACTTAATTACTTAATTTTATTAATAACTTACTAACTAAATAAATTACTAACATACAAACTTAATAACTACTTAACTTACTAAGTAACTGAATTACAAACTTAATTTCTTATTAACTTATTAAATAACTTAGTGACTAACAAACTTATTAACTAAATTATTATTAATTAAAATAACTTACTAACTTATTAATTTATCAGCTTGCTAACTAACTAACTAGAACATTTACTTAATATCTTACTAAGTTAGAAATTAAGTTAGTAATTTATTAAGTTATTTAATTAATTAGTAAGGTAGTTATTAAGTGAATAAATTAATAATTTAGTTAATAAGTTAGTTAAATAATAAGTTAATAGTAATTAAGTTATAACAAATTAACAAACTAACAAACTAAAAATTAATTAAAAATAAATAAATTAATTAACTAAAAATATTTACTAATTTGAATTAGTGACTGACTTTTTGCTTTTGAATTTGTAAATTTGACGAATAAATAGTTATTTTTACTAATTTCTTTAGTGAAATTTACTAATTCAAAAGCAAAAAGTCAGTTTTTAATTCAAATTAGTAAAGATTTTACTAATAAATAGAAACAGATAATAAATAATAGTAATAGATTTTTAGTTAATTTATTTATTGATTTATATTTTTTATTTTTTTTTTAGTTTGATGTAGTTATAACTAACTTATAAGTTATTAGTAATTTAATTACTCTCTAAGTTTGAATTAGTAAAAATCTTTATTAATTTGAATTAGTGCCTGA
Organism: Leptopilina drosophilae; assembly: GCA_032873175.1. Taxonomy (NCBI): domain Eukaryota; kingdom Metazoa; phylum Arthropoda; class Insecta; order Hymenoptera; family Figitidae; genus Leptopilina; species Leptopilina drosophilae. The sequence continues at coordinate 5,429,619 of CM065485.1, read as the reverse complement.
GTTTTTGCTTTTGAATTAGTAAATTTTACTAAAAAAATTAGTAGAAACAACTATTTATTAGTAAAATCTTTTCTAATTTGAATTAGTAACTTACTTTTTGTTTTTGAATTAGTAAATTTTACTAAAAAAATTAGTAGAAATAACTATTTATTAGTAAAATATTTACTAATTTGTATTAGTAACTTACTTTTTGTTTTTGAATTAGTAAATTTTACTAAAAAAAATTGGTAGAAATTACTATTTATTAGTAAAATCTTTACTAATTTGTATTAGTAACTGACTTTTTGCTTTTGAATTTGTAAATTTGACTAATAAATAGTTATTTTTACTGATTTCTTTAGTAAAATTTACTAATTCAAAAGCAAAAAGTCAGTTCTTAATTCAAATTAGTAAAGATTTTACTAATAAATAGTAATAGATAATAAATAATAGTAATAGATTTTTAGTTAATTTATTTAAAAAATTTTTTTTAGTTTGTTGTAGTTATAACTAACTTATAAGTTATTAGTAATTTAATTACTCTCTAAGTTTGAATTAGTAAAAATCTTTATTAATTTGAATTAGTGACTGACTTTTTGCTTTTGAATTAGTAAATTTTACTAAAAAAATTAGTAGAAATAACTATTCATTAGTAAAATCTTTACTAATTTGTATTAGTAAGTTACTTTTTGCTTTTGAATTTGTAAATTTGACTAATAAATAGTAATTTCTACCAATTTTTTTAGTAAAATTTACTAATTGAAAAGCAAAAAGTCAGTTCTTAATTCAAATTAGTAAAGATTTTTACTAATTCAAATTTAGAGAGTAATTAAATTACTAATAACTTATAAGTTAGTTATAACTACAACAAACTAAAAAAAATTTTTTAAATAAATTAACTAAAAATCTATTACTATTATTTATTATCTATTACTATTTATTAGTAAAATCTTTACTAATTTGAATTAAGAACTGACTTTTTGCTTTTGAATTAGTAAATTTTACTAAAGAAATCAGTAAAAATAACTATTTATTAGTCAAATTTACAAATTCAAAAGCAAAAAGTAACTTACTAATACAAATTAGTAAAGATTTTACTAATGAATAGTTATTTCTACTAATTTTTTTAGTAAAATTTACTAATTCAAAAGCAAAAAGTCAGTCACTAATTCAATTAGTAAGTTAGTCAGTTAGTAAGCTAGTTACTTAATAAGTTAATAAAGTTATTAGTAATTTAGTTAATTATAAAATTTAGTTTGTAATTTTGTAAGTTTTTTAGTTAGTAAAGTAGTCTGTTAGTAAGCTAATTATATATTAATTTAGTAAGTTAATTTAGTTAATAAGTAAGATAGTAACTAAGTTAGTTTATTACGTTAATTTGAAATTAAAATTGTAATTTAGCATGTTAGTCAATTAGTAAGTTAGTTAGTAAGTTATTTAGAAATTGAGTTTGTAATTTAGCAATTTATTAAGTTAGCAATTTAGTAAGTTAGTAAATTAGTGAGTTATTAAGCTGGTAAGTTGGTTAGTTAATAAGATAATTCAGTTATTAGTAATTTAGCAAATAAGTTTCTTAGTAACTAAGTTAGTAAGTTAATTAGATATTAATGTTGTAATTTAGCAAGTTCGTCAGTGAGTTAATATTTAATAATTTAATTAAAAATTAATTTTATAATTTAATAATTTCATGAGTTAGTTTGTAAGTTAATTAAGCTTTTAGTAATTTAGTTAGTTAGTAAGTTAATTTAGTTAGTAAGTTAATTTAGTTAGTTAGTAAGTTAATTTAGTTAGTTAGTAAGTTAATTTAGTTAGTATGTTAATTTAGTTAGTTAGTAAGTTAATTAAGTTGTTAGTAATTAAGTTGTTAGTAATTAAGTTGTTAGTAATTTATTTAGTTAGTAACTAAGTAATCACCCTAGTAATTAGTTGTAAGCGATTTTGACGAACTTAAAAAAAAATATTCCGCAAGAATGTTAATTTTTGTTTAAAATTATGATATAAAAGTCGATCCTAATTCTTCGATGTTTATTTGTTCATGTCGCACGACTTGTATGTGAAAATCAGAAGCGCGCAAAGACGGACATGTTTATGAGAATTAAAAGACATTTAAGAAGAGGAGAAATGTCGTCCCTTGAAAGCAACTAATCCACTCTACGTGATCTTAAAGATCTCTTTGGATTAGATGGATAAATATACCGAGAGTTGGAAGGACCCCACATGAGACGTTTGCTTTAAAACTTGAAACAAATTAAACTTAAAGCCATCGTATCTCAATACTAAAAAGAAGCTAAAAAAAAATTATCAAAAACATTTTAAAAAAAGGAGTAAATTTAAATCATCGTATATCTCAATACTAAAAAAGAAGCTAAAAACGGAAAATTATTAAAAACATTTTAACAAAAGGAGTAAATTTAAATTATCGCATCTCAATACTAAAAAAGAAGCTAAAAACGGAAAATAATTAAAAACATTTTAAAAAAGGAGTAAAATTAAATGTTTATTCCTCTCCTTGTTAACCTTTGCGCTATACCTGTATTTTTTTCCACTATTTATTTAGTTTTTTTTATGATCTCATAAAATAAAATACTTGGCAGGTTGAAGAATTTATTAAAAAGTTTTCAAATGTAATATTTGTACAACCTTTTTTTTTAAAACTGCCACGCATATGTTTTATACTGCAACTGTAATAATTTAAAAAATCCTTCTCATTTATGCATTTTTTGTTTTGAAAAAGAATAATAATTCGCGCTCTTTCATAATTTTTTTTTTTTTTTTTTTTTTTTTTGATAAGCGTAAATTCAAACAGTGTATAGGATTTCCCGATGTACTTCATATAGGGGCTCCCCTATGTGGGTCGTAACATTTACATATAAATTATATGCATCTGCTGGCTTGCAAAAATATACATGTATTCCACGATTATATAGAGGAAAGCTTTACTTTGTAAACTTGGGCAGTATTTAGAAAATTCGAATTTCCGTTCAAGATAAACATGACGTGTAAGTTCATTTTACATAATGGCAATAATCTGTTGCTTAAAAAACAATTTCTGTTAAAAATACCTATATTATCAATTAATAGACAACTTAAAGTTGGTAAGAGAAAAAAATGTTTTTAATATTTGTTAAAAATTAATGTCAAACGTACATTTTTTGTTAATAAGTTAATATTAAATGAAATAAATGAATTACATTAATGTTTGAGCAGAAAAAGTTCTAAGACATCAAGTTTAACGCTATTTCCGAGAAAGTTGTTACAAATTGTGACTCGATCTGAAAAAAGGAACCTTAGAAGCAAAAAAATTTAGGTTATGTTTGCAATTTTTAAAATAAAAATACAAAAAATGGGATCAACTGCGTTAATGTGAATCATTGGTTTAAGTTTTCATTACAAATGAAATATTCAATAAACACTGATTTTAATTTGCAAAAAGTAAAGAAGAAATTTTTAATCATCAAAAAAGTAACACTAACTTAACCTTAAAGTTATTTGTTTCTAAGGTCCCTTTCTTTAGATCGCGTCACATCTATTAACACTCCAGTAAATTTGTTCTTAAATTTTTGAATTTTTTGTCAATATGATAAATCATAATTTCAATTAGAAAAATATACAAATTATTTTCCTACATGAGAATTATTTTTAATTAATTCCGGATGAAATTTTGAATAAATTGCATCATATTGTGATTTTATTAAAATTTAACATTTAATTTTGACATTTAATTTTAACATTTAATTTAAACATTTAATTTCCACATTTAATTTTCACATTTAATTTTCACATTTAATTTTAACATTTCATTTCAAAATTTAATTTTAACATTTAATTTTCAAGCCCAAAATATTATAATATTGCTTTCGAATTTATAAATGTCACAAATACTGACGAACAATTTGAAACTCAATAGCTTTGTACAGATTGCTTCAACTATGTTATATTTTGAATTTCACGATTAATCCGTTCCAACCACTGACAGTTAGGTAATTAAAATTCCTTCGATATTCTTGGCTTGATTAATTACACCAAACCTCTAATCAATTTTCATAATTTCTTCCGTAAATCTCGATTTTCCAATGATTTCACTTTCGGGCATTCGCAACAATCAATTTTAAATTACAATTTTTTTTACGTATTTTACGGATATTAATCTCTATAGGTAATATCATTTAAAAACAAAAAAAGGAAAATTTTCCTTTCCGCTGTTACTTTCAAACTTTGCTTTTCCAAATTAAATGAAAATTCCTAATTTCTTAAAAAATTTTAATTTTTCTTACCGTCTTTCATTAAATGTATAATTATTTGAGCAAATGCGTCAAAATATTTCTAACCGCAACTTGAATTAAAAATTAAACTTCAAAATTTATTACAATAAAAGTTGGCAAAATTTTCAATTGTTTTAATTTTTTAAACTAATTTTTGGAAATAGAAGTATTTTTCAAAATGTTTTTGTTTCATTTTTTCAAGAAACAATTTTACGGAATTTCTGAATTAAATTTTTTCAAAACTTTAATAATTTTTGTTGAAGAAAAAATTTAAAAACTTATTTATATTTTTTTTTGCCCGAGGAATTACAATTTTAAATAATTTCAATAAAAAACCCCATGAAATATAAGTATTTCTAAAATTTGCAATTTTCAAAACTTTAATTATTTTTTTAGAATTTTAGAATAAAATTATCGAAAAACTTTAATAATTTTTAAAAATAGAAGACTTTAAAGATTTATTAATAATTTTTTTAACTTCAAAGATTTTTAATCTTTTGCTTCCCTTAAATTTTCATAGAATTTAATGTAAAAAAACCTTTTAAAACTTAATTAATTCCTAAAATTCCTGTTACAAAAGGTGTAAATATTTAATTATTTTTAAAAATTTAAAGATTTTTAATTTTTTTACTGCCATTAAATTTTCAAGGAATGTAATTTAAAAAAACCTTTTAAAATTTTATTAATTTCTAAAATTCCTGTTACAAAAGGTTTAAATATTTAATAATTTTTTTAAAATTTTAACTGAAATCTTTTTTTAATGAAATTCCTGCCAGAATTCAACTGTACGAGAATTGAATTATTTAAATGGAATAATTTTTGTAAATTCATAAAATGATAAAATTTTCAAAATATAATTCTATTTATATAGACAATTTTTAAAGAGGAAAAAATAAAATTCTTTAAAATATAAAATTTTACAAAATTTACAATTGTTTCAATTTGTTAAAATTATTATTGAGAATTCAAGTACTTTTTTCTTTAAAAAATATTAATTACTATTTTTCAAAAAATCTGTTTTCAAAAATTTCCCAAATTAAATTTTTTAAATTAATTAATAACTTTTGTAAAAGAAATATTTAACTAATTATTGTTTTTTATTTGCTTCAAAAATTTCGAAAAATACTTAAAAATTTGAACTGCAAGTCTTGCAAAATTCAATTATTTTCTTTTAGAATTTCTAATCAATAAAATTATTGAAAAACATTAATAATTTTTAAAGATAATGTTATTAATAATTTTTCAAAATTTAAAGATTTTTAATCCTTTGCTTCCCTTAAATTTTCAAGGAATTTAATTTAAAAAAACGTTTTAAAATTTAATTAATTCCTAAAATTCATGTTACAAAAGGTTTAAATATTTAATTATTTTTTTAAAATGTTAACTGAAATTTTTGTTAAATCAATTCCTGTCAGAATTCAACTATACGAGAATTGAATTATTTAATTTGAATAATTTTTCTAAATTCATAAAATGATAAAATTTTCAAAATATAATTCTATTTATATATAGACAATTTCTAAAGAGGAAAAAATAAAATTCTCTAAAATATAAAATTTGACAATATTACCAATTGTTTCAATTTGTTAAAATTATTATTGAGAATTCAAGCACTTCTTTCTTTAAATAATATTATTTACTATTTTTCAAAAACCTAATTTTGTAAAAATTTCCAAATTGAATTTTTCGAATTTTTAATAACTTTTGTAAAAGAAATATTTATCTAATTAGTTCTTTATTTGCTTAAAATTTCGAAATATACTTAAGAATTTGAACTGCAAGTCTTCCAAAATTCAATTAATTTTCCAGAATTCTTGAATAATAATATTAATATTTAAAATTTAATTTTTAAGGAAGCTAAAAAATTAAAACAATACAAATTTAATAACAAAAAACCAAAAAAAAAAACTTAAAAAATTGAATTGCAAGTCTTTCAAAATTCAATTAATTTTCTAGAATTTTCGAACAATAATATTAATAAATAAAATTTAATTTTTAAGGAAGCTAACAAATTAAAACACTACAAATTTAATAATAAAAAACCCCCCCAAAAAAACTTAAAAATTTGAATTGCAAGTCTTTCAAAATTCAATTAATTTTCTAGAATTTTTGAATAATAATATTAATATTTAAAATTTAATTTTTAAGGAAGCTAACAAATTAAAACAATACAAATTTAATAACAAAATACCAAAAAAAAACTTTAAAATTTGAATTGCAAGTCTTTTAAAATTCAATTAGTTTTCTAGAATTTTCGAACAATAATATTAATAATTAAAATTTAATTTTTGAGAAAGCTAACAAATTCAAAAACACTACAAATTTAACACAATTTTTTACACATTTTTTACACAAAATTTACAAATTAACTTTTCTTTTTTTGACATATCAATTTAAACTACAAAACAAATGATTGTAATAAAACAACGCTAACTTCAGGTGAGAACAGATTATGTCGATTATTATAATATAATTAAAATCACAATTAAAAATTGCAATTAAAAATCGCAATTAAAAATTAAAAATTAAAAATTAAAAGTTAAAAACTAAATATTAATTAAAAATTATCTTATTGTTAATTACCAAAAAAAAAAAAAATTCATTCCGCGCTCTGCGGTTTATGGATTATAATCCCTAGAATTAATAAGATCCACGTTTGTCGCGAAGAAGTTGTTGGTTTTGCACTTGAATTGATTCAGAATATACATAGAGCAGAGTCCCACTTTCGAAATGAAATCCTAACGATATCTATATCCAATATGTCTATGTCCTGTTCGCATCAGATTTGCATTTAATCGATTTTCAATTCCTTTGACTTTGGAATTCTTCTCAGCGTATATAGACGAATAGAGAGCGAGAGAGAGACTGCTGTTGAATTCGAATCGAAAAAAGGGGAAAATAGAATGATAAAAAAAGAGGAAGGAAAAGCAGGACGAAGGATACGCGAAGCAGTTGAAAAGACCTTCACTGCAAAAGTACTTTGAACTCGATTGCAGAAAACTCCTTGAAAGTGCCAATCGGAACGTGAATCTATGTTCCGTGAACGTCAGCCAATAACGTCGCTTGATCCTTTTTAGAATCAGTAAATCTTTGATATATTGTACTTTCAATTTTTTTTGAACGCACTATAAGTGAAAAATTGTAGAACAAAAAATAAAAAAAAAATAAAAAAAAAAATAAAGATATATAATGATAATAATGAGAAAAATATGAGTGCAGAATCGAAACAAAACATTTTAATAAAAAATTAAATATACAAAGTGGCCGTAAATTTAGATTTAATGAAAATAAAAGCTTTTAATTAAACTGTGAAACGAGTATTAAATATTTTATCGCACTCGCTCATTTGGTGGAATAGTTGAATTAAATAGAAAGTATTATTATTATTATTATTATTATTATTATTATTATTATTATTATTATTATTATTATTATTATTATTATTATTATTATTATTATTATTATTAATATTATTATTATTATTAATATTATTATTAATATTATTATTATTTTATTTTTATTTTATTTTTATTAATATTATTATTATTTTATTTTTATTATTATTTGTCTTATTACTATTATTATTATTATTTTTATTATTCTTATTTTTATTAATTTTTTTTATTATTACTTTTATTATTATTATTATTATTATTATTATTATTATTATTATTATTAACATTTGATGTGTATATAAATAAAGTGGAATATTTAATTAGCATTTAAATAGGAGACTAAATTTTCGCTATAGTTTATTTTCACCGCAAAATGAATCGCACACAAGAGCAACTTTACAGCTCGCTGCTTCGTAAAGCTCTCGCAGCGTCAATGCGGCAATATCTCCGTAAAGACAACGTAATTAAATCTAGCGACAAAATCACATAGAAAATTTAAAAGTCATTTACTAATTAAACTTACGTTCATCTTTTTTAATCACAAATTCCATTTTTACGAGGTGATTAAAATTTCCATTAAATTTTTTATTTAGATCGAACAAATAAAAAATTTGCCATTTTCTATACGTATTTGGCACTTTACTTTCACTTCACATTCAATTCACTTCACTTTCACTTTATTTTCACCCCAATTCCACTTTGCTTTCACTTCATTTTCACACTAATTTGACATCAATTTCACTTCACTTTCAGTTCACCTTGAATTTCACTTTATTTTCACCCCAATTGCACTTCAATTGCACTTTACTTTCACTCTTAGTTTCACTTTAGTATCACTTCACTTTGATTTTTACTTTATTTTCACCCCAATTGCACTTCAATTGCACTTTACTTTCACTCTTAGTTTCACTTTAGTATCACTTCACTTTGATTTTTACTTTATTTTCACCTTCAATTTTACTTTATTTTCACCACAATTGCACTTCACTTGCACTTTACTTTCACTTAGTTTCACTTCAGTATCACTTCACCTTTAATTTCATTTTATTTTCACCCAAATTGCACTTTTATTTCACGCTAAGTTCACTTCACTTTCACTTCACTTTCATTTTTACTTTATTTTCACCTTCAATTTCACTTCATTTTCACCCCAATTGCACTTCACTTTCACTTCACTTTCACTTCACCTTCAATTTTACTTTATTTTCACCACAATTGCACTTCAATTGCACTTTACTTTTACTCTTAATTTCACTTCAGTATCACTTCACCTTCAATTTTATTTTATTTTCACCCCAATTGCGCTTCACTTTTATTTTACTTTAATCCTAATTTCATTTTACTTTCACTTCAATTTCACTTTAATTTCACCCCAATTGCACTTTACTTTCACCCTAATTTCACTTCACTTTCACTTCACTTTCATTTTTACTCTATTTTCACCTCAATTTCACTTCACATTTACTTTACTTTCACCTTAATTTCACTTTCACTTCAATTTCACTTTTTTTTACTCAAAATGCACTTTACTTTCTCCCTAATTTCACTTCACTTTTATTTTCATTTTATTTTCACCCCGATTTCACTTCACATTCACTTTACTTTCACCCTAATTTCACTTCACTTTCACTTTAAAAATGAAGTGGCCCTTCATTATCATATGCTTAAAAAATTATTATTTTCAATTTGATGAAAAAGGAAAAATTGCGACATTTTTAAAATTTAATATTTTTCAATTCGAACACGTGGCCGAAAAAGAAAAAAAAATAAATTGAATTGTCTATCGATAAAGAAAAGAAGGTTGTTCGCACATTGTCTTCCCTTTCACATAAGAGATATCGTCAAATGTGAATATTGCATTTCGTATTGCATCTTTAGATGCAGTAACATCTTCACGCTCACTGAGTCGTAAAAAATCAATTCCATCAACGTTACTTACAACTTGTTCTAAGAATTTATACTTCAGTTGTTGTGGGGATTTTGTGTAAAAATAAATTTTATCAAATTGAAAACTATTGGGATATAAAATTAGAGCAAAATAGCACGTATTTTGGCTTTCCTCAATTTTTATGGACCAGAAAAAATTGCTAGAATCGTAAATAAAAAAATATATATACTATATCGCTATTGAATTTAATTGAAAATTTTTAAAAACTTAGATTTTTGACAAATAACTAAAATTTTTTTTTAAATTAGTGTAAATTTGTCAGTAAATATTGCATTAATTTTTTTTTTGAAATTACTGTAAATATTGCATTAATTTTATTTAAAAATTTAAAAAACTGTATTTATAGAAAATTTTTAGACAAAAACATTTGTAAATAATGGAATTTTGGAAATATTACAAATAATTGTAGAAATTAAATTATTTTCAAAAGTAAAAAAATTCTTCTTAAAAAAATTCAATTATGTTCAAAATTTAAAGAAAAATTCTCATTAAGAATATAATTATTTTTAAAAATAACAAAATTTTTCTCTAAAATTCAATTATTATCGAAAAATTTCCTCATTTAAATGATTTTCAATATAAAAATAAACTTTACTAGGTATTTTAATCATTTTTTTCCAAAAAAATCAAATATTTCAAAAGAATTTTAATTCAATTTTACTGAAACATTTAATTGTTTTCATAAATAATAAAAATTACACAGGACTTGAATTATATTTTTTTTATAAATTTCGTCACAATAAATCAATTAATTTTATAAATAAAACATTTTTTTATTTAATTTTATTTTTAAATTATAACGATAAATTTGTTTTTGGAATTTAATTATTTTCATAAATAATAAAGCTCATCATAGAATTTTAATTGTTTACAGTAGAAAATTTTAATCGAATTTCTCGAAGAATGTAATTATTCTGAAAAATTTGATTAAAATTTTATCAAAGGAATTCAAGTATTTAAAAATTTGTTTATAAAGTTCTTTATGAGAATTAAATTTGAAAAAACATTTAATTCTTCTATAAAAATTATTTACTTTTGTATTTAAATGGGTTAATTAATTTTAAATTATTATTTTAAATTCAAATTTTTAAATATTTTAATTTGAAGTCGCAATTTCAAATGAAAATATTTAAAAATTTGAATATTCTATATACTTTTAACAGGCAATTTTAAAGAATTAAATTTTTTATTGAAAAAGTTTAATTTATTTTGTTTTTAATAATTTGAAGTTACATCGAAATTTTTCCAAGTATGTAAGTTTTTACAAATTCGCGCAAATTTCCCTAAACGTTTAAGAGATTTTTTTCTAAACTTTTGGGATTTTTTCTACATCATTTCCAAATTTCCAAATTTATAGGAAGTTTTTCGATAGTTTTTATTTTAAATTCCAAAAATATTTGAAAAAAAATAAATTACAGAGTTTTAGAATTGTTAAAAATAACAAAAGATGCAAAAAATTGAAAAGCATGAAGGATTTTGTATATATTTTACAAAAAATTGGAAATTTCTCGTCAAAGTGAGTGTATATTCAGAAAGATTACTAGCGTAACTGACATTATAGTATGAAATCAAAATTTCTGCCTGATATGTGAAGAAAGCTCCTTAATGTAACATTATTGTTAAAAAGATATGAAACCTATTCATCTCTCAAGAGAGCAAGGAAGCATTTAGATATAAAGAGGATACTAGGATGATAAGGAAACACAAGGACAGAATATACATATATAGAGAGAGGAGAGGAGAGGGGTAAAAAATAAAATACTGTTAAGATAAAAAATTTATAGGCTGAGTTCTATATATGAAAATAAGTACCTAGAGACATTGAAAGCTCAAAAGAGATTTAAGCTTCAAGGAAGGAAATAGAAAGTTTAAAGAGCTGAGTCTGGAGTCTAGAAGATAAATATGGATAACTGGTTAAAATTTGGTACAGAAGAGGGAAAAACAAAAAAAATTTATTTATACTCATAGATAAAATTTTTTTGTTTTAAATTTAAAAAAAAAATTTATTTCTATTCATAAATAAGTTTTTTTTTTGTTTTCTCATTAAAATAAAAATCAGAAAAAAATCACAATTTTTTTTATTAAGAATAAAAATGTTCTACATATTCAATGGTAATTTTTTCAACTACTTTTCTCTTTGATTTTCTAATAAATTCAGGCTAAAATTTTGCAAGATGGTCTAAAATATAATAAAGAAGGGCAGTGAGGTGAAAAATTAAAAAAAAAACAAAAATAAATCCTAATAAAAAAACATTTTGAAATCGGTAGAGAAATTAGAAGCGATCTTGAGAACTGATAACTTTAAAATAATTTGCCATAATTAATTTTTAAGATATTAAAACTTTTGCACTTCTCGGCCCTTCCTTATATTGTATTTTAGACCTTCGTGCAAAGTTTTAGATAAATTTATTAAGTATTTAAAGAAAAAAGTGTCGGGAAAAATTATCATTGAGAACAATCACATACTGATAAAGTAGATTTCCTCCTCTAAATATGAGATTACTTTCTTAATATTTTTTTCTTTAAAGATATAATTTTAATGAAAGTAATAATAACGATTAAATAACAAATAATAAAAAATAACAAATAGTAATAAAGAATAACAAATAATAATAAAGAATGACAAATAATAATAAAGAATGACAAATAATAATAAAAATAATAAATGTGACGCGATCTGAAGAAAGGGACCTAAGAAGCAAATCACTTTAAGGTTATGTTAGTGTTACCTTTTTATGAATTAAAAGTTTATTTTCAATTACTGTAAATTAAAATCAGTATTTATTTAATATTGTAGTTGTAATAAAGACCTAAACATCAGTGATTTATATTGTCAGTTGATTCTCTGTTTGTATTTTTATTTAAAAAATTGCAAACATAACCTATAATTTTTTGCTTCTAAGATCCCTTTCTTCAGATCGCGTCACAAATAATAATAAAAATAATAAATAATAATAAAGAATAATAAATAATAATAAAGAATAATAAATAATAATAAAGAATAACAAATAAAAATAACAAATAACAAATAATAATCAAGAATAACAAATAATAATAAAAAATAACAAATAGTAATAAAGAATAACAAATAGTAATAAAGAATAACAAATAATAATAAAGAATAACAAATACTAATAAAGAATAACAAATAATAATAAAGAATGACAAATAATAATAAAGAATGACAAATAATAATAAAAATAATAAATAATAAAAATAATAAATAATAATAAAGAATAACAAATAATAATAAAGAATAACAAACAATAATAAAAATAACAAATAAAGAACAATAATAATGTTACTAGATAAAGTCTAGTATTCTTTTGAAGAAATGATACCGTTACAGTCACATAAAGCAGTACAGTGTTTCTGTGTTATTTCAAAATAAGCTTTCATATAGCTATATATATAGAGACTTTAACGTGTGAAATATGTCTACACAGAGATAAATACTGACAAAAGTCCACTGGCCGCCTCCTCGTATTCTTTTAAAAAATTCGAGCATCTGGAATGTGCCGTTCGTTCTATAGTGACCCCAGAGTTAGCTGAGAGCAATAAGTCCAGCAGCTCTAAAACAGAAGTTTTATGTGTATATATATATGTATGTGAAAATAAAAAAAAGAAAGAGGGTGAGAATCCTTGAAATCGGATATTGACATGAGAAAATAGTTCATTTGTTTCAAGACAACCCCCTATATTTTTTACTACAAGGTGCATCGAAAATCGAGAGGAAGTAAAGTTCAACTTGTATAGTTTTCCCGCACCCAATAAACGTGATAGATCCCAGTCATTTTTTTTCTCTTCTCTTTCTATATAGCAATAAGAAAAAAAAATTTGTAATCGAAATTTTTTTAAATGTACATAGTAGAAAAATAAATTCCATTCTAAATTTTATTTTCCTAACTTTTTCCTAATTTTCATCAAAAATATTTACTTTCTTCTTATCTTACTGGTAATAAATATTGAATTCCTGCAACGAATTTTTTTGGTTCATAAAGCGTATTTAAATATTTATAAAAATATAATTTAATTCTTGTGAAGAATATTACGAAAAATTTTAAATAATTGATTTCATTTGATTTATTTACGTATGAAAATTAAAGAAATAATAATTAAAATAATTAAAGAAAATTAAAATTGAAATAATTAAAGAAAATAATAATTGAAATAATTAAAGAAAAGAATAATTTCAATAATTAAATTCCTGAGAAATTTGTTTATATCATCAAAATAATTGAATTCTTACGAAGATTTTTACCAAACATTTTTTTAAATAATTGAATTCCGTTTGGGAAATTTTACGAAGAATAGTGCATATTGAAAATTATTAAATTGTAAAGTTTTAAAACAAAAGTTAAATTTTATAACGAATTCAATGAAATTAATTGAATGTTTATGTGGCATTTTATTAATTTTTTTTCACAATAATTGAATTCCTAAAAAGCATTTTATTATTTATAATTAAATTCTATTCTTGCGAAGAATTTTTTTAAATAATTGAATTTCCAAGAGAAATGTATTACTTTAAAAAAATAATTAAATTCTTGTGTTGAATGTTGTAATTTGTGATAATAATTGAATTCTCGTGATGAATATTGTAATTGGTGAAAATAATTGAATTTTGCAAAAAATTTTACTAAAATGACTCAAAATAATTTAATTTTTGGTAATAATTCTTTATTTATGTTAAATAATTGCATTTTTTCCAAGAATTATTTATTCATACAAGTAATTGAATTTTTAGGGAGAATTTTATTAAAATCGAAAAGAATAATTGAATTATTTCAAAAAAAAAAATTTACTTAAATTTGTATATTTACAAAAATTGTTTTCTTTCGAACAATTTTATTGAAATATTGGAAAATAATTGAATTGCTGTGGAAAATTTACATATTTTTGTTAATAATTAAAGTTCTCCAAGTAATTAAAAGAAAATTTTTTTCAAATACTTAATTTTGTCGAGGAATTGAAATTAAATTTTTTAAGTTACATTTTTTGAGCAATTCCTATAAAATTGTTTTAAAAATAATTGAAATCCTGCAAAGAATTTTATTATTTATGAAAATTTTTAAAATGGTTGCTTAGAATTTTGTTAAAATTTCAAAAAAAAATAATGGAAATCCTGAGAATAATTTTATTATTTTTGAAAATAATTGAATTCTTACAAAGAATTTCATTTATATTATTTTTTTTTTGAATAATTGAATTCTAGCGAAGAATTTTTTAATAATTATTTTAAATAATTGATTTTTTTGTAAAATTTTATTAAAATTGTGTTTGATAATAATTAAAATTCTGTGAAAATGTTGTTATTTATAAAAATAATTGAATTTCTAGAAATAATTTTATTATTTATGAAAATATTTGAATGGTTGCTAAGAATTTTGTTAAAATTTCAAAAAAAAAAAAAAATAATAAAAATCCTGAGAAGAATTTTATTATTTTTGAAAATAATTGAATTATTGCGAAAATTGTTATTAAAGTTTTTAAAAATAATTAAATTTTTGTGAAAAGTTTTGTTATTATATTGAAAATAATTGAATTCTTTATACGAATTTTATAAGGACTGTTTTTAATAATTTATTTGTTTTAATATTGTGAATATTATGCAAATTTTATCTTAAATAATTGAATTCTTAAGAAAAGTTTTATTTGTGAAAGTAATTGAATTTTTGATGAATTCCATCAATTTCTTTTTTAAATAATTAAATTCTTTTGCGAAATTTTTTAGAAAAACCTAAAGTTATTGAAAATAATTAAATTTCAAATATTTTTTCAAAACAATTGAATTCTTTTTAAAGGATTTTATTATAATTTTTAAAAAAATTTTTTTTTATAATTTTTTTATTTTCTGGTATTAGCGAAGTTAAAGTAGTAGAAATTCCTAAAAAACGTTTTAAATTCCTAAACAGAAAAAAAACAATAATTAAACATTTTTAAATTGCTATGGTTTTAGGAAAAGCATCGGTTTAAAAAGCCCTTGCCAAAAAGAGAAAAAAAAATGTCTTTGTGTTTACAAACTTTCGCGGCTGGGCGCTTTTCAGGTCAGCGTTTAAAGTACTACCAGATGTTCACCAACATGTCCTTAAACTACCATAAAATCTTGCATTTATAAAAATTTGTGTGACTTCTAGCAATGGTACTTATGAAGTAGAAACATATATTTTAAAACATGTAATTTCACAGCATGTGGCTATATGTTAGTTCTCAAATGCTAATTTTTCCAGTATTTTTCTCTTAATATATATCTATAAATAAATTGAGCCAATATTTTTTTTGGGAAAATCTAAAATAAAATCGGAAAAAATAATTTGTCTCTAATTTGTTAGAATACATTTTAAAATTGATAGAATAAATTTAATCAACTGCTGAATTAATAATAAACGAAACTTAATTTAATATTAATAATAATAAAAATAAAAACAATAATAAAAATAAAAAAATAAAAATAGAAATAAAAATAAAAAAATAAAAATAGAAATAAAAATAGAAATAAAAATAGAAATAAAAATAGAAATAAAAATAGACATAATAATAATAATAATAATAACAATAATAATATTAATAACAATAATAATATTATTATTTTGTAATAAATTTATTTTATTCAAATAACTAATCCCTTGTTTATATAAATATTAATTTATTTATATAATAAACATTATTTAATTAATGTCATTTTTAATTCAGTCGAATTGTATTTGACATAATTATTTTCCATTTTTGCGTCGAAAATAGAAAATTTTGAAAAAAGTAATTTATTTTTGGATTATTGATACTAAATTGTCATCTGAGTTTTAATATTTTGTCTCTATCCAAAAGACGCTTCGAAGACAAATTGTGTGATCTATTTTTACATCTAAAATCTTAGACACAATTAAGAATAAGTGTTTGACATTTTAAGTGTTCACAATATTTCAAAAATTTTTCTAAATACACTTGTAATATTAATGTTTATCAATAATCCAATTTTCATTATCATTAATATTTGTGTTATTTGAAAAAAAATTATAAACGTTAATACAAAATTTAATAATAATGAAACTTTTAAAAATTCTTAACCTGAAAACTACCCAGGCGCGAAAGACCAATGCTGACGATGGGTTGAAGCTTGATTGAGCCTTGAGCGCCCAGCGTGGGTAACCCAGACTTGAAGCAGTCTTTAAAACACTGTCACTCAATGTTGGTTCAACATTGGAGACCAATGTTCGTCCCATGCTCGATTCAAGACTCGTTCAATCTTCGTGTGTGAAGCTTGAATATCCAATCTTTATTCAAGCTTGAATCAACCATGATACAATATTCAGTTTATTTATTACCGTATGCACTGAACAGTATATTGATCATCAATCATTTTTAAATAATATAAAAAATTATCTAAATTAATAAATAATTATTAGATATTAAATAATTTATTAATATTAACATATTTATATTTATTTACTAATATTTAGAAATTATTAAAAAATAAAAAATAAATATTAATAAATAATTATTTAATATTTAATAATTATTTATTTAATTTTGATAATTTTTTATATTATTTAAAAATTATTATTATTTTAAAATGATAATAATATAATTATAATATTAAGATATTAATGGTAAATAAATATTGATAATTATTTAGTGTATAATATTTACATTAATGATATTATATTATAAAATAAAGTTAAATCTTAAATCTTATATTATTTTTTTCTTGCACAGTGTCGAATTATTATTTACAAACTTCAAGAGTTTCCCTTTCATTTGTGCAAAAAAATTTTAGTGATCAAAATCATCCAGTGTAAAAATTGTTCATTAGGGTGTAATAAATATTTATGCCAAGTATTTTTACACTAGGATTAACCGTTTAGTAAATATTATCAAAATAAATATTTTTTTGTCAAACGCGTGTGACCTTGCGACTCAGCGATGCCAACTCAAGAGTTTAACGTATGTGGTTGAGTTGGCTACGCTGAGTCGCCAAGGTCACACGCGTTTGACAAAAAAATATTATTTTGATAATATTTACTAAAACGGTTAATCCTAGTGTAAAAATACTTGGCATAAATATTTATTACACCCTAATGAACAATTTTTACACTGTAAGTTTTTTGATCACTGAAAATTTTTTGCACAAATGAAACTCTTGATATTTAAAAATAATAATTTGATACTGTGCAAGAAAAAAATAATATATAATAAAAATTTAAACATATTATCAAAAAAAAAATATTGTAATATTAAATAATTTGTATTTTAATATTGTTCAGTGTACACGGTAATACAGAAATAGTGAATATTGTAATGAGCGAAAGCTCACGAAGATTGACTCAGTCTTGAATCAATGCTGAATCAATGTTGAGTTTACCATGCTCTGGCATTCATATACTTTATTAAGCAGGTTCCCTTCCACCTCCATTGGCCGTGCGGTTTAAATAGGTGTGTTTTATAGGGGTGTTCGGGTATGCGTCGGGGGTGTTCGATCCCACATGCGAGCGAATATTTTTCCGTTTTCGTTTCTAAGCGATATATAAAAATAATAAAATTGTGTGTGTTGTGTTGTGAATAAAAAATGTAAAACATGTTTGTAAATAATATTAAAAGTTTGTTAAAAGAATTAAGAAAAAATGTACTAAATAACAGAAAAAATTGTCTTTTTTTACTGAAATTATTTTTTTCATGTTACTATTTCAAATGAAATTTATTGTTAGTAATAATATATTATTTATGTAGAAATAATATATAATTATAATAGAAGTAACTTATTGTCATTAAATTTATACACGCATATAATATGGATAAAAATAATAACAATAATATTTATTATTATTATATTTTGTTAATTTTATCACTCGGTCGTTTTAATTAATTAGGAAGTAGAATATGAACGATCTCTTATTATTATTATTATTAAGAATGAATATATTCATATTGTATATAGAAGGAACGGGAAAGACGCTTAAATTTGGGAACAGTGAAAGCAGTCTTGTTCAGTCCTGCATCAGGCTTCCGCAGCATTGATTGAGCCTTGGTGTCCAATGCTCAATCAAGGCTCGCGCTGCAGTCTGGAATCGGTGTTACATTAAAGCTTCGATCAGTCCTGCTCCCGCTGACTCACTAATGCTCAATCAATATTGACCAATGCTCAGTCAATCTTTATAAAGCCTGAACTCGGCGTCACTTCGCGCCTGGGATATTTTCTTTTTGAAAAAAAGTTAAAACTTTTCTAAAAATTCATTTTTTCATTCGGCAATTTTTTTCTGGATACAAAAACATTTTCTAAAAAATAACGTTTATGGATTTCAAAATCTTTGAATTTTTAGAAAAAATAAAAATTCAAAAAGGGTCAAAATTCTCTTCTGAGCAATTTTTTTGATGACCATTGAATTTAAAAAAAAAATTACGGTAAGAATAATAACAATATTTAAAATATATTCTTCGTATAGTTGAAAACAAAGGTGTAAAAAATAAAATAAATAATAAATAATAATAATAAATAATAATACTAATAATAATAATAATAATAGTAATAATAATAAATAAATAAAATACAAAAAGAAAATAAATTATTTGAAAATAATTGAATTGCTGTAGAATACTACTAATAATAATAATAATAATAGTAATAATAATAAATAAATAAAATACAAAAAGAAATTAAAATTTTTCTAAAATAATTTTTTACAGTTCTTTTTTTTATTTTATATAAAAATTTTTAATAAAAAAATTTTTTTGAAAAGAAATCACTCAAAAATAAGACTATAAAAAATAATTTGACGAATGCTCGAAAAAAACAAGAGTCGCACACAGGAAGTCAAAATGCGACAGTAGTTTATAATATAAACGGAAGTTCTTCTATGTTAACGCAGTAAAAACCATGAAAATTACTTGTGTATTCAAAACAAGGGGCCAATCTATTAAATGTCAAAGGTATTTACACTTAAAAGTTCTAAACTTTATTTCGGCACGTTTTCTAAACATCGTCGATCTTTTTAAAGTCACGTCGAATGCATCTGCTCCCATCACTTTGAGAAGGCTTTAATATCGATGGAAAAATTTTTAATCTCCCCTGGGGAATCTTCAAGTTCTATCTTTTTCCATATTGACTTATATTCTAATATATAAAATACTAGAAATGTATGTTTAAATTTGATGGCACACGTCGCACTATATAGAGACTATGGATTCTCCCCCCTTTCTTCTTTAAAAAAAAAAGAAGTAGTAAATAAAAATAAGAGGGAGGATATATACATTTTAGTTGTTGAAATTTTTGAAAGTGGGCCTATTCTCGATTGCCTTAAAACGGAAGTGCTTACGCGTGGATAAACTGAGAAGACACGAGCCCTCGACAAATTAGTGTATAATTTTCCTGTTTCTATGATTTTTTTTTCCTAAAAGGCATAACTCCGGTTTTTATGACTTCTTTTATTTATTTTACTGTCAACATTTTTTTCTAAAGTCATTTCTATTCTTAATGTTTTTTTTCTATTTGAATAAATTGAAAAAACGTGAAAATTAATATTTTTGTTTTTAATGTTTTTATCTTTAAGATTGTATTCCAAAAAGATACTTTTTTCAATTATTTTCATAAATTTTAAAGTTCTCTAAAATTCGATTACATTTTCCTAAATTTAAATAAAATTCTTGAAAAAATTCGCAATTATTTAGAAAAATAACAAAATTCTTACAAGTATTTAGCTATTTTTATAAAAAGAAAAATTCTTTGCAAACATTAAATTATTTTTTTTTTAATTTTATTTATTTAATAAACTTTTAATACAAAATTTTCTTTTTATCATTAAGGTTGTATTCCAAAAAGACATTTTTTTCAATTATTTTTATAAATTTTCAAATTCTTCGAAATTCAATTATATTTTCCAAAATTTTAATAAAATTCTTTAAAAAAATTCGCAATTATTTAGAAAAATGACAAAATTTTTGCAAGTATTCCAATATTTTTTATAAAAAGTAAAATTCTTTGCAATAATTCAATTACATTTTTATAATTTTAATTATTCAATAAAATTTTATCACAGAATTCAATTTTAAAAATAAAAAAAAAATTTAAATAACATTTTTTGAAATAATCCAATTAATTTCTAAAAATTTAAAAAATAACTTGAAAAAATAATTTTTTTCAAAAAGCAAATTCATCGTAAGAATTAAATTATTTTTCATATAAATAATAAAATTCTTCTCAGGCATTCAATTATGTTTGATACAATTTAGTAAAAAATTCGATCGTATTCAATAAATTAAAAAAAATTTTCCTATAAAATTTACTTATTTTCTAAAAAATTTAAGAAAATTTAAGAATTAAATGTTTCATTTCAATTACTAAAAAGCATAATTATTGTAAAAACGTGAAAGAAATTATTCATATATAAAATTTATTTACTTTGAAAATTTGCAATTAAAATTATTAAAAAAACTCGATTATTCAAAAAACTTTGGAAGAAATTTTTCAAACGAATTTAAATCAGGATTTTTCAAAAATTTTAATAAAATTTTTCTTAAAAAAAAAAAATTCTTCGAAGAAATTTAATTATTATCAAATTTTTTGAAAAAATTTTTTTCAAGAATTTGATGATTTTCGAATTTTTTATTAATTTCTTTGCAATAATTCAATTATTTTCATAATTAATATATAATTTTTACAGGGATTCAATTATTTTCGTAAATAAAAAAATTCTTTCTAGAAATTCAATTATTTTCATAAATAACAAAAATTTCACGCAGGATTTTAATTATTTTCAAACACAATTTTCATAAAATTTTTCCAAAAACAATCAATGATTTAAAATAATTTTTAAAAAATTCTTCGCAACAATTCAATTATTTAAAAAAAAGAATATAAATGAAATTCTTTGTTAGAATTTAATTATTTTTGAAAATTTTAATAAGATTCGATGCAAGAATTGAATTATTTTTATATACATCTTAATTGAACTTTTTTGTATCAATTCAATTATTTTTTAAATTTTGATAAAATTCATCAGCAAAATTTCAATTATTTTCACCAAATTTCAATGGTATCCAATTTAATTATTTTTAATTTGTTAATAAACAAATTTGTAACAAATTTGTTAATAAACAAATTTGTAACAAATTTGTTAATAAACAAATTATTAAATAGCTCAATTATTCAATAATTCAATAATTCAATAATTTAATAATTCAATTATTTAATTATTATTCAACAATTCATTTATTTTCGTATTTAAATATTTGAATTATTTTCAACGAATTTCCTTCAAATTAATGATTTTTAATATTTTAACAAATCTTTCCATAAGAATTCAATTATTTAAAAAAAAATTTAGTAACATTCATTAAAAAAAGATTCAATTATTTTCAATTCAAGTATTTTCACAATCGATTTCCGAGAAAAATGTAATTATTCTCAAAAATTTTATTAAAATTCTACGAAAGAATTCAATTATTTGAAAATTTGCTGAAAAGCCAATTATTAGGTACAATTGATTCAATTATTCAACATTTCATTAATTTTTGCATTTAAAAATTTAAATAATTGAATTCTCGTAGAATTTTCTATTATTTTGTAATTTTTTTTCAAATTTTTTAAAACTTTTATTTAATTATTGCAAATTTTTAACACAATTCTCAGAAGGCATCTAATTATCTTGACGAATAAAAAAATTCTTCCCAGAAATTCAATTATTTTTTAAAAATTTAAATAAAATTCAATTATTTTCATGCATAACAATATTCACTATAAAAGTTAATTATTTTAAAAAAATTTTTAAATTTTTTGGAGATATTAAATTATCTTCAAACAATCTTTTTAAATCAAATCTTCAAACTCTTTTTAAATAAAAAAAAAATTAAAAATAATTTATTGATTAATTTTATTTTAAATAAAAAAGTATTAAAAATAATTAATTGATTAATTTTATTTAAAATAAAAAAGTATTAAAAATAATTAATTGATTAATTTTATTTTAAATTAAAAAATATTTAATTGATTAATTTTATTTTAAATTAAAAAATATTTAATTTATTTATTTTATTTAAATTTCAATAAATTTCACATAAATTGAATTGTTAACAAATAGATTATATAACATATAATAACTAATGATAGCATAAAGAAATAAAAATTATATAAAAAAATTCATGACATGGAAATTTTTTCAAATTTTTATTTTTGAAGTAAAATAAAATTTCGTAACATTGTGGATTAAATAGACATTTCCTTCAAAGTAAACACATTTTCAAAAAGCGAGTAACGTTTGAATAAAAAAAAGGGGAAAAAATCCGTCTGTTTTCTGTTAGATATTCAGTGGAATGTTGATGTGAATACAATAAGTTGGCATTCAGAGATTCCCATTGCAGCCGGAAAATGTTAAAAGCATATATATATACGACGGACCGTGAAATTTCCTAAAAAGCAGAAACATCAGGCAGCTTTTCTCTTGGTCGAGAGTGCACTTCAACAAACCGTATTTCAAGCTACTTGAAATATATAGGAAAACGAAACGGAAACTGGTGTGTGCCTTCTGCAAGCAACACATCTGCTAAATTCAATCTAGTTTCAGTAAATTCTTTTTTCCTTATCCGCACTGCCATTGTTTTTCATCCGAAAAAAACGGAAGGAAAACTAAGCCGTGACAATCTCTTACTATTCATTTTTAGAATTTTCGGGGCTTCGCCCGCTTAATTTTTACCTATTTTGCGTAAGGAAAAATGATTAAGACATTTTAAACTGTTTTCCTTATGACAATTTTTTAAAATTTTAGTTCAAAAATAGTTTAGAGAAAAATTTGTTTAATTAAAAAAATATATAATTTTGCTATTTTTTCTAATTTTTCTAAAACTAAATAAATTTGGTGCCAAAGGCAATTTCCCTACTGACAATTTTTTCAATTTTAATTCAAAAATACATTAAAGAAGAATTTTTTTATTAAAAAATATAATTTTGTAATTTTTTCTCAATCTAAATGAATTTTGTGCCGAAGACAATTCTCCTTCTATGACAATTTTTTTAATTTTAATTCAAAAATACTCTAAAGAAAAATTTTTTGAATTAAAAAATATAATTTTCCTATTTTTACTAATTTTTCTAAATCTAAATGAATTTGGTGCCAAAGACACCAAATTCTAACAATTTTTTAAAATTTTAGTTCAAAAATAGTTTAGAGAAAAATTTGTTTAATTAAAAAAATATATAATTTTTCTATTTTTTCTAATTTTTCTAAAACTAAATAAATTTGGTGCCAAAGACAGTTTTCCTTCTGACAATTTTTTCAAATTTTAATTCAAAAATACTTTAAAGAAGAAATTTTTTTTTATTAAAAAATATAATTTTGTTATTTTTTCTAAATCTAAATGAATTTGGTGCGAAAGACACCAAATTCTGACAATTTTAAAAATTTTAATCTATAAATACATTAAAGAAACATTTTTTTAAATAAAAAATATAATTTTTTTTATTTCTTATTATTTTTCTAAAACTAAATAAATTTGGTACCAAAGACAGTTCTCCTTCTGACAATTTTTTTCATTTTAATTCAGAAATTCTTTAAAGAAGAATTTTTTTTATTAAAAAATATAATTTTGTTATTTTTTCTAAATCTAAATGAATTTTGTGCCGAAGACAATTCTCCTTCTGACAATTTTTAAAATTTTAATTTCAAAATATTTTTAAAAATGAATTTGGTGCTAAAGACTTAATTCAAATTCCCAGGTTCCCAGGTTTTCTAAATTCAAAAAGTCGATGCGAGAATAATATTTTTGAAACTTTCCTTTTTGGAATAAAAATAAATTTTTAAGGTGCGACTTAAAAAAATGTAAATTGCAGAAAATGAATAATATTGTTTTGTTCGGTATACTTTTTAAAATTTTATTTTAAAAAGTACATGCAACATAAATTATAATTTAAATTTAATGTACATAAATCTCTTTCGAATTAGCACCTTTAAATCCCTTTGGGTGAAAAGGATTCTAATTTAGATGTTAAACTTGATGTAAATTATGCGCATTGTTTGACGGCAATT
Source organism: Leptopilina drosophilae (assembly GCA_032873175.1). Taxonomy (NCBI): domain Eukaryota; kingdom Metazoa; phylum Arthropoda; class Insecta; order Hymenoptera; family Figitidae; genus Leptopilina; species Leptopilina drosophilae. Next base: position 5,405,027 of record CM065485.1, on the reverse strand, counting down.
CAACGTGATATTTATTCATTGAATTAAGTCTCGAAAGATCGATATTTTAGTAAAATTGTTTTATTTAACAAATGTGTACTCTAACTCTTCATTTTATGAAAAAATTTTTTTTCCAATTTATGTAAAATAAAATTTTAAAAAGTTTATACAAAAAAATTTTTTTTCAAATTTATCCAAATTAAAATTTCATACAATGTATACTCAATAAAATTTTTAAAAATGTATACAAAATAAAATTTAAAACAATAGATACAAAATAAAATTTTAAATAGTGTATAAAAAATAAAATTTCAAACAGTAGATACAAAATAAAATTTTTAAAAATGTATACAAAATAAAATTTTAAAAAACGTATGCAAAATAAAATTTCAGACAATATTTACAAATAAAATTTTAAAGAAACGTATACAAAAACTATTGATTATATAATAAATAGTTTTTTTTACAAATTTTTTTTCTATGACAAGTATTTTTTATGAATTATTTATTCAGTTAACAATAAATTCGTAATTGTAATAAAATGTACATATTCTTAATAATTGTAAAGTTTTTTAGAAAAAGGAATTTTAAATTTGAATTTTTATTTAGATCTTTAATAATTAAAATTTAAATTTAGTTTAATTGTCAATTTGAATATTGCGATGAAGCAATTTATTTGGAAGTTCTAGTGGAAAAATTTATTTTTCAATTAAAAGGTATAATTACTGAGCTCAGTTAGCGCTTTAAGAAACCAGTTTATGATTTGAGGTCTGTCTAAACAGTCATAAACGCAATTTGCCATGAAACATAATGGTACTTTTGCAAGGGTGTTTATAACTTCCATATGAGCGTGTGAAATGAATGTATTTATAAATTTATATTTAACTTAAAGTAGATGTTTCAACTTTTAACAGAGCTTTTAGTGGTAAAATTTTTTAAATATTTAATTCTCTTGTGATTTAAAAAGTGTTAATTTAAATTAAAATTAAATTTTATTTTCACTCCATTTTCACTCAAAATTTATTTTCACTCCATTTTCACTAAATTTTCACTCAAAATTT